>OX392463.1:146104245-146700921 GCA_947623515.1 Neoascia interrupta
AAACTAAAGAACCTGGTAAGGGTAAGGTGGAGGTTAATTATGGTTTAAGCGCACGCTTAACAGAGGATTTACTGTTGCTTAGTTCAAAGGAATCGCCAGAGGCAATCGCTTTGTGAAGCATCCTGTTGAAGGGCTCATTCTTTCCGTAGTCAGTACAATGAAAGGGATGATGGAAGAGTGGGACATGCCTCAGACGGCGGGGGTTGGTGTTAAAATTAATCTGCTGGAGGAGGTATGGACTGTCGATCTTTCCAGTTAGTAACTGGTGAACAAAAAGTATGTCAGCAACATCGCGACGTGTACTTAAGGTTTGGAGGTTAAGTAATTTTAGGCGGCGTTCATAGGGGGTAAGATTGAAAGGATCATCCCAATTAAGACCGCGCAGGGCGAAACAAATAAATCTGCGCTGTACGGTTTCAATTCTTTGGGTATGGATCTGACAGTAGGGTGACCAAACTTGACTGGCGTATTCAAGAAGAGGTCTAACAAAGGTTGTGTAGAGGGCTTTGGTAACATATAGATTGGAAAACTCCTTAGACCAACGTTTGATAAAACGAAGAGAAGAGTTGGCTCTGTTAATTATGCCGTCAAAATGCTTATGAAAATTAAGTTTAGTGTCACAGGAAATGCCCAAATCGCGAATCGAAGTAAAACTAGGTGCGAGTTCATTGTTGAAGAAGTATGATCTGAGGGGAAGAGTGCAACGCTTACGAGAGTTAGTTATTGCCTGACATTTTTTTACATTTAGTTCGAGGAAGCTATGCTGGCACCAGGAGAAAAATTTGTTAAGGTTGACCTGAAGTATGTGCGAGTCCTCAGGGCGCGAGATAAGTCTGGAAATCCTTATGCCGTCAGCGTAAATCTCCAAATTAGATTCAGTGAAGAGAAATTCAACATCGTTAATGGTAGGTACAAAAATTAAGGGACCTAAGTGACAACCCTGTGGAACACCTGAAGTTGCAATGAATGGGTAAGAAACCACGGTCCTGAAGAGGACGCAGTAGGATCTAACTTCAAGATTTGATTTAACCCATGCTATGAATAGGGGAGGAAAGCCTAAAGCCTTAAGTTTGAAAAGTATAATTTTGAAAGAAATTTCATCAAAGGCTTTGCTGAAATCAGTTGTAAAAACATCAACTTCGTTACCGCGTTCCATGGCACACAAAGTTCTAGAGACAAACTCCACAAGATTCGTGGTAGTCGATCTGCCTTTCAAAAAACCGCGTTGCTTGGTGGAGAAAATTGACTTTCAGTGAAAAAACACTGTGTCATAGATAATGCTCTCAAAGAGTTTAGGCATGCACGAGGGCTTGGCAATTGGTCTGTAGTTAACGATTTCACTTCTTTAAAAGAATTATAGAAGGATTATAGTCAGATTTGCGCTTTGAATTAATAACGACGAGTTGATTTCGATGAATTTTCGGATCGAAATCGGAAAACTTCATGAAAATAAATGCCTCCCCTTATTTCCATGTTGTTCGGAGAAATTACTATGAAAAAAATGACACGTGTCAGAAATTACACAAAATTTTATGGAAACATAAAATCATTTATTGTGTTTCAATAAAATTATTTTTATGGAATAAATTATTTCAAATAACCTTAAAATTAACCTTTTCAAAGACGAATTTTCCAAAAACTTCTTATTGGTCAAATTACAAAGCCTATAGAAAGAAAGCTATTTGCGTTGAAAAATTTTAAAATTGTCGTTTCCAACTTAAGTTTTTCTAAGCCTTTAAGAAACGATGTAAAAAAGCCTCGTTTTAACTTATACGCCAAAAGCGGTTCTCGCAGAATTTGGTAAAACAGACAAAGCTAGGCAGGTGGCTGTACCTACCTATAATTCGAAAAAAAATCTAAGGGAAATTGCAAATAAAAGACCTTCAAGTATGAAGACATACGCGGAGCGGTCCGTCGGCTTTTGGTGAAGGTTATGGTCATCTATATTGCGCAGTTTGCTTAACATTCTATTTATTTATTAAAATTATTGCTGGATATATTTTACAGGCTGTAATATACTTTTTTCATAGTGCTGTCTACTGTTCTTATATTGGGTGATTTTATATTGGCTTTCGTTACTCTAAAAAAAGGCTGGCAAAGAGCTTTACTGTTACGAAAATAGAGTGAAGAACATACTTGTTCTTGGCCTTTTTTAGGACTTTTATAATTTACGACCCATAAACAGCATTTTCGATTACTTTTAATTACCGTTAGACTTTTTGATCAATTTAACAACCACCTGTGCTAGCATTTGCCACTTTTCTCAATTTCTGTGGACATGGATTTCAGAGAAAACGGTAGAAATATGCTGTTTTTTATTTAGCTTGTTTGAATGGGCTTAAGAACTTAAGGTCGAAAACGGAAATTTTGAAACGTTTTTGTTGCAGTTCGCTTGCCTTTTAAACATTACATGCTTCAGCCAAATTTAAAAAAGGTCGTCATAACCGTTAAGGAACTAAAAATCTTTAAAAAATAGTTTTCGAAAATGTTTTCACGTTTTTCAGTTAAATCTTCGAAGTTTTTGAATATTCGAAGTCTGCTACAGTTTTGTATAAAATTTAAGAAGATGGACTATGCCCGGTGTTAATTTAAAAATTATACTTTATACCGTTTGGGAGAAAGAGGAGGAGACATGCGTTCTTTTGACCTTTTTTATATTTTTTTTAATTTCAAACCCATAAAACAAATATTTTGAAGTTTTTTCCAGTTCCCGTTAGACTTTTTTCCAATAGCACAACCACCAGCACTAGCCTTGGATGTTTTTTTTGAATTCTATGGCCACCGGTTTATGCGTAAATGGTAAAACAAGCTCGTTTTTTATTTCGTTTTTTAAATAGGCTTCTAAAAACTTAGGTTGAAAACGGTAGTTTATAAAAATTTTAACGCGGCCTTCCTTGTTTTATTGGCTTTGTACTTTAAAGATCGCTTATACCGTTAGGCTACTAGAAGACTTAAAAATTGTTTTTGAAAATGCTTTAATGTTTTTGAGTTAAATCTCAGAAGATTTTGAAATTTCAAAATCCGCTATAATTTTCCTTAAAATTTTGAATTATTTTTATTTCTGATACGTGTGATTTTTTCATAGAATACCACCAAAACACCACCGGAGATAAGGGGGGGGGGGGGCACACGATTTTTTTTTTTTGAAAAATATGACCTAAGCGATAAGCCGTTCAAAAGTTATGGCCTCCAACACTTTGAAAAACGTCATGCATTTTCGACTCTTCATCTCTTAAAAACGTTTTGATATTTTCAAAAAGTTTTATTTTTTAATTAAAGTTTAGTACTTCTTAAACCTAAGTTGTGTTTTTCTAGTTCTTGCCTACTAAATTTCTTGAAAAAAAACACCGAAAAACATTTAGTCCATTTTTACATGAAATTTCAAACTGTAATTAAACCGTTATATGTGCTTAAAAAAATTGCCCTCTTTAGATTCTCTAATTTAAATTATTCTCTGACTATTTCCACACTTTATACGCATGCCAAATTTTGTCTTTCTACGACTTACCGTTCAGAAGTTATAAAGCGATTGGACGGACGGACAACGATACCATAAAAGGTCTTTTTTCCTTTTTTGGACGGACCGCTAAAAAGTTAGAAAATGGTAATATTTATTATTTATATTATTTTTTTAATTATTTTATAACTTTTGCCATAAAATTAGTCAAATTTCATATATATTTATTGAAATACAGTCATTTTAAGGTAAAATCCCTTAAAAAAGTTGGCGTGGTCAATGAAACACAATTACAAGGCAATATTACGTTAATTAATGTGAAGCATCCAAATTCTACCTTACTTAAAGAAGACCTGGGACTCAGCCAACATGCTTCGCCAGGCCAGCTTTATATCCTGTTTCGCACCTGACGTCCCGGGTCTTGGGGTGGACTCAACTGCTGCGTTTTGACTCTTCTGGCTAGGTTGGTGTCGCTGTACAGTACAGTTCGGTGTATATGTATATGTGTCCTTCACCGTCTATGCATAAGGGATCATAAATCCTTCAAAGGATTTTCCTCTCGAAGCAGCCTAAAGTTTGGAAATAATTCCTCTAAATGTACGCGCATAACTCCGGAAAAATGATGTCCGGCTTTTTTCAATCAGAGCATGAGCATGGCAAAAGCAGCAATAGTTATCTGACATTTGAGGGAAGCGATTTCAAAGCGTGAGTTAAAATTTATATTTTTAATTCTCTATTCAAGACCTTACGCGCACATTAAAAATGCATCAAAATAAATTGAAGGATATTTGGAGAAAAATAGCAACAACTTTGAGGTACTTTAAGTTGATGAATTGAAGAGTTTACCTAAATCATCTGTCATGCAGTCACGGCTTTTCACCACACCTGTAACAACATTTACTATTTAATATGCTCCTTAATACCCCGTTTGGCTAAAAATTTCGCTAGCAAAAATAAATCAATGTCAGCTGAGCTATGCGATACTTGACGCTTGAACTAGAACTAGAACATTCCACCCATTAACATTAGTACGATAGTCAGGGCAACAAAAAAAGAAAAAAAACTACACTAAAGAATGGAAGAGTAGAAAAAACTATTATCAAATGAATTTGAACAATATTGTCGACATGTTTCGGTATTTCCTTACCTGATAAGAAGGTCACTTTTATAGACACAGAGATATCTAATACAACATTGTCAATCATCATTTGACGGTATTTTCAACTAAATTAACCGCTCGACATGAATTAAATTTAGCATGTGTGTTGCCGATAGTGCACATTTTAAAATAACGATTCTATAGGTACCCATAATTTTCGGGAGCTTTGCTTTCTATAGAAGGTATAGTAACGTGCCCTACATATAAACACACCTCGTTTACTTTTAGAGGCTTGAGACTGATTGGCAGTAATAAGAAAGAGGTTTTTACATCCTAAATTGAAATCACTTTAATGTATAGCTTTATACATAATCAAAACAGCTTCCGTAGGCCAGTTTTTAAGATATTTATGAGTAATTTAGCCATGTCTTTTAGTCCGTCTGTACATGCGTGTGAAGTTTGCAGATAAACTAGAAAGCTTAAACTTAAACAAAACTGCGGGCTGGTTCTCAATTCGTATAGATAAAGTATGAAAATGTTGCTATGATACGCCCAAAATTTCCTTACAGCCCAGCTTTCCATTCAATTTCAATAGATCTTTTAACCAACTTAGACCAGCCGTAGGAACTTTAGTGCTAGTCAGTCGGGGGTACATATATTTAACTTAACGACCCAAACTGTTGACCATGCCCACTTTTACCATAATAAATTCTAGATAGGTAGGTACTTAAGTTCCCAGGACCACAGAGTGCAGCAAGCTCGTGGTCCTGTACTTGAGCAGAGAGAACGACAGCGCATTAAACTCGGGATTGTATTTCTTCTTCATTCACGCCCCATCACACACAGCACTACAATTTCGATATCAAAAGAGCCGAGTAATTATACCTTTCTGCTTATCGTCCGAAACTCGGACGGAAGAAAGGTTTTGCAGATCTTCATACCTTGTCTTTTGTGTTAGGGGTGTTGAACCCATTGCTTTTGCAAAACCAAACCAGCGCCGACTCGTTTCTCTCCAAATCTCTACTCAGGTATCATTGTGGAGTTCTCGAAGTTGCTGTAACCAACAGCGACGTTTTATCCTAAACGACAGAAGGATGTTTGGTAACAACATCAATCTTTAAGGGAAAAACCCACAAACAGAGTAAGCTTGTTCTTCAACCGCCGAAAAGGCCTCCATCTTGGCAGGGTTGGAGAAACTTTCCCAAACTGCGGATTGAATTGTGTGTTTTTGTATGTTACAAGGTAAAGTTCGATTAGTTTTTTTTACCGGGATTTAATAAACTCGCCATCGCCAAGTAGAGCTTCTAAAAGTCATACGTCGCTTTAGAATCGATCAAAACTTGTCTCTACATAAAGTTCATTATGGTCTTTTCCAGGACTTATCTTGGTGTAAAGATCTGCATTAGGCCTTCCAAAATACTCCAATATCGAATATTATCGTTAATGATCGCGTGGTTTCATTATGTTGATAATGAAACCACGTCATCAATACACAAGCAAACTAGTAAAACGGAGAAAAATCAGGCCCCAAGATCTCCGCTGATCTCCAAGATATCCGCTGCATTGCCTAAATTTTGAGCGATCTTTTTGCCTATTTATAGAATACTTGAACTTGTTCTGACGCAGTTTCTCCACCACCATAGCTTCTACTTTCGTGTTTACTTTCTTACCAATATCAACCAATATCGACTCAAACCGCAGCAAGATCTCAGATGTAACATGCCCAACTTCCTCCCATGTTACTCAAGCCCCAGTTGGCTTATCAAGTTGAATCTACCAAACTAATAACATCGTTCTGCTCTCAGAGTCTCGGCAAAATGAGAAAATATCTTCCGTGGAACCGTTAATTGCCTAAACGGGTGGCAAAACGCGACGAAGACGGTCGCATCAGGAATTGGTGAAATTTATAAATTGCAGACTTTTGTTCCCGATAAGGCATACATGAAATGAAATACCTAACCTTCGGCAGTATAAAATGCTATCGTCATCCGATAAAGATTTCAGTTGAAGAATATATTCCCGCAACTACACTAAAATGCCGAACACCACGATGAAAGGTACAAACATTGCAAACGTACGCACAATTTTCCAGTCCCTAAGTCATGTCCAAGCGTCAAGCTAATAGTACCGATATGGTTCCTTTTTTTCATCTGCAGCTCTTTTCGTGGTACTTTTGTCTGTCGTTGGTTTAGCGAATGCGGAAATGGATTCGGTGAGTGGCTCCACAAAGAAACCTTCTTCGCTCGGTTTTGTAACCTTATTCCTTGTTTCATTATTTTCAGTACTGCTTATCGACAGGATCGTATCAAGTTCCTTATCCATCCGACTGCTCCAAGTTTATCAACTGTCTTGATAGCACTGGCACAGTGCTTTCATGCCCCAGTACCACATGGTTCGATGTTAATTTTGAAGTTTGCCGACCACAAGATGTGGCACAGTGCGGAAACATTCCATCAAACGATGTGCCAAACTATGTCTTGGAGATTTGCAATGGATTACAAAACGGTCAGTCCATTCCAGCTTTTACATGTGGCAATTATTACGTCTGCCAGGGGACGAGAGCCTACGAAATGAGATGCCCAGCTGGACAGCACTACTCGCGAGCTTACACCGCCTGCATGAATCCGCTAGAGGCCGGTTGCAGAGCACTTAACACAATGTGTGTCGGCGAACATTCCAACTATACGTTCCCGGCGTTGGTGTGCGAGGACTATTACGTATGCAATGCCAATCAAATGCCAGAACTGCAGTCTTGTGCAGCTGGGTTGTACTGGAGTCCAGCGCTTCAGATTTGCACATCGCCAGCGGCGTCGGGTTGTATTAATGCTGCTACTGTTACCCCATCTACCACTGGAAGTACAATTAGTACTGGCAGCACCAACTCGACTAATCCTTCTGATTCCACGGAAACTACGACACCAATGGGAGAAATAACTACACCGGGATGTGGGAATGTACCCGTATGTAACTCCACGAACTCAGGCTCCTTCTATCCACATCCAGACTGCAAGAAGTTCTACATGTGTCACAATTCGGAAGCCGAAGTGTTCGAATGTGACTGTGGAAATTATTTTAATCCTACCTGCCTGTATTGCGTTCCGAATACCGATAACGTTTGCGTGAGCTAAAAATAAAGACAAAGTTCTATGAACTAGCCGGTGAGTTCAGTTGAGTTTAAGTTCGAGGTGTTGTTAAATTTAAAGGGGAGGCATTGTAAGATCGGAGAAAAGATAAGGGATTGAACTGATTTTGCATAGCTAGCTTTTCTGTTCAACGATATCCAGGCCCAGGGTATTTTCAACGTCCCGCCGTTAGCGATATTCGAAATTTTAGGTGGTGTCAGACCAGGCTGCATGTTTTACCAATACTGTTCTTTTTTGCCGATCAGAAATCATATTCTCTGTAACCGTTATGTAAAATAGCCATATTCAAAGACTGACTGACTTCTGCGGTGAGTTCAAATACATTTGGATATTAGCATTAATATATGAGACGAATTCTGCGTTCCTCAGAGATTAGACTCTATAAAAGCGTTGGTGTGCATCCGCTCTAAATGACCCAGCCATAACAGCTGATGTCTTTTGACTCTTTTGGCAACAACCAATACAGACGCGACCATACATCGTCCAAAAAAAATTTCTCTCGAAGCAGTCATAAGTGCTTTCATTCGCTTTTGACAGGCTCAGTTCTTCTGCACCATAAAGCAGGACTTAGATGATGACGTGGGTCTATTAAATGGAGAATTTAGTTGCTCGAGAGAGCAACTTTGCTTTGCTTCTCAGTTGGCTTCTTACCCCAAGGAAGCAGCGATTGCTGAGAGTTCACCCTTATTTGATATCAGCGCTGGTTGTCTGAATCCAAAAGTAAATCAAGGTAGAAACAGTCCCTAACTACCCCAAAGTAAAAGCTGTGTATGCTGATGTTTTGGTGACAGCATATACTGTTTTGCATTCGTTCCCCCCTCGGATCCCACTGTGTGCTTCCGTTCCTGTTCCCTGTGTTCTTCCAGTTTTGTCGATGTCATTTTCGAATGAGAGTAATTGTAATCTTTGTTGTCAAAAATTGTGGGTGTTCTGCACAATTCTCCCAAGTATGGTGTTATAGAAAAGTTACATGACAGCGCGGCACATTGTCCAAATCCTCTTTTTATATGATTTTTACCGACCTTGAAGGAACAGCTTAAGTTTTCCATCGTCATCCTAAAAAAAAACTGACGAGTTTGGCAGAAATGTCAAAACTACACATTACGCTATATAGCTCGTCTCAACGGAGGCTGTCATACACGGCCTTAAAATTAGATGAAAAGATGGTGTGTATCGATTTGGAAATCCTGGGTCTTCTTCAAAATCAGCCGCAGTGTGAACATTTGATCGATGGTGGACGTTTCTGAGCTTAAGCCACACTGATATATTGATGAACCATGAGGTTGTTGACAAGCAGCTTAAGGTGTTCACACAGCACAGCAAAAAAGATCTTGTATGCGATGGTAACCAGACTTATACCTCTGTATTTGGCCCAATGCAGAGAGTCTCCTTTCTTGATGATCGGGCAAACAATGCGGAAGGAGAATCTGTTTTTTTGAGGATCAGGGAAACAATGCTAAGGTTCCGGGCATCATTTCCTCCGTCCATATTTTGCAGCTGGCGCATGCTCCCGCAGCTCATCGCCTTCGGATTTTAAAAGTTCGGCAAGCAGGTTGGCCGTCAGCTCTGAATACTTTGTTGCACTTAAGCTTAGACACATCTTATTTTAAAGGTTTTGAGATATACCGCGTAAAAAAAAATTATCAGTACTTACCATACTCACCCCGAACGTTTCGCTAAATTTACATAGCCACGCTTATCGGGAAACTGCCTAACCACACCTGCACAATGTGTTCTGCACAATTCTCCCAAGTATGGTGTTATAGAAAAGTCACATGACAGCGCGGCACATTGTACAAATCCTCTTTTTATATGATCTTTACCGACCTTGAAGGAAAAGCTCAAGTTTTCCATCGTCATCCTGAAAAAACTGACGAGTTTGGCAGAAATGTCAAAACTACACATTACGCTATATAGCTCGTCTCAACGGAGGCTGTCATACACGGCCTTAAAATTAGATGAAAAGATGGTGTGTATCGATTTGGAAATCCTGTGTCTTCTCCAAAATCAGCCGCAGTGTGAACATTTGATCGATGGTGGACGTTCCTGAGCTTAAGCCACACTGATATATTGATGAACCATGAGGTTGTTGACAAGCAGCTTAAGGTGTTCACACAGCACAGCAAAAAAGATCTTGTATGCGATGGTAACCAGACTTATACCTCTGTATTTGGCCCAATGCAGAGAGTCTCCTTTCTTCATGATCGGGCAAACAATGCGGAAGGAGAATTTGTTTTTTTGAGGATCAGGAAAACAATGCTAAGGTTCCGGGCATCATTTCCTCCGTCCATATTTTGCAGCTGGCGCATGCTCCTGCAGCTCATCGCCTTCGGATTTTAAAAGTTCGGCAAGCAGGTTGGCCGTCAGCTCTGAATACTTTGTTGCACTTAAGCTTAGACACATCTTATTTTAAAGGTTTTGAGATATACCGCGTAAAAATAAATTATCAGTACTTACCATACTCACCCCGAACGTTTCGCTAAATTTACATAGCCACGCTTATCGGGAAACTGCCTAAGGATGCAGTTGGCGATTAGCACTTCGCAAGTTAAAGCTGTGCGTAGGCGGTAGGCTGTTTCGGCTGTTTCGGGCTCTCGCTGTTATGCTTGAGGTGAAAAAACCATGCTGACTGCATCACTGGGCCTGGTAAGCCAATTCGCGATTGACGCATGGTGATGAGAGGATTATTGTAAGTCACGTTCGTGACAGTTTCAAACTATCGTCGCAATTGAAATTCCTATGGCGTTTATCTTAATTGCTTTACGAACAAGCCGTGGGATTTAGTGAGACTCCAGAGCCAGTTTATTACTCGGCCAAAGCGGATTTTTCTCGCTGCTGATTGCCCACAGCATTTATATGTTCTCAGAACGAGTATAAATACTCTGTCGCGTGTGTCCAATGTTTGATGACCCACAGCTGCAAGGGACCGAGCAAACACCTGAAGTTCGAAGATAAAAGCGATCTTTGGGTGATTGTAGATAATTTATCACTTTTCTGGCGGTTCTGTCGTTTTAGGGTTCGGCCGACTTTCTGGCTTTCATGAATATTGTTTTTTCTATTGAAGGACGTGGTTCACAAAGGTAAGTTTAGCGGCGAGATGCTCCACTCATCAACTTTTACACTATCCAGGTCGGGTGGGTGGTATCATTCGAATGCTGCGTCGGTAACGTCTTCGCCCAGTTGATTGTTTCGTTCTGCCTGCTCACGAGATTGGGTTCGTCTTCGCCGTTATACAGTCTGCAGCAATGGTTTTTCCAAATCCTCAGCACCGACTGCGATTCCACAATGCTGTTCCCTAGATGGTCCCTACAAGCTTCAGTTCGAATTTTTCATCTTTGGCAGCCTCTTTTGATCACTTGGTATAACTTTCGACTTACAAAATTCCTGTTTTAGCATCGCTCTGTCCGTTCAACTACACGCTTCTCGTGTTCTCTCTTTATCCTTCGTAGAATCCGGTGTTCCTCTCTCCTCGCTTGCAAGCAGCTCTAGTCCTTCTGTGCAGAGTCGCTTTGCATGCTTCTTCTTTATCTGCATGTGTCTGCTGCCATGCTCATCGTCAAACCATGGATTTCTTCATGGTGGCCGTGTGAAAACTGAAAACCAACATCTGGCATCTCTTATGGCATTTTCACATTGTTGCCACTGTATGCTGCCTGCATAGGACTTTGAAGAGGCTTTGAAATATTCGGTTGGAGAAGAACCTGGCAATCTCTCATTATAGACTACCAACGTCAAACTTCTTCACATAATTTCCAATTCTTCGCGTTAGTCGGGATATCCGCAGTTGTACCTTGGCTACAACAACGTAGTGATCCAAGTCAATGTTGGGCCCTCGGAAAGTTCTGACAGCCATGAAAGAGTGCTTTGCGTCAATCACAATGTAATCGTAGATTATTAACGCTGGACCACTTACAAGCCAGCGAAAGTAATGTATACTTTTACTAATCCACATAAAGATTCATTACGTAATATCGATCAGTTTCGCAGTTTTTTGGAGAACTTGAAACTATTTTGGTAGCCATCTTTGCAATCAAGGCAAAGTTCAATCCCTTCTGCTTCTAGGGTTGCTGGTCCCCAGGTGGTGGATAGGGGAATGCTCACATATATGGTGGATATCGTAATGGAAAATATCCGGGTCGGACCAAAACCAGCAGCAAACAAAAATCAAGCGTCTGTCTCAAAATCGGCGTCTGTTTCCCAGGTTAAGTTCGGCCAAATACCAAACACCTTTTCCTCTTCCAATATGCAAATAGAATGGACAACAATTAGATGCATGCCAGATATTTTTATGAAATATTCTGCTGGTTATACTATTGCTTTTCTCCGTAAAGGCATAACAGTTGCGAGGGTAAGCTTTGGTGTTTCTGTGCAGAGGTTTCATGTTTGGCTCATCAACGTTTGCGTTGGTTCGAAAATTACTTTCTGGTTCTATCTTTTCTATTCCCAAATTCTTTCCGCTCTCGATGTGCTCGATATTATAAAAAAAAGCCAATTTATGATTTACATTTTAATTCTGTCTGTAAGGATCTACTAGTCGGTGTACCTACTTAAAACTTCTACTTCTGTCGTTCAATAGGCGATTTAAAAGCTGACGTGGAATAACTTGATACGTTGCTTATTTTTTAAAAGAGCAGTTTGCCATATTTTGCCATGCGCATCGTTTTAATGCCACACTAAAATGCATGCGTCTCGGACAAGGCATGGCATAGGCAATACCTGCATCGCATTTGTAATATAAATTACAATTTCCAGGAAACGGCAGAAATGTTGGATTGTTTGGATCCTCCGTCACCGGACAGCCAGAACTTTTAATTAAACCATCCTCATTGCTATTTAATACACTAGTTGTTGTCGTCTTTGGTATTTTGGCTTTTATATTACACCCAGCCACCGACGGAAAGTCACAACGATTGTTGGCGACACTCCAGTGTAACCTAGTGGGGCATTTCATTGGAAATGCATAACCACCGGAGCATTTGAGAAACTTAGTGCAATCGTTGGGGTAAGGCAAGTGAGTTGGGTTGCCGGCATCCTCGTACTCATCGCAACTTGAATGTATAAATGGTAGATCCTCGTCCTGTGAAAGTTAATCGAATTTGGAGATCATAATTCAAAATTTATGAACTTTATTGCTTACAGCCTCCACGGACTGAAACAGAAGCATAAAAGTCAAAGTGACAAAACATGTAAGGACTGCAAATAAATAAATAAAACAAAAACTTTGTCTTAGCAAGTAAAAATCAACGAGTTGTTAGTGATAACGACTTACGTATTTGGTTCATAATGAAGAATGATTCAGATGTAATTACTGGTTGCCCTTTTATAAAGAATAAAATCAAAGGAGGAACTGACTGATAAGTACCGTTGAGTTTTGAGTGTAAATACTTATACCCAACAAGCACTCTGTTAAAAATCGGTATAATAATTAGGAGACAACAATTCTTTACATTCAATTAATCATCAAAGCATGGAAAATGTTGTTGACATAATATTTTATTTGGTAATTAATCTTACCCTTATTTGAAAATTACAACGTGTAATTTTGACTATAAGATTTCAAGTCTAGTGTCAAACCAGTGAGTAAGTGCTACAGTGTGTACGCAGAAGTTACAGTCCGTAAAACGGACCGTTGAATACCCAATCCTATCCCACATTGTAAAATGCTGATAGCATAGTTATTTTTTGACATTTTATAAGTAATGCAAACTTCGAAAAGGGGCGTGGTCCAACCGCCTCTAATTACAAACTATTAATTATAAGATATTTCCACAGATATTTCCAAGTTACTAATCTTTTGGTTCAAATTCAATATTTTTGAAAAATCGACCCCTAAAAGGGGGCGTGGCTAAAAACTTTATATAAACGAAATCTGGAATGAAGTCTCGTTTACCTAACCTGCTACTTTTTTATACCCCATCCCATAGGATAGGAGGTATATTAAGTTTGATTCATAGTTTGTAAGATAGAGAAATAATCACCGTAGACCCCCAAGACCTTAAGGGCATATGATTGAGACCGAATTGTTAGTCGAATGAGCCATGTCCGTCCGGCCGTCCGTCCGTCTGTCGGTAGTTTTATAGGCCTTAAATTTTGAACAAGGAAATTGAAGCTTGATATCTGTTCTTTCTAGGTCCCTAAGCAGTACAAGTGTAAAAATTTTTGAAATCCGCCCACTTTACTTAATAGCATGAAAAATCAAAATTGTCGCAGGAAGCGGAAATTTGGTATGCAATATCCTCGCTTAAGTGTATTGTGATTGGCATTTAAAAAAAAAGCGAATACCACCCCCTTGTAGGCGTGGTCATACTTAATATGCATTCCAATAAACGGTTTTTATTTGATATATTTGCTTTAAATCCAAAAAACTTGCAATATAAAATGTTCAGATAATGCATACGCTATCAACTCAAGTGTAAAAATTTTCACCACGCCCACTTTTGGGGGTGTTTTTATGTATAAACCAAATTTTTTATATGAAAATGCAGTCAACACGTGTCTACCACTTCTGATAAAAAAAATAAACAAAAATACGATGTTGTTGCGAAGGGGTGGATGCCACGCATCTTTCTTAGGGAGAAGATTCTTAACTGAAATTTAACAACCAAGATCTATGACACAATTCGGAGCTTGATAGTGTTCAATTGGGATGGGGTATCCAACGATTCGCCTAAGCGGATTGTAACACTCCCACTAGTTTGTTTCATGCTTTCCTAAATTAGGCTCAAGGCCAGTCGGTTTTTCTTCAATTCTGCCTACAAATGTGGGCGTGGCCTAAATTCTTGTATAAACAAAATGTGGAACAAAGCGTTTTCTACATAAAATATTAAGTACATTTTTTTCAATTTCGAGCAAAAATATTGAGTAAACTGTATTTGAAAATTTACCCTTAAAATAGATGCCATGGTCACTAGAGGAGGTTTACCAATTAAATTTGTCTTTTTTGTGTCTTACATTAATTAGGAGATGCTAAATGTCAAATCTCACAGTTTTGAAAACTCTGGAGGTAGTTGCACATTTAGACCGGTTGTGGTCGTGTCTTTGGGCGGATTTCAAAAATTTTTACACTTGTACTGCTTCGCATGAAGTGGACCATACGTACGAAGTTTCAGCACCCTAGCTCAAAATTTAAGGCCTTAAAACATGTGACATACAGACGGACGGACATGGCTCATTCGACTCAGAATTCGGTCTCGATCATATGCCCTTAAGGTCTTGGGGGTCTACCATTATTATTTTACCATGTTACAAACTATGTGAAAAACTTAGTATACCTCCTATCCTATGGGATGGGGTATAAAAATACGAGGTTGTTGAGAAGGCGTGGATGCCACGCCCCTTTCTTAGGGAGAAGATTCTTAACTGAAATTTAACAACCAAGATTTATTACACAATTCGGAGCTTGACAGCGGTCAATTGGGAGGGGGTATCCAACGATTGGCCTAAACGGATTGTAACCCTCCCACTAGTTTGAACAACTAAAATTTATAAGCCAAACACTGGGCACGAATTCAACAATTTTAAAAACTTATCATAAGTCTTGATGAGGATATTGATGGATATTCTCAAAATGGAAATACCACAATGGATCATAAATCAATTTGATGAATCGATAGTGTCAGATGTGGTACTACAAGTGAAGTTTTACTCGAGTTTTATACCAATGAGGAGCTGAAGGTAATATTTAAAAGGAGCTATTAAACATTTTGGCTGCAGACCGATATTCCCGTAAGATATCCTGGGCTGTGCGAAATAAGAAAATAAATTATCTTTTCGTGTCTTTCGTGTTTTTCGTTTTTTATGTTTGCCTCGCCGAATATATTGCACGGGGTCCACCGAAATTAGGTTAAATTTAAAAGTGCTTTACGAGAAAAATGTCTCTGTTATGTATATCAATTGGAGTTATTTTTATAGTCATGCACCAAATTTAGAGCAAGCGTACATAGGGTCATTTTGGATTAGCTTGACGCTGCTTTGAATAGACTAGTAGGCATATAGAGGTAGGTTGGTAGAGGTGGCGGTTCAAGAAAGAACCCAAGTAGCTGTTTGAACCTTAATTGATTTTGAGCAACCGAAAATCATTATGTACCACATAGGCGGTAAGTAAAACTTAAGCCTTAGGAGGGAATTCTATTTAGTTGTAGTATCAGCAAACGGGCCTAAGTAATTCTGAAACTTCCATTATATTTTTGAACTAGTAGACTTTGTTCCTGATTTTTTAGACTTCTTTGATAGACTTCTTTTAGACTTCTTCTAGTTACGACTTCGAAAACAAGAGCGCCATTCTTAAGTTGATGCTTAAGGCCATGACTAAAAGAAAAAGTTTCCAGACTTTCCACTAATTTGCAACTGTTTTGGTTTAAACCACTCTAAAAATCTGCTGCATGGGCTGCCAAAGATCAAAAACTTTGTTATGAGAATTGTTATGAGAACAAATTTTAAAAAACTGCCACGCCTCCAAAAAGTGTTCGGGATATAAAAATGTAACTGTCTAATGCTATATACTAGGTGGTTGCATACATTTCGGCCTAAAACTCCGCCTTTTAACTTAAAAAATCACTTTTTTAACGCCACGCCAACAAAAATGGGCGGAAGCACATACAATACACACAAAAGTTAGAAAATGCTCATATCTACCACTTTTGTCATATAATTTTTTGTCAAATTTATATATTTATTGAAGAACAGCCATTTAAAGCTAAAATCCCTTAAAAACTGGGAGTGGTCAATGAATAGGGTAAAATTTTTTGGCTACTTCAAAGACAATTACAAGGCAATGTTACATACCAAAAATGAATGCGCTAGCGACATTGTAACATAGCTAAAATTTGGAAAAAGTATTTTTTAAAATTAGATATGGTCGCACATACAGGTCTGTAGTGGGCGTGTCTGTGTGCAGCAAATTTTCAAACTTGATCTGAAAGACTGGACTTCCAGACAACCCACCAAATTTCAGTTCTCTACCTTAAAATGTAAGGCCTAAAAGCTGTTTACATACGGACGGACGGACGGACATGGCTTAATCGATTCTCCTGTCGGTCCCATTCATACCTCTAAAAAGACTTAGGGCTCTATGGTGATTATTTCACTGCATTACAAACTACATCAAAATTCATATACCCTGGGTCAGGTATAACAAAAAAGTTTTCCCCACTTTCTAAGGCAGTTCGGTAAATATACATAAAAAAGCGACACACAATCGCTCACAAAAATCGATTAGTCACGATCGCATGCGGTTGACAAAATCGTACTTTTGTCGCATTCACCGTTTCGAATTCACCTCTCGAATATCAAAACAATTTATTGACTTTAATTGATATCATTTTCCAATTATAAACAGATCCACTTAAGGAAAACAAGTTGCAATTAATTTTTCCTGCGTGTTCATCTTTATCATCTAAACCAATATTTTGTTTAGCAAAATATTTTTGCAAACTAGCTATGTAGGTGCAAATATATATATAAGGAAGTAGGTCGTTAGCATCGTGACATCATTAATAGCGAAGCTGAGGCGAAACCATGTGGTGTATAGGTACTGTTGAGCTATTGTAATAAGAGAAAGGGAATTCTTAAGCAAAAAACTTATTTTTAGTCAAAATCCTAGTCCTTCTTTTGTTGGTCCTCTTCATCTATTCAACAGTAGCTCAAGAAGTGAAAAGATCATTTGTGGCGGAATACAACATGGATTGTCCAATGGATGATGATCCCGAGGATCCAACTCATTTGCCAGTTCCGGGTGATTGTACAAGCTTCTTCAAATGCTTCAATGGTAAGGCATATCACATTTCGTGTCCCATAAACCAGCACTGGAGTATCGAATTGGATCGTTGTGAAAGCATCAGTCGAGCTCAATGTGATCCGAGCGCAACAACGCTAAAGCCGATCATTGGTGGGAATGGATGTGAGTTTGACTTTAAGTTAGACTCGACCGATTGTACGAAGGCAATTCAATGTGTTAACGGTAAGGAGTATCCTCTCAATTGCTTGTCCAATATGTATTGGAATCAAACTAATAAACGCTGTGAACTGAATACAGGTCAATGTAAAATAAATTAAAAATTAAAGTAAGGATTTTAAATAAATAGGAACGATGTTTGCCTTCTAAACTGTCTAATTTTTACACAAAAAAAGCTAAGGGAAGAGATGTCTGTCTTTCTAACATTTAGTGACTGGGCTGGCTGACTCAGACTGTTCAAAGTTGTTCAAATTGAAGGAAACTTCAAACGACTTACATGGAGCGCAAGAAGCCTTAGAAAGATCAAATCTTTAGTTATCGTCAAAGGATTCGAAACAACAGAATAAGGATAAGCTAAACTTCTAAATGGCAATAGGCTGGCAGGCTATGTTGTAAGATTGAGTGAGGATGGCAGTCACCATACTGATTATAGAAGATTGCCACTCACATGGTCCTAAGCCCGAGACGTAGTCCTTTTCAGGTTAACACACGAACCAGGCCGAACAGTTCTGCCGCTTTATAATATTAGCTGGCGGAAACTATCCAATATGCTTCTGGCAAATGGCATTTGAAAAGACTCACCCAATCTAGATAAGCACTAGATAGGGAAGAGTAAATAGCACAGTTTCCAAATGAATGCATGATTTACTGAGCACAACATTAGTGGAGATCTTCACATTGTAGGAAATGAGAATCTAGGTCAAAAAGAGGGTGTCCACAGACTACCAGTCGTTATGGTACCAACTTTAATGCATATAGCGCCGACATGGCTTTTTCACAAGGGTAAATATTTGAGAAACTAGTACCGAAATTATTCAAAGAGCTTTCAAGGTAGTTCAATAATGGTGCAACTCGGATCGCTTCATTCTGAGCCCGGCTAGGATAACTGTTGTACTCTTCACAAGAAAACGGGATAGCCATTCGAATGAAACCTAAAACTATCGGACACGGCATTTTAACTAGTCAAAGAGATTTATAAATATTCTAGGGTTACTTCGAGGAAAAATGTTTCTCAGTTGATTTGACACGTTTTTGCCTTCCAATCAAATATACTAAGGGCATTCATCTAACATCACAACTTTATCATTTGGGTAGAAACGTAGGACTGACATAACCACTAAAACAGCTTCTGTCAGTCAAAAGAGGCTAAAATAGGCTCGATGTCAATGTCCATAGCAATGCCAGTGTAATAAGTGTAAAAAGGAACACCTTTGAACTTGGATATTACTTTTTATCAGGCCAGGGAAGAAACCCTAGTCTTGACCGAGATTCTGCTTCCATCAATTACGTGAGGGCCGTCAACGTGTGAGGTCCGCACTTGGTCTTTCGTGCTTCTCAAACTAGGTGGCTCGGAATCAAAGAGTCTATTAGAGAATTAGCTATATTCGCTCATGTGGCCGAGTAACAATATTCGCTGGATTGTGCATCTATTGAAATTTGGTGTAAAGCCCTTTCCTCAATGTGTCAATTACAGGACCAAATATCCTAGACAAATATCCTCTGTTCTCTTCCTAAGCAATTTCGCGTCAAATAATTCTGCTATTAAACCGACGAAGCATAGGTACGACAAACGATAACCGCTCACCGTAGCTTTGTTTAAGTTTAACAAAGAGGGCGAAGCTGAAAGCCTAGCTGTCAAACTTTTTTAATCCGCCGGTGATGAGCTGATGAGGAACATGCACCAGTTCATCTGCAAGATATGCTCCGAGAAAGCATCCCCTATGAACAGAACCTCAGCATTGTTTCCCGATCCTCAAGACTGTCTGAATTGTGCCAACTACGGATTCATCATCCTTTTTGCGGAACTGTGTACTGTGTGAACGCCTTAAGCCGTTTAACAACAAATTAATGAGTCCATATCAGTTTTGCTTTTGACCAGAAAAGTCCACCATCAGTCAAATATTCACACTGAAGAAACTTAGGGATTATTCATTAATGCACACCTCGATTTCACGAATTCAAGGACGCGTACGACAGGATTTAGAAAGACTAGCTATTTAGAGCAATGTCTTGTTTTAGCATTCTGCCAATCTCGGCAGTTTCCTTGATGACGATAGAAAACTCGCGCTGTTCCATCGAGGAATACCTCACAGACCCCTTTGACGTCAAAAAAGGATTAAGACAAGGAGATGCGCTGTTATGTGACTTTTTTATGTCAAAGCAATTGCTTTCCAAACGCAGACTTTTAGAAGGCGGTTTAAATTTTGTTCAAGCCAAATTGAGGGGTCACATGTACTTGAAGCTGCTGAAATGCGAAGCTCCAATGTAAAAATTAGATGCTTTAGGTACCTTAGTATACCTACAGCATTTCTAATTGCGAGTGAAACTGCTAGGCAGTGCCGCCGAGAAATTTTTTTTTTTCTGCCGTCGCAGAAAAGAAACTCGAATGCCAGTTTGGGAAATGGCAGCTAAAAAGCTTAAGCGCTAAGCTGAAAAGAAGCTTGCAAAGCATTAGCAAGCACAGGAACACAACGATGCTAATATCGACGGTCTTCCGCCTGCAGCTCTTTAGAACTAGTGAAAGACCATCATGCATAAAATTTGGGAGAGGAACTTAGTGTCATAATTCATTACCGTTTTAGCAACGTCATGCTACTCTTGCTAAGTTTCATTGGGTGGTCACCAGCTTGTTGTTCTTAGACCTGACTTAGACAGACTTTAAGCCCTCCATCTATTGGCCTCAAAATATAGCGTCTGAGATTCGCTTAACCAGATCAGGGGAATATGGTTTATTTTTGAAAAATTAAAAAAAAATATTATTATGTTTCAACATTCTAAGAACTAAGAAAAACTATCTAATACCATGTCTCCACCGATCACTAATCCACGATTAATATAAATTTTTACAAAACCCTATACAAATCACGCGATTTACTTAAAAATTTAAATTCTCTCGGTTAGCGATTAAAAATAAATCGTCTCATAAATCTTCCATTCACCCTATTCATAAACCTCTTTTCTGCAACTTGGTGACAGTTTGAGAATCAGAAAAGAAAACTGAAGCTGTCCCTGTACTCAGATCTGTCAGAAGTACGCTTTCTATTGTGAATTTTACAGCGAAAATCGTTTTTCGGTCTTGAGAAATGACATCGCCACTCTCTTTTGAGTGTTCGTGTCAAATTAATACTATATTTGTCCGGTGAAGCCACTTTGGGATTTATTTTCAATCGTCTTCCGCTAATCCTCTTTTAACTGCCGGTGGAGACATAGTATAAAACTGTCTGGAAATTTTTCAATATTTGCAACATTTTAAGTAAAACAATATGAACGTGACCTCATGTCGAGAATGCCTAGGTATTGTGCTAAACGTACGATGAATGAGTTTTTTTTTTAAACTAAAACATTAACACAAACAAAAATGTTGGACGGTTTAACTTAAAGGAAAAGGAACTAATGTGTCATGTTCAACTCTTGAATCATGTCGATTCAAGAACAAGTTTTCTTTTTTAATGTTTAACTTAAAATTTTTGCTTCAGAAGATAGAAGCGAAAATGGCTACTTCTGAGTGCATTTGATGTAAAAAGGTCCACTTAAGGGAAACATATTTTAATCAATTTTTCCCTATCTTCGTAAGTGTTGAAGTTTATCAGGTTAATTAATATTCGCCTTTGTAAAGGCATGAAAAAGCGTCTCTTAACTAGGTGCAATCAAATATAAATGATTGGGGATCGAATTGACAGCGTTACTTAGGAAGTAGTAGCGAAACCATGTGGCGTAAGTTCACAAGAATTATCAAAATAAACAGAAGCAATAATTATTGCACAATTAAAAAAAATATTTTTATTTATTTTTTTCAGTCAAAAACACACTCGTTTTATTGTTGGTCCTATTTGTTCTTTCATCGAGTGCAAAGAAAAAAAAATCCATCAACTGGGTGTACCATGCCGCATGTCCTGCGGACGATGATGTTGATGATCCAACGCATCTACCATTGCCAGGCGATTGCACAAGTTTTTTAAAATGCTCGTACGGCAGGGCATACAAAATTTCATGCCCCACTAACCAACACTGGAGCACTGAATTGGAGCGTTGTGAAAGTATCGATCGCGCTAAATGTGACCAGAATGTGACGACACAAAAGCCTGTTGTTGGAGGCAATGGATGTCAGTTTGACTATAAACAACATCCAACCGATTGCACGAAGGCTATTCAGTGTGTAGATGGTAAAGAAAACACTCTTTTGTGCATGGAGGATATGTATTGGGATCAAAGTATCAAGCGATGTGCTTGGAATACTGGTCAATGTAAACTACAATGAAAGGGTTTAAGGAAAGATTTTAATAAAGTGGAATAGTTTTTGTTTTGCAAATTCGGTCATGATAAGCGATGTGCTTTACTAACTAGCTTACTCAATAGGCAATTCCAACTCTCTCGAAATAAACATTCCAACTCTATGAAGTAATGCTGTGAAAGTGTAGGAGCTCCACTTTTACCTATTCTGATAAGTGCCTGAAGTGGGGGATAACCGAGCGCAATGTAGAGGGCAAAAATACTTTATAAGTGGGCGTGGTCAATGTAAAGACAAAAGAGTTGTAGAAGAGTTTTTTTTTTAACTGAATATTGTCCGAAATCGCATAAAAGTCAATTGGAAGTCGCGGCCCTCCTCTACTGTTGCAATAACTTGGGGCGAAGCGTCTAATTTGACTAAGAAGTCGCAGAATAGTCGCCAAAAATTTAAATTTGTTTCTATCGTAGAAAAAAATGCATTATAATCCTCTGGATGGGTTTATGGACGACTTATGTATGTGGTTAATTAGCAGTCGCATACAAGTATGAAATCAAAGGTGGTAATATAATTGCTGAGGGGTCCTATAATACTACCATGATAATTTTCGCCTATTGATATTAATAGTTTGCGACTCACAAATAACAACTTCTGCAAGTCGCAAAACAGTTCTGTAGCAACTAGTTTGCAACCTAAATTTAGTTGCTTATCAGTATCACAGTCGGGGCAACTGAAACACAACAAGTAACTTAGTTACAACTCAATTGCCACAACTTCTTGGCGACAGCTTGTGTTGCTTGGGTGTTACATAGCTAAAGAGTAAAAAAAAATCATAACAAGTGAGTAAATGCAAGAGTTCGTTTGTGACAAACTTCTATAAACCCGACCCTATAGCTATGCGGTGTTACACTAAAGTTTTTTGGCCTGAATTCATATATTTTTTGTATATGCCACGCCCCCAAAAGTGGATAAGGGCTAAAAATTAAAATCAAATACCGTATTAAGAGTTGTCACTTAATGTCAGCATCATTATAATATAAAGGTTCCTGGTGATGTTCGCCTGGCAGCGTTTGAAATGATCATAGGACTAGCCATTATTATAATATTTGTAGAATTGTAAATTGTTGTAATTTTTCACTTTTCGATAATTATAATTTCATTAGAATCATAAGAAAATACGATAAAAGCGAACATTATTTTAAAAAAGAGCGCTTTTTCCTAAAAACGCCCCTTAAAAGTGGGCGGAGCTCAAAACTTTGTATAGAGCAAACTTAGCAAATAGCAATATCTTTAATATTTTTCATAGACCGTTTTTTTCGATTTTGAGTGAACTTTCCGAGAAATCGGGCTTAAAAAAGTCTAACATGTTAAATGTGGGTATGGTCAATATTGTGGGCGGTCCAATTTTTGCGTTGTTAAAGGTCTTGGGCCAATATTGCTCAGCACCAATTTTCAAGTTTCTACCCCTTGTCTTACTTGAAAGAAAAATGTGAAATAAAGGTTGTCTCACAGTGAAGTAGTAGGCGTGGTCGTTGGCGGATTGAGCCAATTTTCACATTTTGTCTGTGCAATAAAAAACCAAGCCGTGTACCAAGTTTCAGCTCTCTAGCTTGATTTTGAAGACCTTTAACCTTCAGACGCACGGACATGGCTTAATCGATTCAACTGTCGGTCTCGATCATGTGTCTAAAAGGTCTTAGGGGTCTAGGATGAAAAATGAGTTGTGGTCGCCTATACAGTCATCGGCAAAATTATTTGAACAAATCAAACTAGCGATAACATTTGTTCTTTTTGTTTAATCGATAATGTTAACGGAGGTATATATTCATATTTGACTCATACATAGTTTGTAACATAGAGAAATAATCACTGCGGACCCCCAAGACCTTAAGGGCATATGATCGAGACCGAATTGTAAGTCGTTTGAGGCATGTCCATCCATTCGTCCGTCCGTCTGTCTGTCTGTAGTTTCCTTAAATTTTCAGATAGGAATATGAAACTTGATATCTGTCCTTTCTAGATCCCGAAGGAATACAAGTGTAAAAACGTTGAAATCCGCCCACTGACACGCCCACTTTACATATTAGCATGAAATATCAAAGTTATCGATATGGAATATCAAAATTCCAAATACAATTAAATTTAAAAGAAACTGAAATTTAACAACCAAGATTTATCCGCCTAAGCGGATTGTAACCCTCCCACTAGTTTTTATCTTTCTTATACCCAACCCAGGATATATTAATTTTAATGCATAGTTCGTTACACAGTGAAATAATCACCGTAGACCCCGAAGACATTTTAGAGATATAATCGAGACCAACCGGTGAATTGATTAATCCATGTCCGTCTGTCCGCATGCGTGAAGATTTTAGGTCTTTTAAATTGAGCTAGAAAGCTGAAACACGCCTACAATTGACTTCAATGTGAGACTACCTCCAATTCACATTATATTTCAAATTTTCAAGAGACAAGGGGTAGGAACTCAAATTTTGGTGCAGAGCAATTATAATGGCCAGAAGACTTTTATTTAAGGAAACATTGGCCACTCACACAATCGACGATTCCCAGATCTCTAAAAACCTGATTTCTTGAAAAATTCATTCTAAGCCTAAAAAAAATTTTGTGGCAAATATTTAAATTTAAAATATAAAAATATTTAAAATTAGGTTTTACATGGTAAATAGGATCGGATATTGAAAAATTCTTTACTGACGAACTCTTTCTTTCTTTCTTTTTGTTAACACAATCCTTAATGGATATAAAACATAAAAAAAGTAAACAGCTAATTCTATGGATTATAGTATAACTGTTACAATTTTTAGCAGCAAGTAAAGTTTTTTTTAGCAAGTACAAAGAGATGCCGAATTCTTGACTGAAAAGAAAAAAGTTGGTGTCTAATTGCACTGGAGAGCGTTATTTTTCAAAAATGAAAATTATAAAAATTGGCTTTGCTGTCCCAACTCGCTTTTTCAAAGAAAGCGCTTTACTTAAGGAACTGCATCTCAGCTAAATTATCAGGGATTTTTGTCGAAAAAAGCTCGCAAACTTCCGCTTTGATTTAGTTTCATATAATTCTTAGTTCAGAGCATTATTTTGTTTTCACAATATGAATTATTGAAAGGGGGAAATTTTTTTCGGGGCGCCTCCAATTATTTTTTGTCCCGGGGCCTCTACACCACCTAATCCGGCCCTGTCTACATCTTTGTATAATCTTAATCTATGTTCCGGTCGTATATGATAGGCTTTTTTAACAAATCAAAGTTTGAAATTTAAGGCCAACACAGTGAAAACAGAAGTCTTAACTGAACTGGATAAGATTAATAAGACATGAACGCAGAACATATTATCAGAAGTTTGAAAAAAAGTTTATTTTTCAAAAAACGTCTCTAGCAGTCATCAGAAACCCATTGGCAACTCATCGTGCTTTTATGCCAAAAGAGCGATGCCGGACATTCGCGCAAAATACGCTGACCGTTGTCACATTGATAGTATTTGCTACAATCTGATTCGTGAGATATGAACACTGCTCCTTCAGCACATGATGTTGGTTGCTTTACAGTGGTGCGTTTAGTTGAGGTTGTGGTTGCTCTTGTCGTTGCTTTTATTGTTCCTTTTGTTGTTGGTGTCGGTTTGGTAACATAAATCGAATTACCAGAGTTTGTGGAACAACCAGCTAATGCGGCGTCAATACAGTCATTTGCACTCGCACTCCATTCACGTCCTTCGCGACAATTGATTTCGTAGGCATATCCTCGATAGCATTTTAGAAACTTCTTACATTGACCAGGTATAGCGAATTTTTGTACACTTTTAGGATCCGAGCATTGGGGCATCGGAACTGGTATGTGGCCTGTTGGCTTCGCTGCAAGTAGTGTCGTCTTTCCAGTTGTTCTCGTGGTAGTTGTGGGCAATGTTGTTCTGGTTGTTGGTGTTTCTGCGTTTGTCCTTTCTGTTGTTGATACTTCTGCAGTCTGATCACACTTGGCATAAATGGGAGCATCACAACGATTTGCCTTTAAATTCCAGTGCAAGCCATATGGGCAATCGATAATAAAGGACCTGCCGTAGGAGCACTTGAAAAATTTCGTGCAATCACCTGGGTACGGTAATTGAGTCGGATTATAGGGGTCATCATCCAATGGGCAGTTATTGTTTATTGCGCCATCTTTCAATGGCACACTACTAGCTCTAGGCTGTTTTCGCTGTTCGCAGTTAGCGACGTCAGGCGTTTCACAGCGATTTAATGCCACACTCCAATGTTTTCCACTGGGGCAACTCATTACAAGTGCAAAGCCTCCCGAACAGGTGTAGAATAGTCCACAGTCGTTTTCGTGCACCAGATATGTCGGATTATACGGACTTTCATCAAGCGGACAAAGTGAATTTTGTTTGGCAACAATTGTACGAGCCTGCCCGTATCCATTGCTTATCAGAGTTGGCAGCCTACAATGCCTTGACGTTTGATCCCAATGAAAGCCCCGGGGACATGAAACCAGATTTGCTGAACCATTACGACATCTGAAGAATGAAGTGTCGTCGTCAATATCTTCAAAAGTGATCTCTTTCAAGGGCTGCAAATTTGACGAACAAATGAGTGGTCTCCAGGTCGGTTGGTCGGGTTTATTCGCAATTACATTGCTTAGACCGATAAATATCCACAGGAAATCTACAAAAAGAGCACAGGACAAAGATTGTAAAGAAAAGGCACTAAAAAAGTAATGTGTTTTCACCTTTCATCTTCAAAAATGCGGTTTTCGTGAATACAAACTAGTAACTGACGATGAATAGTAGCAACAGCTATTTATTAAACAAGCTTTCAAGTGCACCTAGTGATCTTATCAGTTAGGTAAGGTACATTTCTAGCTTGTGGCACTCTAGTTATTAAATTTTAATTGTTCCAACTGTGTGATGCACGGTAATTACATTGAAATTTCGTACTTGAGGGTTTTTGTACTCAAGTGGACGGTTTTACAATCAAAGTTCTTACCAGTTGAATATACAAGCAAGGTTGAGTACTTGTAAGTGTTGTGATTGCTGCTTCATTCATTATCGTATTGTCAAAATTTTCCGCTAAAAACTTCTCCACCGAAGGGCATCCAATCCCAATGTATAATTTCAGACGTACAAAACCACATCTGAAACCACGTCTTTTTATGACACTCTTTCTTAGATAGCAATAAGTAAGGGTCCGTAAAAAAGAAGCTTAGGTTACTTTTAAGACTATAGCTCTCATGTCAAACACTTTAGGTTCATTCGATAAAACTGAAAATGCCCTGAAAATGCACTCGCACTTTTCAGTGGCATCAGCTGATTATCAAAAATTCAGGGCAACCCTCAAAAGTGAACTGCTCATCGAACGCAAAAGTACATGTCGAATTCTGCCATTGGAACAACTAACTGAGACTCCATTCGCAGAATCCAACCTGGTAATTTTTTTCTAATGTAAAAATGCACCTTAAATCATAGAATTTTGAAGAAAATCAAAATAAAAGCAATTAAAAATTGTATTTACCGTCGCTGTAATTGTTTATTGCGACTACAAGCTGACAAGCAACTCAAATGTCAAATTTTCAAAACATTGAACTTTCCGCCCCGACAAAATCCTCAGGGTACTTTAGTGCTGTCATCGAATAAAGTGCAAAGTGGACAGGGGTTGTTGTGTTAGCTTTATCGAACAAAGAACTGCGGAAAAAATGCGCACTGTGCCAGCTATGATGCACTAGGGCTTTCATCGAATGAGCCTTTAACCTCCAGGCACGGCTTATCGTGCAAGATTTTTAAGGTTTACAAGGGTAAAAAGAAACCCTTCACTTTTAAAATAAAATCTTATATAAAAGTGACTTAAAAATAAGTATTTAAGTAAAATTTTATCACGGGCTTCTCCTACAAATAACAAGAAGGTCCAATTTAAGATCTCAATCAGTGTACAGCGACCATAAATGAAATAAGAACAATTGAATATTAAAGCTATTGTTAGAAATCAATATTCCTCTTTCAAAACATATATATAATGTACAAAAAATATTATTAATCTATATTTATTATTGTGTAATAAATAACAAATGTAACAACATATTATTTATTTATTTATTTATTACATCTACTAGCAGGTTAAGCTAAACAGATTACAATATTTAATATAAGATTAAGTTAAAACTAGCAAGCTAAGTAAAATACTTTTAAAGCATTCGCGAGAAGAGTGTAAGTCAACATTAGTACAGACTTCATTGAAAGAAGCTATAGCTCTAGATAGAGGTTCATTGTAGCCGTAATTGGTTCTATGAGTAGGTCCCAGAAGAAGGTTTCTTTCTCTCAAGGATCTTGACGGAGCATAGATGGGAATGAGGGTTAGGAGACCCAATAACATACAACGTGTAGAGTAAGGAACTACAAAATCCCAATTCATTTTCCTAAAAATATATTTCGTGAAACGCCTCTGAATTCTTTCAATGCGATCTGAGTGAATGTTATAATATGGGTTCCAAATTACATCGGCATATTCAAGTACAGATCTGACTAAGGAAACAAACAGCGAAAGAAGGGTATGAGGATCAGTAAACTCTTTGCTGTTCCTTTTTATGAAACCAAAAAGTTGGTTTGACTTAGCAATAATGTGATCCACATGGGAATTGAAACAAAACTGAGAATCAATTAGGATACCAAGGTCTTTGATCTTATCGACTCTCGGTAGTTTGATATTATTCAGTTCGTACTTAAACTGAAAACGAGAACGAGTAGAACCTCGGTAAAATTATAATATAAAACATTTACTTATGTTTAAGCGTAGGTGGTTATAGACGCACTAAGTAGCAAGGTTTCTAAGATCATTTTGAAGTAGCTGACAGTCCTGTAAGTTTTTAATCTTAAGAAACAACTTCAAGTCATCAGCATACATCAAACAGGAGCAATATCTTAAAACAGGTGGTATGTCGTTAATAAAAATAATAAAAAGCAACGGGCCTAAGTGACTGCCTTGTGGTACACCTGAAGTGCATCTAAAAGATCGTGAAAATTAATCACCAATTTTTACCTTTTGAACTCTGCCATTCAAATAGGAAGCAATCCATTTCAGCATAGCGGAATGGAACCCAAAACTTTTAAATATAAATAATAAATATAAATAAACCAATTAAAATAAATTCAATGTCTTTTTTTAAGTTACATGGCATAAGCATTTTGTCGTCTTCAGACCACGACCACACAATATCACCAACATTGAAGTCGCCTAATGTTGGTGATATTAAGCCTACCTAAAGTTTTAGTTCGAATGCCACTGGCATTATGATAGTAAATTTTGAGGTTCGATTTAGCAATTTTTCGCTTTTCGACGTAGGGCAGATGTGAAATGGACACTTTGTTAACATTTATTAGTTTTTTGAAAAATGCATTAACTTCGAATTTGCACATCACTTGGCAAAAAATTAGCATTATAAATCAGATTAGCATACCTAAGAGGAACGCCAATTTTAAAATTTACAAATTTTAAATTAGGTGTGACATCATCATTTTTCACAAGTTTAAAGCAAAGGAAAAAAGATTTGTTTGCATTTAATGTGGAGGCAACAAAATCAATTATGTTTTCTGCAGAAGTGTTGGGATGAAAGCTGGATAAGTGGAACCATTTCAGTTTACGAATGACATTCAGATCGGTGACCACATCGTTTGTACCCACAATTCGTGGGCGGCGAGATGCAGCAGCGGCAGCAGCAGCAACAGGAACAGCAGTAGACGTTTGACGACCGATAATAGATGCGTCATCACCAGCATTGCGCTTAGCAGTGATAGCCTCGCTGGCTGGACCATTGCCAGCGGGCGAAAGCAGTGGAGGGGCATCGGATACATGCACAAAATCAGCAGCGGTCAAGTGTTCTGGGTCCACAGTGACGTCGGACTTGGTGGCTGATTGTGAGTTATGACTCATGCAAGTACCGTGTGTGGATCCAGCAGGCAAGTTGGCGGAATCGTCAATGGTAACAGCATTAGCGGAGACTTGTGCAATAATTGCACTTTGATTTATTGGTATTTTTGTCGAATCAAATGATGATGAGGGTGTTGTAGTTTTTTTTTTGTTTGACTGGGAGGCCAAAGTAGAGATTTTATTGTTTTTGCTCGAAACGCGGGATGAAGCAGGTGAAGAAGTTACAACATTTTTTTGAGTCGTTTTGGTGTTTGACTTGGATAAATTTCTTTGAAGTTTTGTACATCCGCGAAGATTTCTACTCTCGTCCAATGAAGCAGATTTATTAGAAGTCTGAGGGACGTTGAGTTGAGAATCACTTGAAGGGACAAGGGAGCTAAAATCGTTTAAAGTCTCATGTAATGTTAAGAGATTCAACTTCAATTTTTTCACACAGGGAATCACTGGGGCTGGGAGATCAATGCAGAAAGAACATTTCCAAAACACACTGGTATTCGATTTTAAAGTCTTAAGCAACATCGAGTTTAGTTCAGTACATTTCGAGTGAAATGGATTCCCGCAGAGACCGCAAAATACATAGTCAACACTATTTAGTGAGACATTACATCTAAAGCAAATTTGCGCCATACTAAGTATTACGCCGTAGCAGCAAAGGTATGAAAGAAGACTATGCGCAGAGATGAGAAACGCGTGCACACAGCTGTAGAGCGAACTGAAACTGAAATATTAATGAGCAATAGGCAGCTAAGGCCTACGGCTCTATTATACAAAAATAAAAAAAATTGAGTAAGTCCAAGAGTTCGTCTGTTTACCCTGAAGCAGCAAATTTTAAACTTTTTTGGCGTGCTTTCATATATTTTATTCCAATTATTTTTATTGACGACGCCTCAAAAATTATGGTTGACTAAAAAATCAAATCAATTAATTCTTATTTCAAAGTTTGAAAATCATTTTGTGAATTTACAGCGTGAATTGACAACATCCTCGTGAATTGGGTGTACTCGTACATCGTACCTACCTATCCACTTGCGGGGAACGCTGATTGAACCTCAGAATAAACTGGCAGGTTACCCGGTTTTGGATCTCTTCATCACTGAGTTCAATTAAATGCTGCTTTCGTTGCATTTGTATGATCCGTGAATGTTAAGGCTTTCCTCTTTTTCGCGATTGCGTTGGATCGTTGATTGACGTTGCCTTTTTGACAGGGATCGTAAGATCTCTCCTTTGAACGTGGCATATACTAACTGAGGTGGGCCGACCGTGGGATGTGTTCCATTTTCCTGGAGATAGATGCTTTTACACGGAGGCATCCTCAGATCTTCGTACTTCTTAATTTATCTCGCTTTGTTACTCCTGCTTTCATGCGAAGCATCATTCGCAAACTTTGTACTTGTTTTTGTGAATATTTCAATGACGAAATATTCCGAGCTCTGGATTAGACGAACCTTATGCAACAACTACTAATAATTCTAGACTTAATAAGAATTCACATTTTGGCACGAAATGTAGACCAACATACTTTACAAATAGAATCCAAGGCAGACTGATTGTGTATGTATGTGCTATCGAAATCAACCCACATTTGCTTCACACGAAGCAAATTTCAGCAAATCTGAACTCGGGCTGGGCTGCGGTGTGGAGCCTCATTACGTAGCGTTAATTTTTCTCTTTAAGCACTCTTTCTCTTTGCCATATGAAGTTCTGAAGCAGAGCTCCATTGTTGTAGGAAACATTGAAATGGTATGGCTGAAGTCGTGAGCACCACGCCGAGGCCGAGCCGAGGCTTGTTTTTGGCCCTTGTTTGCCTTCATGCAGACAATCAAGGATTACACTGAAAAGTCATGGAAATAGGAGCAAATGAACTAGAAGTATTGGGAACTCATCGGAGACTCCGGAAGGACATCTTGTCTTTGCTCCCTCATGCTGTCCATGATTGGCTTCTGAAACTTCTCACCACCCATATCAGATCTCGTGGTGTTCTATTGAAAGCTTTTTCAAAATCAACCAGCGCCATAAGCAGATCTTTAGGCATCACGATATTTTTATACCCGACCCAGGGTATATTAATTTCAATGCATAGTTTGTAACACAGTGAAATAATCACCGTAGACCCCTAAGACCTCATAGAGATATGATTAAGCTCAGGAAATGCTCATGAAAATGGGTGGAGCAGGTGTGAAATTGCTTTCAAATTTCAATAAGGTAGCCTGGGATAGTGGGAAAGCATATAGCCACTAGTGCTTTCATTTAAGGAGCTCTAAAGCCCATTTTAAACTATAGGAGATATATGCCTTAAGTCTTTCCGGAAAAGTATTCGCGATGGTGTTGGAAGTTCCGGAGCAGTAACGAGCTTTGGTTACCAAAAGAGTAGTGCAGCTTTCGACCCTGTAGATGTACAACCCACCAGCTTTTTATACCCGGCCGAGGGTATATTAATTCTAATACATAGTTTAAACATTCACCATAGACTCCTTAAACCTTTAGAGATTTGATCGAGACTGACAGGTGAATCGATTAAGCTATGTACGTCTGTCCGTCTTTACAATCGAGCTAGGACGCTCAAACTTGAAGTCTATCTTGGTTCTTATTTTGTAAAGACAAAGTGTGAAATTTGGCTAAATCCGCCAACGGCCACGCCCACTACTGGCTTCAATGTAAGACAATCTCGATTTCAAATTTTCTTAAACTTGGTATAGAGCAATAACGGCCCAAAGCCTTTAAGAACGCAAAAATTTAAAGGCCTACAATATCGACCATGTCCACTTTTAACATGTAAGATCTTTCTTTAAAAAGTTTACTTCAAATCGAAAAAAAATTTTATGACAAATAATAAAGATATCACTATTTGCTAAGTTTGCTCCGTACACAATTTTGAGCTCCGCCCATTTTTAGGGGCATTTTTAGGCAAAAACTGTCTTTTTCCTAAATAATTTTCGGTTTTAACGCATTTTGTCATGATTCTAACGATATTACAACTCATTTTTTTAAATTTTTAGCACAGGCCCACTTTTGGGTGCGTGGCCTATAAAAATAATATATAAATTCGGGACAAAAAGCTGTAAGATTTGGTGTTACACGGTATACAGGGTCAGGCATAAAGAAGTTTGTCACAGACGAAGTCTTGCACTTATTCACTTGTTCCAATACGATCCTTAATCTTTGACTTGCATCAGTAGTTGATTTGCCAGTGACAAACCCGCACTGGGCCTAAGAAAACCTTATTATTTTTTAAAGTCGACCATCTAGTACCCGCTCTACGATCTTCATTAGTTTGTGACATCAGCTTGATAGAACGGTAATTGTCACAACTTCGTGTATCAACTTTACTTTTGTATAAAGGAAGTATAACTTTCCCTCCACTGAGTAAGCATTAGATTGGATCGCCTCTTATAGTTTGGAGATGAAGGTTTTGAGCCGACTTGGCCCCCTGTCTGCAAAACTCTGAGGGTATCTGAACCGGCCCAGCCTATTATCGTTTTTTGGAGTACTTAACCATAACTTCCCAACCGTGATGTGTCTGTGCTGTCTGGTACTTCTTTGCAGTTGGGAGTGGTTTCTTCTCGAAAGTATTACCTGGGAAACTGTTCATTCAAAAGTTCCTCTCAATAATGGCGCCAGCTGTGAAGAATTTTGTCGTCATCTACAAGAAGCTGGCCCTGAGCATCGTCGATGAACTTTAGTGAACGAATCTCCTCGATTTTTTTCCTTCTCTGAGCGGCACTCTTGAGAATTGTGGGCCCCTTATTCAGACTGCTTTGTCGAAGGTGGGCGGCCTCGCGTAGGTATATCAATTGCCGATACAGGACCTCCATTCTCTTTGCTTGAACCTGGGCGCACTTCTCCTTAGCGGGACTGCTGCGGTGTTTATATTCCAATGCCAGGTGAAATATTCAAGATGACATCGAGTAGCTCTGCCGCAAGGATGATACCGATTCCGTTCTTTCCTTGTTCGGTTCAGTAGAAGTAGGTACATTTTGTAAGCATTAGTCCGTATGTCCGAGAAACTGTGTGTGTATTGGCCGCACACTAACTCTCGGTCGTTTTTTCCCAGGCCGCCTTAATGACATGTGTAAGCTATTTAGCGCCTTCTTCACCCATTGGCTTGAGCATTCCTGGCCGGATTTCATAAGCCGCAGCAGACTTCGGGAAGTCGGGAAGTTGAGTTCCTACATTATTTTCACACAATGTAGGCTCTCTTTTTCTCTTTGATCTTCAGGGATTTTTCAACAACGCATTCCAACGCATGCAAATCGTTGTCTGTAGCCAGAATCAGTACCCATTTTCTCGATTCGGTCCATAACCTGAACTATGATGTGGGACCACCAGACCAGAAAAGCCTACACAGACCAGAAATACCCACCAGGAAAGAATAAATTAAATCATTGGGAATGCAAACTTGGGTGCACAGGGTCGCCACTCTCCTAAGTAAATCACCCTTGAGGGCTATCTTGCACGTCCATCAATGCACATTTCTGTGCTCCGGAAAGGTGGATTGTTCCAATCGGCGCATCTGGAATGGCATCTTTAACCCTAGAGAGTATTAGCCCCGTTGAAATCACCACTGATGATAAATTTTACGCAAATACCATAAAGATCCCATCCCTGTCCACCTCTGACGATTACTCGCCAAGACTAAGATTGCGAAATGTTGTTGACCCAAATCTATTCCCCTTTTTGATTGAATGCTCGCAACACGAATAGAATCCACAAAATTTTAAACTTGACTTTGACCTTAATCGACGTGAAACCCGATAACAGTGCATAGGCTTAAGATTCACCGAAAACTTCAATATCGTCTTCACAATGACAATGAAACTGGAAAAGAGATAAAACAGGAAACACCATACATTTTTGGCAGATGTTTATCTTATTTTTTCATCATTGATTTTCGTGTAAGACACTGCACGATAAAACATCTCTTTTTTTTATTAAATTTTGATCGACACGGAAAACTCTAGTTAAACACTAATTTACTGATAGTGTTTGGCCAAATAGGCCCATATATTGTTGTCGCATTTAGCTCTTAAAGTACCATCCACAAAGGACCGCTCTTCTTGTTCGACACACATTTTAACACAACGAAGTTCTGTCCCGATAAGACCACACCCAAAACATTTGGGCATTGTCGCTGAGATCTCTTGACTTTATATAAAAGATCAATATCATGCGCCATTACTAGCGAGTTTCTAAAAAAATTACACGCGAGAGGTTATTTAGAAATAAGAAACGAACATAGGACCCGAACACACAGAACGCAAAGGATTAAAATTTCAGAGCCTGGACAATGAGAGGTATAGTGAGATTGAGCCTTTTTGAAAGTGTCAAATTGTGTAACTTTCGTTAAAACGTTTTTTAGTTGTCATTTTGACAGTAGTGTTAGCTGCTGTTCTCAACGCGGATGCTAGAAAATTGATAGGAAATCAACGGGTGAGTGGATCTCATCAACCTCTACACTATCGTGTTTTGAATATGTGTTTTTTTTTAGAGCATTTGTACTGGAGTAGAGGATGGAGAGTACCTTGCGGATGATGCATCATGCTCCGACTTCTTCATTTGCTATGACGGCGATCCAATACCCCAGAGTTGTGGGTACCTAAGCTACTATGACAAACCCAGTTCTGCTTGTTTGCCTGATCCAGAAAACACAATATGTCCGCAAAAGCAATGCACTAACGAAGGTGCATTTAGTGAATATCCCGGATCGTGTTACCTATTCTATGTTTGCAATGAAGGTAAACTAGTCGAACAAAAGTGCAGTGTTGGTAGCTACTTCGACAAGGTTAATCTGTACTGTGTACCAGATGAGGAAAATACTTGCATACAACCACAGTGCAATCAAGAAGGAGTATTCAGTGAAAAACCTGGTAGCTGCAATCAGTTCTACGTTTGTTCCGGTAGTCAACTTATCGAACAAGCCTGTGGAACTGGCAGTTATTTTGATAAAGACACTCTAGCCTGTATTCCAGATACGGAGAACGTATGCCCACAAGTTCAATGCACGGACACAGGAAAATACTCTGCACATCCTACCAACTGCAATCTTTTTTATGTTTGCTATGAAGGTCAGCTTGTGGAACAAAGTTGTGGAGTTGACAGCTATTTTGACAAACTGAATGGATATTGTGTGCCGGATACAGACAACACATGTCCTCAAACGCCATGCAGTGAAGATGGTGAATTCTTTCCCCATCCAACAGAATGTGCCCTATTTTACGTATGCTACAGTGGACAGTTTGTGGAACAAACCTGTGGCGAGAACAGTTACTTCGACAAGGACAACAAATATTGTGTGCCCGATACTGAAGAAATATGTTGGTCATCAACAACGACCCCAGGTCCAACACCCACTCCATGTACTTGTGTTGGGGGATATTCTGAAGGTGATTTTGTAGCAAGCCCTGATAACTGTTACTCGTATTACATATGCAGTGATGGAGAGCTTGTGGAACAAAATTGTGGATATGGAAATTATTTCGATAGTGCGACCAAAAGGTGTGATCGAGATACTACCGGCAAGTGTTGGACAGATGTCGACTCAACTACAACGACAACGACGGGCGCACCCTGCACATGCACCGGTGGTTACAATGAGGGAGATCTCATTCCCAGTTCGGACAATTGCTATTCATATTTTATATGCAGCCAGGGTGAGCTTGTTGAACAGAGCTGTGGAACTGGTAACTACTTTGACAGCACAAGTAAGACTTGTGAACGCGATGAACTAGGAGTTTGCTGGCCAACAGAGTCGCCGCCAGCCCCATGCAAGTGCCCTGGGGGCTACGAAGAAGGCGATTTAGTATCGAATCCTGATAACTGTCACTCCTACTTTGTCTGTAGTCAAGGCGAGCTGGTCGTGCATAGCTGCGGAACTGGAAATTACTATGACAGTAACAAGAAGGAATGCTTCCGAGATGATAATGGAATTTGTTGGCCAACAGAACCACCAGCACCCTGCAAGTGCCCTGGAGGCTACGAAGAAGGTGATTTTGTGGCGAATACAAACAACTGCTACAGTTACTTCATTTGCACTCAGGGAGAACTGGTAGAACAAAACTGCGGTACCGGAAACTACTACGATAGTAACAGCAAGACATGCGTCCGAGATGATAATGGAATTTGTTGGCCAACAGAACCACCAGCACCGTGCAATTGCCCTGGAGGCTATGAAGAAGGTGATTTTGTAGCGAATTCGGACAACTGCTATAGTTACTTCATTTGCACTCAGGGAAAACTGGTCGAACAAAACTGCGGAACCGGAAACTACTACGATAGTAACAGCAAGACATGCGCCCGTGATGATAGTGGAATTTGCTGGCCAACAGAACCACCAGCACCCTGCAAGTGTCCTGGAGGCTACGAAGAAGGTGATTTTGTGGCGAATTCAAACAACTGCTACAGTTACTTCATTTGCACTCAGGGAGAATTGGTCGAACAAAACTGCGGAACCGGAAACTACTACGATAGTAACAGCAAGACATGCGCCCGTGATGATAGTGGAATTTGCTGGCCAACAGAACCACCAGCACCCTGCAAGTGTCCTGGAGGCTACGAAGAAGGGGATTTAGTATCGAATCCTGATAACTGTCACTCCTACTTTGTCTGTAGTCAAGGCGAGCTGGTCGTGCATAGCTGCGGAACTGGAAATTACTATGACAGTAAGAAAAAGGAATGCGTCCGAGATGATAATGGAATTTGTTGGCCAACAGAACCACCAGCACCCTGCAAGTGCCCTGGAGACTACGAAGAAGGTGATTTTGTGGCGAATTCAAACAACTGTTCCAGTTACTTTATTTGCACTCAAGGAGAACTGGTGGAGCAAAACTGCGGAACCGGAAACTACTACGATAGTAAAAGCAAAACATGCGCCCGTGATGTTAGCGGTGTTTGTTGGCCAACAACTCCAGCTCCATGTACTTGCGCTGGGGGCTATAACGAAGGCGATCTTATACCTTTCCCAGGCAACTGCTATCTATTCTACATTTGCTTTAAGGGAGAACTTGTTGAAGAGTCCTGCGGAACGGGAAATTATTTCAATGCTACAACTACGAGCTGTGTTGTAGACACGACCGGTATTTGTTGGACAACAACGTCATCAACAACAACCACTACTGAAGCTCCAGGGAGTTGCCCTGGAGGCTATGAAAACGGAGCTCTTGCGCCTGATCCTGAAAGTTGCTCTAAATTTTACATATGTTCAAATGGAGAGTTTGTCGCCCATTTTTGCGAATATGGAAGCTACTATAATGCTACTACGGAAAGCTGTATTGAAGATAAGACAGGAGTGTGTTGGTCATTAAATACAACCTCAACAACAACCGTCAAATCTTCAAGTACTTCATCATCCACATCAACGTCGACAACCCAAGCACCATGTACTTGTTCTGATGGTTCTAAAGACGGAGACTTCGTACCCTACCCGGAAAGCTGTTATCAGTATTATCTTTGCCACGATGGAGAGCTGCTAGTGCAGTCTTGTCAAAATGGAAGCTATTTCGATGATGAATCAAACACATGCGTTGTGGATATCTATGGAGTTTGTTGGGACAAGACTTCGTCAACTTCATCGTCGACATTAACAACAGCTTCTTCAACAACGGGATCTACAAATACGCCATCAACGAGCACTTTACCGACTACGAAAACTTCAACGACTCCATCATCGACATCAACATCTACAACTCAAGCCCCTAGTTGCCCGGGTGGCTCTAAGGAAGGAGAAATGGTTGCATATCCTGGCAGTTGTTCCCAGTATTATCTCTGCTACAATGGAGAACTGGTCGAAAAGTCCTGTCAAACTGGAAGCTACTTTGATAGTGAATCAAAGGGATGCGTTTTGGATAACGAGGGAATTTGTTGGAAAACAACTTCGTCATCTTCATCGTCTTCGTCATCAACAACGGGATCTACAAATACGCCATCCACAACGACCGAATCGACTACAAAAACTTCAACTACTCCATCATCAACATCAACGTCTTCAACTCAAGCTCCTAGTTGCCCGGGTGGTTCCGAAGAAGGGGAAATGATTGCATATCCTGGCAGTTGTTCCCAGTATTATCTCTGCTACAATGGAGAACTCGTCGAGAAGTCCTGTCAAGCTGGAAACTACTTTGATACAGAATCAAAGGGGTGCGTTTTGGATACCGAGGGAATTTGTTGGAAAACGACTTCATCGTCTTCGTCATCAACAACGGGATCTACAAATACGCCATCCACAACGACCGAATCGACTACAAAAACTTCAACTACTCTGTCATCAACATCAACGTCTACCACTCAAGCTCCTAATTGCCCGGGTGGCTCTGAAGAAGGGGAAATGGTTGCATATCCTGGCAGTTGTTCCCAATATTATCTCTGCTACAATGGTGAACTGGTCGAAAAATCCTGTCAAACTGGAAGCTACTTTGATAGTGAATCCAAGGGGTGCGTTTTGGATACCGAGGGAATTTGTTGGAAAACGACTTCGTCATCTTCATCGTCTTCGTCATCGACAACGGGATCTACAAATACGCCATCCACAACGACCGAATCGACTACAAAAACTTCAACTACTCCATCATCAACATCAACGTCTACAACTCAAGCTCCAACTACTTGCCCCGATGGCTCTAAAGATGGAGAGTTGGTTCCGTATCCTGGCAGTTGCTACATGTTTTATAGCTGCCAGAAAGGCGAGCTTGTTGTTCAGTCCTGCGGTTATGGAAACTACTTTGACTCAGAGTCAAAAACTTGTATATATGATACAACTGGAGTATGCTGGCCGCTTTCAACGTCAACATCCACCTCAACGGAGACTAGTTCTTCGACTGCGACACCATCTTCATCAACAACAACTGGCTCGACACCCACTATTTCGACAAGCACCGCAAGTACAGTTGTCCCTTGCGAATGCCCTGGTGGCTATGTTGACGGAGAATTCATTCCCAATCCAACTGATTGCTCTACGTTCTATGTTTGCTACCAAGGAGATTTTGTGGAAGTACCCTGCGGTGTTGGTAATTACTTTAATTCGACTACAAAGAGGTGCGAAGTAGACTCTACTGGTGTTTGCTGGGCAACGACAACATCTACAACAAAATCGTCGACAACGCCTTCAACACCTTCGTCAACAACACCATCGTCAACAACACCATCGTCAACAACACCATCGTCAACAACACCATCGTCAACAACACCATCGTCAACAACACCATCGTCAACAACACCATCGTCAACAACACCATCGTCTACAACACCATCGTCAACTACACCATCGTCAACAACACCATCGTCAACAACACCATCCTCAACAACACCATCCTCAACAACACCATCGTCAACAACACCATCCTCAACAACACCATCCTCAACAGATTCGACTGCAAAATCGACCACAACATCGACTACTACACCTGCCCCATGCAAATGCCTTGGTGAATACGACGATGGCGAGTTTGTACAAAATCCTAACAGTTGTTACTTATTCTTCGTCTGCTATCAAGGTGAATTAGTGGAGGTGTCTTGTGGATTTGGCAACTACTTTGATAACAAAACCAGAACTTGTGTGCTAGACACAGATGGTGTTTGTTGGGGAACCAGCACTTCTACAACCACAACAATTTCAACCCCAGCACCAGCTCCGTGTACTTGTCCCGGTGGCTATGAAAATGGCGACTTTGTACCACACCCTGACAGTTGTTACCTGTTCTACGTTTGCTACCAAGGGGAACTCTCTCCACTGTCGTGTGGAGTGGGTAATTACTTTGATAAGGCTAGCAACAGCTGTGTCTCAGATACTACAGGAGTATGTTGGACCACCCCAACCCCAGCACCATGTGAGTGCCCCAACGGCCTGCAAGAAGGGCAACTTGTGGCTAATCCAGAATCGTGCTCTCGATACTACATTTGCACTGGAGGAGTGCTTCTAGAAGGAACTTGTGGATACGGAAATTATTTCAACAATGAGAGCCGAATCTGCGAACCTGACACTGGTGGGTGTTGTTGGTCAAATCAACCACCTACACCGCCAGTACCCACACCTTGTGAATGTCCGAACGGTATGAAGGAAGGGGAACTTATTGCAAATCCAACCGCATGCTCCCTGTACTACGTATGCAGCAATGGACAGCTAGTTGAGGGCAACTGTGGAACATATAACTATTTCAACAACGACACCAATCTTTGTGAGCCCGACACTGGTGGGTGCTGCTGGCCACATAGACCTCCAACACCACCTGCGCCCTCACCTTGTGAGTGTCCCAATGGTATGAAGGAAGGACAACTTATTGCGAATCCATCCGCATGCTCCCTGTACTACGTATGCAGCAATGGAGAGCTAGTTGAGGGCAACTGTGGAACATACAACTATTTCAACAACGACACCAATCTTTGTGAACCCGATACCGGAGGATGCTGCTGGCCAAACAAGCCCCCTACACCTCCTGCGCCCTCACCGTGTGAGTGCCCCAATGGTTTGAAGGAAGGCCAATTCATTGCGAATCCATCAGCATGCTCCATGTACTACATCTGCAGCAATGGAGAGCTAGTTGAGGGCAACTGTGGAACATATAATTATTTCAACAACAACACCAATCTCTGTGAACCTGATACCGGAGGATGCTGCTGGCCAAACAGACCGCCGCCAGCCCCTGAGCCAACGCCTTGCGACTGTCCCAACGGTCTTACAGAAGGACAATTCATCGCGAATCCAAACGGGTGTTATTTATATTACGTTTGCACCGGAGGAGCTCTTGTGGAGGGTAATTGTGGAACTGGCAACTACTTCAACAAAAACACCAATCTGTGCGAACCAGATGCAGGCGGATGTTGCTGGCCTGGATCGCATAATGGTTCCTGCGCTGGTGGCTATAAAAATGGCGATTTTATACCTGATCCTGCCCAGTGTGACAAGTTTTTGATTTGCTACGATGGGCAACTTGTCGAGCAGGACTGCGGTGTTGGCTATGTGTTTGACGTTGACAACAACTACTGTACCCGGGACACCAATGGCACTTGCTGGACTGTTCAAACTTCAAACAACACTTGTGTAGGCGTGGCTGATGGAACATTCCTGCCAAATGATGCAGCCTGCGATAAGTTCTTTGTGTGCTACAACAATACGAAAATCTCTCAAGATTGTGGAGTAGGAAATGTCTTTAATAGTGGATCGCTCTCGTGTAGCCGCGATACGGTTGGCTCGTGTTGGACAAAAATACCAAACGTCTGCGCTAACAAAGAACCGGGAACTTTCGTTGCGAGTCCATCCAACTGCCAGGAATTCTATATGTGCTATCAAAATCGAGCTGTGCTGCAGCAATGTGACAACACCAATTGGTTTAACCCGACGCTGATGATCTGTCAGCCCGATTTTGAGGGTACGTGTATCAATGTGTGTCAGGGTTTCAACAACAGCGTTCAACTGCCGCATCCCAATTGTAACCAGTTTTACATATGCGCCGATGGCCGAACTACAGGTGTTGGTACTTGCCCTTCTGGAACGAACTTTGACGTAACGCTTGGCGTTTGCAAGGCATCAGCGGTTTGTGAGGCGAACATATGTTACAAGTCCACCAATGGCGCCGTCTTCCCAGTGCTTAATGACTTGGCTAGTTTTTATTCGTGTCGCAATCAAGTAGCAGTCAAACTCAGCTGTCCCGATGGCACATCGTTTGATCCAGACCGTTTGGTTTGCATGCCGGATACAGGTGTAAGTATAACAGAGGTTACTTTCCACAAGGATTTCACTAATGGTTCTTTTTTCTCTACAGCGCTGCATTGGACAAAAGAACGGTTACACAGTCGCTTCATATAACAATCCGAACGCTTACTATGTTTGTAGGAACAACATGGCGATCTTTGAACAGTGTCCTTCGTATGCGATCTTTGATGAGACCAAGGGTGTGTGCGTGCATGCCCAAAGAAAACGCCTTGTGGGCAACGTAAGTAGCCGAGCCTTTCACATGTATAGTTTGTTCAGTTGTAACGTAATCCCCCCTCACCACTCGAATCGTCAAACCTCGAAGAAAAGTTCATTGAAGTGCAAAAATGTCAAGGACTTTAAACTAAGAAAGCCTTAATTCGACAATTGAGCTAGACGTCCCTTATTATATATGAGCTACAACAACAATTTTAGGACGCTTTCTCAATGAATGCAACAGTTTAGGTTTTGCAATTTAATAAGGTGGTAATAGCGAAGACCATTAAACCCACATATTGAACCAGGCCGATTCGTGAACCGAAGGACCAGTAACGTCGGCCTGCATGTAGTAAAGCGTCGGTCGGAAGTTTTGAGGCCTTATCTATGACCTTCAAACTTTATGGTATTTTAAATCATGTTTTGCATCAAAAGTAGTTTTATAGTGTGTAGCTTAAGCAACTGACTCTTACAATTTGAGGTTATTTGACGCTATTCTTGAGAGGGAAGAGAGGGTTCAGCACCTTCCTATTCGCTTAGGACTTAATGAGCTGGTTTGAAAACATTCTGATGACATTTTTAGTATGGAAAAATTGTCTGAAATTTTTTTGTGTCAAGCTTCTTGCGCCTCTTGTCTATGCAGACGAGACTACTCAGCGGAGGAATTTAGCTCTCAAATAAGAGTGCCCTTATCTGCCTTTGCAAGGAATAATGCTTCTACACAGTGAGGCAGAACTGGGATTATTAGCTGCACAAGAGGCCCTCTCTTGTCAAAAAATACCAAAAGAGCAACAATGGACAAGAGTGATTTTTCATTTGATCTCAGGTGTCATTGTCTGAACTTATAGCGGAGCGCGGAGCCTTTAGGAAGACTGAGTCCTTAGCTAGCTCAGAGCTATAAATGTCTATGGTGGTGTTTTTAAAAGAATCCGCATATCATTACTGCATCCGCATAACTCCTGAAGTTTTTTTCAAAGTTTTATGGTTGACAAACTGCCAAAGACGTTCACACAATACATCGGAGGATCGCGAAAATAATGCTGAGATTTCATTCATTGAGGACGCTGTCCTCCGACCAGAACCATCAGACTTGTAACCAAATAAACACCAGCCGCTTCAAGAAGTTTGAAAGCTAGCCTATTAGTTTCGGCAGCTGTGCTGCACTAAGACACAGCTACTTCTGCTTCCTTCAGGTCGGTCGGACGGTATCGTTGGCTTACCTTTTTCCAGATTAAATAGTTCATTCAACTTGGCACACGCAATGTGTCCAGGTGCTCGATCATCGGAATGATTTGTTGCCATGGTGCCGCGATGATCTAAGAGTCAATGTGCCAAGGAGTCCTAAAGAGGAGTCCTAAACACCAGAGGTGGCATCATGGATGATATATCGCAATGTTGTCACGCTTGATGGCACTCTACTTCGTAGAAGATTTAGAAAGACTCAATTGATGAGGGACCTGACCCTATTGTTCTCAACGTATCGCCAACAGCAAAGTATCCGATGTGGTGTCTTAAAAGCTGTGTTTTCCTACGGTGCCACCAAAGATGTGCGACCGTTGACTCCATTATCCGGGTACAAAATATGCCTTAGTTTAAATACTCCTTGCACGTTCTTCCATCACCCCTGACTTTTTTCGAACTGAAGGATGGTTATCGTAAAGTCGGGTATTTGATCGGTCGGGCACATCAAAACGCCCTCGACTTTTTGCACACGTGCACATTCTTGTTACAACATTCTCAAACTTTTATAGACCCGCTATAACACTTACTTCGATAACTTTTTTTCACTCTAGATTTGTGCTTCTGAGCTCGACGGAACAATGCTGCCTGGCGATGCCTGCAACACATACCACCTTTGCCTCGACGGCGAGAGTATAGAGCAAAATTGTGGAGCATACTCATCGTTCAACCCTAAACTTGGATATTGCACATTTAATCTGTCGTGCTTCGATCAGGAAGAGGTACCTTTGTTATATGTGGACTGTAAGTCGGTTTGCTTTAATATTTTTGTTCTATGCTTGATCCTTAGATGTGCGCAAAATCTAGTGACATTGAGAAGTTCCCCGATGCTAGATTTGAGAATTCCTTTGTCAAATGCAAACGAGGCGTCTCCGAAATAGAAAAGTGTCCGAAACATACAATCTATAGTCACGATATCGGATATTGCGTACCGCACGAAATGGTGATGACCATAGATGAACTCGACGAGGTAAATGGACAAGCAAATAGTTTTCCTTGCAAACAAGTGAATATTTTCAACTTCTTCTTTCTTTAAAGCTTTGCGACAAAATGCCCGACAACACAATGGCACCTGCGTTGGATTGCCGTAAATTCTATATTTGTCGCAACAGTGTTGCCATCCTGCAGCAATGTGCCATCGATCAGTATTTCGATACAAAGACTGCAAGCTGTCGAGCCGACGTGGAACGTCAATGCTGGATGAGAAGTGAGACGTTAAGAAGAAGTTTATTTTTGAGAACGGTAAATTTAGATAACGCCTATGAAGTTATAGCTTAAGATAAATAGTTCTATGGATGTGTTGAAGTTACTTTTTTAAAAAAAAAAACTTGTTTATGATGCAATAAATGAAGAAAACACATTTCCAAAAGCGAAATTCAGTATTTTTATTTCAATGTTCGCTGATTTTCGTTTCTTGTGGAAATTTTTATTTTGGCTGCACAAAAATACTCAAAATCAAACGAGGTTCGTTCCAAAATTTCCTGGAAAAACGGTAAAAATATTGAATTTCGCTTGAAGAGCCACTTCAAATTTTTATAACTTATAGTTGCTTTTTTTAACAGGTCTGCCTTGAGGGTCAGATGCGGGCTCATTTGTCCGACTGTACACAGTTTTCGAAATGTGTGTTTGGATCGTGGATAAATGAGACATGTCCCGAAGGACATATTTACGATTCAAAGCGAGAAATATGCTTACCCGGGAATGCAGACGCAATGTGGCCAGTTGCTCGATCAGAGGAATGCTTTGATGGCATGCTGCCGCGAGCATCTGAGCGACAATGTACCAAGTACTATTGGTGTGAAAACAATAGGTGGCTCCTTAAGGGGTGTCCTACGGGACAGTTCTTCGACGAAAACGAGGGAGTATGCTCGAGAAATGCTAGTCTGTGTGCTCGAAACAACGAAATAGAAACGACAAAGAGCAATCGATGCTCCTCGAACGATACGAGAACAAGTGATACCAATTGTGGAATGTTCTACGTCTGTTATGAAGGCGAGTGGTGGTACCGTCACTGCTTAGAAGGCAGATACTTTAACAAGTCTCTAGAAGCCTGCGTTCCTAATGATGGTACATGTCGGCTTAGCTCCCAAATGACTCCTTGTACGAACGGGACAGTAAAAAAATCCGACTTTGATCCCTGCATTGCATACCACATGTGTGTGGATGGCAATTGGACATTGCAACACTGCCCAATTGGGCATCATTTTAACGAAACACGGAAGGCGTGCATGCTAGACGACGGGGACAAAACTTGCATCAATGTGGTAAGCCATGTGCTTTCTCCGTGCGTAGGTGGTACACGTCGTCATATTATATCGGACTGCAGGGAGTTTGAGGTGTGTTCGTTTGGAAAATGGCTGCAGGTTAAGTGCCACACCGGCTTCTACTTCGATACAGGAATGGAAATGTGCATAACGAATCGGGGTGAGTGTTTGACTGACGGATCGCTGCGAAGAGAGTGCGTCGACAATACGTCGCGTCAAAGTCATCGAAATTGCTCAGAGTTTTACCACTGCTCAAGAAATCAATGGCATCTAGAAAACTGTGCCAGGGGACACCAGTACAACGAGACCATCGACAAATGCGTTGCCACTAATGCCACGTGCATTTCGAACGAGATGTCAAGCTGGCCATACAGCAAATGTGTTGGAAAGAAGAGCGGAACGTACATGGCGCACGAAACTAATTGCTCGAAATATCAGCTCTGCGTTGACGATCTGACCCTGGAAGCAGAGTGTGGTGTCGGAAGGTTTTACGACAGAAAAAGCAAAAGATGCCTGCTTAATGAGGGAGAGTGCCCCGTTCATGTTTTGACAGATGAAATTTGCGATGGCAAATCAAATGGGAGCTATGTCCAGAATCCTGCCAATTGCTCAACATTCTACACCTGCATTGGTAACGCGGCTTTTTTATCAAACTGTCCAGAAGCGCACTACTTTAATAGCGACATAGGAGCATGTCAAACCGACACTGGCGTGTGCAACAAGCGACGGCACTGTGCTGACAACACCACCACTCATTGGCCGCATGAGACTTATTGCAACATATACTACGCATGTGTACGTGGGATAGCTATTCCAATTGCATGCGAAGATGATGAACTCTTCGACCCGGTGGCAAGAAAGTGCTCCGCCGATTTAGAACATCGCTGCGTTAGTGGCCTTTTGGTGCCCGACGAAATATGCACCAAGGCCGTGGCTGACAAAGCATTGGTTGATCCTGATAATTGCACGAGTTATATTATATGCGATAATGGCCAGGCGCAAAAGTTTCAATGCCCGGAGGGACACTTTTTTGACGCAAATATAATGTCTTGTGCCTTCAACAATGGCACTTGTCCTTACAAGGATGATCCAAATAACTCCACCAGCATTCCTGACCCCAATTCGTGCACGGGAAAACATGGAGACCTTATGCCCGATCCGGAGCACTGTAATGAGTTTTATGTGTGCATTTATGGAAGTCTTCGACATGAGAGATGCTTCGATGGGGACTACTTCAATGTAAGCATTGAAAGCTGTGCGCCAATGTCGGCTGAGAATAAATGCCCCACAGATGCTGAGCTGTCAACTTTGTGTGCAACCACTGAGGATGGCACAAATTTTGCCGACCAAACCGATTGCAGGAAATACTATCAGTGCAACGATGGTGAGCTGCAGTCGAAAAAGTGTCGAACTGGCGAAAGCTTCGATACCCTGCTTGACTTTTGTAGGCAAAACGATGGAACGTGCTTATTGGAGAACGGCCAGCGGGTTGGTGCCTGCGCCGGTAAGCATGGTAAACTTACAGCTGATGCGGAACACTGTCGAGGCTTCTTTACATGCATTAATGGGCAGAAAATCTCTGAAGAGTGTGCGATCGGGGAGTATTTTGACAAGATAACGAAAAGATGCGAAAGCGACGTTAACAGTACGTGTAAAGTTTCGGTGGATGAGCTTATCAATCCAACACAACTGGTAAGTAAGACGTTAGAGTTGGTAAATGTTCTAAAGTATGTTCTCATCTGTATAGCCATTGAAAAATCTTAAAACTTTTGACAACTGCTCAGTTTTGAATAAAAAAATATTCAGTTTCTTTTAGAAGACTCTTCGCAATAGGTTTTGAGATTAACAGAAGGTCGTCCGCAGGCTAGCTTATAATTTAAATGCCCAGCTATCTAGAGAATGCTCAATTGTACCAGACTAACTCATTAGACGATATGTGCCACAAATCAACCGCCTTACTAAAGAGATCAGTATTCCTCGTTTGTTCAAAAAAAAATCTTTTGAAATCGGAACAACCGTAGCCCATTGGGTCGAGCAGTACCCGTGAAAGGTAACGGCTGCAGGACCATACGCCGTCGGTTAGCAACAAACGGTTTCTTCTTTCGATATTTCGTCCGCTAGTACTTTAACTCTATTCTGAGTAAATGTCCGAATAGAGGGGGAATAGAGTCAGCTCAATTGCTAACATATTGTTATAGTTTCCTTAAAAAGACATGCTGGGACTGTCCGCATATCAGTCCGAGATGCTACCGTCTGCACGAAAGCTTCGCACCTTCCATGTTCCTACTTGTTCTCCCTGCATAATAAGTGCACATAAAACCAACAAGAAAACTTCTACGGGCTACCCACCGCTGCAGCTTCTAACTAGTTTTACTATTTAGACAAATTAAATTATGCAAAAACCTAAATCTAATCTTTTATAATTTCAGAGCTGTACCGGTCTAAGTGAACTCGTCTTTTACCCCAATGCTATTGACGACTGTAAGACATTCTTCCAGTGTGTCAAAGGAGTACCCAGAATGCACAAGTGTCCCGACGACTTGCTTTTCAATTATGAAACTGGGACCTGTGATTGGAAGGACTATGTTAAATGTGCCAATTGGACAAGTCACCATCAGAGACATGAAGTGAGTAGCTCTTATAGGAGATCGCCTTTTTTCACATTAATTACATACCCTGATATTTAACAGGTATGTGCTAGTGATAACGACGGAGCGCGTTATGTTAATACTGCAGACAACTGTGATTCATATTTTATATGTACCGATGGAAAACTGAAGAATATTAAATGTGATCAAGGACATAAATACAATGTGCAAGTAGAAAAATGTGATCTCGCTGCAAATGTCAACTGTACAATGACAATTTAAAAAATGTTTACAGGAATTTGCAAAGTTTAAATTTTAAAATGTGGTGGATTAAATAAATTGTTGAAAGTTGAAACTGAATGTAATTAATGGTTGATTAAAAATTTTGTGATATGAGTTTAGAAAATTACCCAAAAGTGTACTGTCTACATCAAATTCGGTGTAAACAAATAAATTATTTTGAAGCAACTTTTTTTTGTTTTATAATATCTTGAAGTTTTTCCCATAATCCACATTTTCTGAAATACGTTCATGAAGGCTGCCCCCTTGTTTCGTAATTTTATACCCCTTGCAGTTAAAGTTTATAAATTTATCACATAGCTTGTAACATGGTAAAGTAATTACGGTAGGGTTGTAGACTGAAGACTGATCGAAACTGGTTGAATGTCCCTGTCGATAAGCCTGTTCCGAATGGCACTTTCAGAAGTTTTTCAAGACAAATGTTACTCTCGAAAGGTTTGTCAGACCCTCCGCGGTGGAGACCATGAAAAAGAACGAGTCTTTTTTTTTAGGTGACGATGGTAGGATTCGAACCCAGACCTCTGGCGTAGTAAGCACACACATTAACCACTACGCCCCGGCACCCCAAGGCGAGTTTAATACCTACTCATAAGCCAAATCCAGGATGCTGGATCCAAAAACCTTCATTGCTTTTAGGGCAAACGAGTGAGTAAGTGCAACAGTGCTTATGTAATAGCTTCGGTCCATCCGTAACGGGCCGCGGTATACCCTATTCCTAATCTTCCATTGCTATTGCCCCTTTCATTCCTATTCTCATTTTCATTCCTATTTTTTTGTTTTCCATTCCCTGCCCTTTACTCCGTCACCAGCCCAGGCTTTCCTTTATTGTGCAGCTTGTGTAAAATTCTATTTGTTTACTTTTATTTCTGTGAATATTATACATTCTGTTGTATACTTTTCGGTAGTGGAGTCTAATGTTCTTATATTGGGTGATTTTTAAAATTTGTCCTTAAAAAAGGGTGGCATAAAACTTTTCCTTTAATTTTTTTTACATTTTTTTCTTAAAACTGAACTGTTATATGCTTATTGATTTTTTTTAAGTCCTGGTGTTGGTTAATATTCATGTAATTGTGCCTGCGGCAGAAGTTACGATGGATACATACTTGCCAGCAACATCTTTTTCATCAACAACTAAAGTTTTCAAGTACATCTAGAAAGCCATAAACCATTTCAAAACTGCTTCAGTTTTTTTTTTTAATTCAAAAGTTGGACTACTTTCGGTATTTATTTCAAATTTTTGCCTCCTACCGTTTCAAAAATAGAGGAAAGGACATATATTGTCTTGGCCTTTTTTACCATTTTAAAAAATTAATAATGCATAAAACAGCAATTCAGATCCTTTTTTTCAAATAACGTAAGGCTTTTTTTTAAATTTTTCAGTCAGCTGCATTCTATTTGCCACTTTTCTTAAATTCTACGGACATGGATTTCTGAAAAAACGGTAAAGCATGTTGTTTTATATTTCGTTTGAAGAAATAAGTTTCGTTTGTTTAAGGTTGGAAACGGCAATATTTAAACTTTTTAAATGCAGTAAACTTGCATACTTCAGCCAAATTCAAATTAAATCGTCGTTGCCGTTAACAGATATTTATTTCAAAGCTATACTTTATACCGCTCGGGAGCTGAGGGGGAAGACATACCTCCTTTTGACCTCTTTTATAATTTTTTTTTTAAATTTTAAGTCCGTAAGACAAGTTTTTTGAATTTTTTTTCAGTTCCGTTAGAATTTTTTTTAATAGCGCAACTACCAGCGCTAGCATTGAATGTTTTTCTTTTAATTCTTTGTCCAACGGTTTTTGCGCAAACCGTAAAACAATCTCCTTTTTTTCCATTTTTTAAATAGGCTTCGAAAAACGTAGATTAAAAACGGCAATTTAACTTTTTTTTATCGCAGCTTGCTTTCCTTTTTTGGGAGCAGCTGGTTAGTTTTGAGTTGCTTTACACGTGTGTTTAATATTGTCGTTGTGCACTTAACAGTTTATAAGTTATGGCCTCAAACTCTTTGAAAAACGTCACCTATTCTCAACTCTTGATTTCTCAAAAACTTTTCAATATTTTGAAAACTGAGCTTTCAATTTTTCAACAAAATTTAATCAATTTTCCCATAAAACTTCAAACTGTAATTAGCCGTTGTTACTGCTTTAAAAAATACCCTCGTTGGATTCTCTGACTATTTCCGCTGTTTTGCTTTTCTACGACACAACAGTTCAGAAGTTATAACACGATTGGACGGACGGACGGAAAACGAAGCGATTCCATTAGAGGTCATTTTTTGCATTTTCGGACAGACCGCTAAAAATAGCATTATACATAGTAAAGGCCAAACATTTTCAATATTTTTTCACTTCTTTCAATATTTTTTTCTGGATTACCGAATACAAGAAAATCGTTGCTTCTGTCGTCTTAGACTGAATTTTTGTAGGGAGGTAGGCTCTACGGATTCTGGGGAGAGCCATTTATCCAAATCTCCATTGAAGAAACCAAGAGTACCTCGAAATCCAAAGAGAGCCAAATCTCTTTATGAAGAAACCAAGGGTACCTCGATCACCACCACCTAGATCGATCATCTCCGGGAAAGGAAGTCCTCCGGTTAATCGGGACTCAGCGAAAACTAAATGCTTTGAAGCGGAAAACAACAAACTCCGCGCTAAGCGTAAGGATATGGAACGTCTCTACCATGAGCTCAAAAATGAAGTAGATTCGTTACGAAAAGAAAACGAGACTCTAAGGAATCCCCGTGATACTACAAAACGTGAGGACACGCCGAAGCGTCAAAGCGAATACGTGACTAATCCGGCTCTTAAGAAAAGATCTACCAAAAAACGAAAAATTGGGTCTTCGCCAGTAGTTAAGGCCGTATATAAACACGATGAATCACCAACCGTGTCAAAAATAGCGACAGCGAAAATTGAAGAAAAAATTCGCCGACCGCCTGCAATAAATGTCGTTGGGGTCGCACACTACGGAAAGCTGTGAAATATCTTAAAAAATACTCTGGGGACGAAGTTTAATTTAATTTCTCTTCAAAATAATGTATGGAAAGTCAATGTCGATGACTCTGATGCCTATCACGCACTTTCGCAAAAATTAAATACTGAGAATGTACAATGGTATACTTACGAAAACAAATTCGAGAAGCCGCTTCGGGTTTTCGCTAGGGGACTCACCCAACCTGCACGAAGGAAGAAATTGTTGAAGATGTTCAAGCCCAAGGCTTTAAAATTCTTGATGCCGTGAACATACTTAAGAAAGAAAAATAACGTACGGAAGGAGAGAAAGACACCGTGGTCAAGCGCGTTCTTCCTATTTTCATGCTGACGTTCGATAGGATTGAAAACATCAACGAAATATATAAAATAAAAACAATCCTAAATATCAGGGTAAAAATTGAGCCCAAGCGAAAGGGCAATAGACTAGTACCTCAATGTAAGCGATACCAAGGCTTCCGACATACTCAAGCGTACTGCCAAAAAGAACCGCGATGTGTCAAATGCGCCGGTGGACATCTTTCAAAAGATTGGAACGTAAGCAGCCAGGCCCCAGCGACTTGCGCCAATTGTAATGGAAGTCACCCGGCGAGCTACCGAGGTTGCGAAATCGCAATAGAGCTACAAAAACGCCACGAAACTGTTAAGCAACATATTTTAGATATAGCCACAACCCCAAAACGTTCTAGAGCTGACAAGCCGAAAACTCCAAAATCGGTCAGAAATACGAGATTTAATTAATAAATAAATAGAGTGGTGCAACAGCTCGAGGTGAACCAGGGCCAACTTCTCAACAATGTATGCTGGTGTGTTAATTTCTTTACATACAAGGGGACCTACAATTTAATAATGAAATACGAGATTGGCAAGGAAAAAAATACAAACTCCGCAAGAAAACGTCGCCGGTCCAAGTACAGAGGGAAAATCATCACTCATCGGCCCAAGATCGTACGCTGAAGTCGCGTCACACAAAAGCAAATTTCCAGAACCTACCACAACAGATTCGGTGTCTCAAATATTATTTATGATATTGGAAAAGCTTGAGCAACAAACTAAAGTTAATCAAGTAATATTTGACAAACTGAGCGAGCTAGAGTTTAAACCTCGCAAAACGAATAACAAATCATGAATATGAAGCTCATTAACATACTTACATGGAATGCAAATGGCCTTTTAAAGAAAGTCGACGAACTAGAAGTATTTCTACGGAAAAAAAAATATTGACCTATGCCTCATTTCGGAAACACACTTTAAGAAGGGATCCGGACCCAAAATTAGAGGATACATCGACTACCACGCGCATCATCCATCAGAAAATTCGAGAGGCGGATCCTCTCTCTACATCAAAGACTGCATTAAGCATTACAAAAACGAAGAAATTGAGCTTGACTCTATGCAAATAACTTCAGTATCGGTAAAAATAGGTCATAAATAAATAAATAAATAGAGTGGCGCAACAGCTCGAGGTGAACTAGGGCCAACTTCTCAACCATGTATGCTGTAAAAAATAGGTCACCTAGATTATAATATTGCCTCGAGTTATTTTCCTCCACAGTATAGGCTAGCGGACGACGATCTTACTCCCCTCTTTGACTTACTTGGGTCGAATTTTATCATCGGCGGGGACTTTAATGCGAAAAACACCTTTTGGGGATCACGGTGCAATTCAACAAGAGGTAGTGTACTCTTCAAAGCTAGCATGAAACGTGGCGTGGTTTTCCTTTCGACGGGAAAGCCAACGTATTGGCCAACCGACAGAAACAAAGTACCTGACCTTGTCGACTTCTTTATCGCAAAAGGGGTTCCTCGCCACCTCACAAATGTAGAAGAAGGCTATGATCTCTGTTCGGATCACTCGGCAGTCGTTTTGAAAATCGGCGGAAGTCTAGCGAAAAATGAGAGAGCGCCTAGGCTAACTAATAACAACACCGACTGGGATGGCTTTAGGAAATACTGCAAAGAAAATGTATCTCTACATGTACCACTTACTTAAGAAATAGAAGACGAAGTCGATAAACTCGTTAGAACTATTCAAAACGCTGCTTGGAACAATACTTCTTTCCGGAAGACTGGAGTAAGGAAAAGCGGATCAATTTACCCGCGCGAAATTGAAGAGCTCATATGCGAAAAGAGAAAGGCTCGAAAGAGGTGGCATTTGTCTCGAGCTCCTCCTGAAAAAACCATTCTGAATGGGCTATCTAACAAATTAAAGCGCTTACTTTAAGATTTTAAAAGTCGAGAGATTACCAACTACCTCGAAAACTTGACTGCCGATAGAGGGTCAAACTACTTTGGAAAGCCGTGAAGTCCATTAAAAAGCCCATAGCACACTCGGCGCCAATAAGAAAAGATAACGGTGAATGGGTAAAAGGCGACCAAGAGAAAGCAGATGTATTTGCAGAACATCTAGAAGAAACATTCAAACCGTTTGACGGGGAGCCGTTGGTTGACGATCTATATCGCAATGCGGAACTAGACAATTATCGAATGAAAACCGTGGCACTATCTGAACCTCGTCAAATCAATCCGAAATTTGAAGAATAACAAAGCTCCAGGCTACGACCTAATTACTGGGGAAATTTTGCAGGAGCTACCGAAAAGAGCGTTAGTCAAGCTTCTCTACATCATAAACGCATCAATGAGAATTTCATACGTTCCACGGCAATGGAAAGTCGCAGAGGTAATAATGGTGCCGAAACCAGGGAAATGCCCAAACGACAAAAAATCATATAGACCGATTTCGCTCCTGCCGATTATATCTAAAGTCTTCGAAAAACTTGTGCTCAAACGACTGCAACCAATAATTATTGAAGAAAGACGATTGATTCCGGATCACCAATTCGGTTTTAGGGTCAAACATTCAACAATTGACCAGGTCTTTCGAATAACTAATGAAATTGAGAAAGCCTTAGAAGCGAAAATGATATGTTCTACCGCTTTTCTTGACGTATCCCAAGCCTTTGATAAATTTTGGCACGAAGGCCTAAAATATAAACTACGGAAATTTTTGCCGGAAAAAATGTATGAACTCTTAGAGTCTTATCTTGACAATAGACTATTTCGAGTGAGATACGGGAGCGAATACTCAGAATTCAAAGAAATACAAGCCGGCGTTCCAAAAGGTAGCGTCCTCGGTCCAACACTGTTTTTACTTTTTACAAGAGATGTACCTCAAGTAGAGACAACGACTGTAGCCACGTTCGCTGACGACACGGCTATCCTCGCTACGGATAAGACAGTCGAACTATCAACGGGAAAACTCCAACGCGCTTTGAATAAAATATGTGAATGGACAAAGGCCTGGCGAATCCTCCTAAATGAGACAAAGTCAACGCATGTAAATTTTACTTACAAAAGGGTAATCAACTTACCTCTATTTATAAACTCGGTACAAATTCCGTACGCAAACGAGGTGAAATATTTAGGCATGACCCTAGACGCAAAACTTAAGTGAAAGCCACACGTTAAAAAGAAACGCGATGAACTTGAAATCAAGCTACGAGAACTGAATTGGCTTATCGGACGTTTTTCGAAACTAAGCGTATATAACAAACTGCTATTGTATAAGCAAGTGCTAAAACCATCTTGGACGTACGGTATACAACTTTGGGGTTGTACCAAACCAAGCAACATTTCTATTTTAGAAACTTTTCAGAAAAAGACACTAAGAGCAATCGTAAATGCTCCATGGTATATAAGAAATAGCGATTTACATCGAGATCTAGGCATCGCAACCGTGACCGACGAAGTAAGAAACTTTGCTCGCAAACTTCACACTCCACGAAATAATCCGAGCTCTGGATCAGACAAATCTTGCCGACTACAACGAACAAGACCGTTGGATCTAGCGTCGTAAGAGGAAGCCGCACATAATGACGATATTGCAGGTGCCTTCGTTGGAAAGTAGCCTGCCAAACGCGATTACTATACAGAAGCTTGAACTACTTGTTAAGGAAACTTAGTCGTAGTCTTACAAAGATTGGGAGGTTTTTTAGTGAGTAAGAATCTCACACTACTATGAGCACGCGCGTTCGATTCTCATAGTGCCTATGAAGGTTTTTGCCTACCCACGGCAAAAAAAAAAAACATATTTTGAAAGGCCTTAAATTGCAAGGTACTGGATTATTTAGGTCCCCAAATCTCCCCATTGACATGCATCCTTCATTCGTAAGGATAAAATTTAGTAGCAGGAAAACTTGGTGGGAAATAGTTGGAAGAAGTCGGAACTATGTCAATAGCATGCAAAGCCAAAAATATGACATAGGAAAACAAAAACAAATCCAAAATGCGGCCCAGTTGACTTGCCTGCCTTAGAAAGTCCAACAATTAACTCATGGGTTCTTCCACAAAATTTTAGTCACGTTTTTTAGATCTATTTTTTTTAAATCTCCTTTTATAAAAAGGGGACATATCTCATTCGACTTACGATTCTCTTTAATCTTTACTAAAGTCGATAATATTTACTTTGCACTCATGACCTATGTAAGTAGTTTCCAAATTTAGTTTGAATTGATCTAAAACTGGAAACACAGAAATAGCTTACCAACTCCTTGAACACACGACGCTCGGTAAACTATTAATAGCCTCCTCGAAGACCTTTCAAAATCCCACACTCGCAAGCACTATTAACCAATTATAGTTCTTCAAAAGCAACATGAAAAAATCTAAAACCAAAATTCACCACACACCTACGATAGAAAAAATACAAACAATCGTCACACCATAGACTGTGAAAATCTCGGTCTTAATGTCAATCCTGAATCTGTGCGTGTTTCATGTGGAACACTTTGACTCACACATATTTTGTTCAATTGATGAGACAGTTGAAGAAATAAAAATATTCGAATCAGACATAATGAGCCTGCTTTGTCCACTTTTACAAACGTTACGCGGCGAATTCAAAGCAACGTGGACTTTTATGTCGTCATCACTGCAAGGCGTTTTTTTTTCAGCTTATGGTGTTTTGACATGTTGCCGTTACCATGGATTGCCATCGTAGTGGTAAAATATAGTAAGCCATGCGTGGTTCTTTTGCATGTCGTCAGGATATGCATTTTAAATGATCTTAACTGGGGAAACTACACTACCAACACAGAGCTGAACTACTTGTTTTCCAGTGCACCTCGTGTTGAAATAAGCTTGTAGCGTCATGGTTCTTATGCTCATCTTGTCAGAAGTTGAAATCAAGGATTTGGGGAAGGTACTTTTTAATGGGACAGCCAGCAAAATAGAGCGCCATGGTTCACAACTACAAAAATGCAGATTTTGAAGGTTTTTAGGAATCTACTAAGAAATGCGACACCATTGAAAAGTACACCTTTAACGGCGAACTGCTTTTGGTAGATATGCAAAATATAAAATTTAGATTTTATTTAGTAAACGATAAGTTATACAGAACAATAAGTTCTCATAAGTTTTCTAAGTTTATTACGCAATAAGTGGGTTCAAAAGTCCTCAGGAGCAATCCTGGGATTATTATTGACCCGCCAGTTATTATCTAATGGCGCAAAACACATAAATTCATACACCTAACCTTGTGAACCTTCCCAAATCTAATAGTGATTAGAGGGTTGCAGGACGCAGCATGCCCCCCTTGGTATCCGAAAAGCTGGACCCATCAAATTTAATTATTTAAGAAAAAAGTTCTACGGCGAATTTATGGTGGGAGATGATACAACCACAACTTTATGAACTATACCAAAAGATGGATGCTGTTGAAAAATTCAAAGCAGGAAGACTACATTAGCTCGGTTATATCGAGCTAAGGCATATCGTCAAAGAGGTGATGACATGTTATGTAGTGTTGGGGGAACATCACTGCTATTATAATTTACAAGCGTCATCAGATGCACTGCGACACGCTGTCATGCCTAATGTGGTATTTGTCCCAACAAAAAAATGAAGGTATCTTTACTAATGTGCTTAGATATTATGGACTTCAACCTTTTTTCAGTTTATTTAACAATTAATTTCATACAGCTAACACGTCACACACATCAAGGACTAGGACTTCTCTTTGTTTACATTTGCCCGCCTTCCTTGCGTCATTACTGTGTATGCTTTAGCCTTTTCAATCAGTTACTATTTCGGCGAAAGCGTGTTTCCGTTGTCTATTCATGAATCCTTACCAAAGGTGTAGTTACTCTACACCTACTTTCCAACAACAATCAGGGGAACTGGAATAGAAACTATCACATTGATGTGTTTACATTCATTTGAGTTATCTGTGGTGAATGTGGGTACACATTTGTCAGGACTCATTACATTCCTGACATGTCATAAAGGCTTTATTCAGAACTGAGTTGTTGCAAAGGTTGGAGAACAAGTTCGGATCGCAGTTAGGATAAAATTTTATTTTTCCTGAATATATTGGTGAATAGTGAAAAAAGACTATGTTTTTCAAAACATCGTAATATGTTAAGTGTTTCGGACATTCAAATAAGGTTCGTGTTGCCCTATTGTGTTTTTAAACTAAAGTCAATGCGCTTTATCTAACGGAATTTGTGGCAAAAGTTGAATATATGCATAAAAATCGAAGCAGCGAAGTTTTGTCTAAAAAGATCGTGAAAAATTCGTGCAAATAATCTTTTCTACATTGTTTTTTCGAAAAGAATATGTAAATTGGAATTAACTGATAGTGGATACAAAAATTTAGTCTAAAAGATAGGTATGTATGTAGTTGAAATTAATACTAATAATAAACCAACACATGCCCAATTCCAATACAATTGACTATTGCAAACTGCACCAATACATATTTGTGGTCAAAAACCTAGTTATTAGGGCACAATTGAGGACTATTGTTTTCAGGACAAAAAATATTCACACAGAGTGGCGGACCTATAGAATATAAAAACACGGGTGTTCAAAGGAAGCTATGCGATATGGTTTATCGAGTGATGAATGTTTGGTCATTCTAATTGATGTGATATTATTTTATAATTTAAAGTGGGAGCTTGCGTTATAAATAAGTAAAGTTCTTAGCTCTAGTCTTAATCTTAATAAAAAATGTGAAAAAAATAAAAATAGGAAAATTTAATTACTGAAAGGGACACAAATATGTGCAGTAAAATAAGTTTCAATAGAGTTTCCACAAGGTTTCTTCTTCACTTTTAGAAGAAATTGATAAACCAAAGTGAGCCTACCATCGCATTGAAACTTGGGTACATAAATCACTGAGTTGACATGACTATGGGATCATCCACCATGCTCGTTTTGATACAGTGGAAAATTGTAAAAAAAATTACATAAGATTCTAATCCAAATTAAAATCTAATCCCATTCGCTTTCGGAAGATAGTTTCTTGAGCCATTGTCAGTCTCGACAGCCCTCTGTTGGTAAAATTAAACCGAAGAATAAGTATAATCTTCCACAAGTTAGGTAATGCCTTTTGCAAATATGCACCAAATCGTCACATGACGAACGTAAAAGGTAGTTAAACTTCTTAACTACTTCTAACTTCCAGTTTCAAGCAGTCTTGTTTTCTTAGGTGCGGTCAATTAACCGTCGCGTTGATTTAGTTTTATACACTTGACCTTTTTCTCCTTCCCAAGGCCAAAAGAGTTATAAAAGCCAGCAAGAGTTAGGAAAGTTGACTCACAAACCAGAGAAAGCGGAAAACGTTTTCAGTATAATATACCCGCCTGCCTAATCATCGAGGATTCTTTTAAGAAGCAACAGTTATTCAGTCTAAGATGTAGGTATTGATTGTGTCTTTTAAAGGAATTCACAAGGCAATTGAATCACCATACTTTAGATTCGAAGTATGGTAATTCAATTGAGGTAATGAAATTTTTGATTCCAAGTTGAGTATGTAATTTAAGAAATTTTTTCAGACTCTCTCGGCGCAAGACAAAAAGTTTCGAAACTTATTTTTACTCTTAAATCATAGGTTTTTATCAAAATTAGCGGGAAAACCATTGTTCTTGTGCTGAGCATGATTGCGCAAATAGTCTTGGGGCTAGAGCTCGAAAATAACTCTCAACCTTTATTTTAATTTAATTTCTCTTTGAGAGTTATCGGATTGGACATTGACATAAAGGTCCCGCTCAGAGATTTATACATATTATCTACACAATCTTTTATATTAATGGCAATAAGTGAAGCCCTGTCCTTGCTAAAGTGGAACGTGATATTCGCCCGCGATATCTGTATCTTTACGGATAGCCAGGCTGCCATCAAATCCCTGACATCAATCCCTGTAAACTCTACATTATATATTAACTGTCGCACATCTCTTGATGAGATGTCCGCATAGCTTCACATCCGCCTGTGCTGGGTGCCAGCTCATAGAGACGTCATGGAAAACTGTGAGGCTGATAAACTTGTTAAGAATGCCACTAGACTGCCAGAAGATGAAATCTCCTGTAATACAGGTACTCCCCTAGCTACCTTCAAATTTCAGCTCAAAAATCACAGCATACAAGAAACTAACGCCAGATGGAGGACAGACACCATACTTGTTTAAACTCCAAGCAAATCTGGCCTCGCCTCGATCCAAAAAGATCAGATAATTTGATCTCCTTAAAGAGATCCAAAATTATCACTGCAGTGGGAATTATCACCGGACACTGCCTATTAGGTCTTCACGCAAAAAGACTTGGTCTATTCTCAAACGACTTCTGTAGAAGCTGCCTAGATGAAGAAGAAGGAGAAAGCGTACAACACTTTCTCTGTTGCTGCCCGGTACTCGCGTCGTACAGGAAATCCATACTAGGCTCCTACTTCTACGACTGCCTAAGCGATCTTAGAGAAACACCGGTCAAAAATCTACTAAAATTCATTGAAAAGACTGGCTGGCTGTCATAGAATCCACGCCAACCTACTCCCTTGGTCATATACCCACGTGGCGGTACAATGGGCCTACTTTTTGGCCTAAGTGCAACTATTCTACCTACCTATCTACACAATTTTAAGGTTTTCGGTTAATTAAATGGAAATGGTCAACCTGAAACTCTTTTCAGGAAAAATAATTCAAAAGTGTTCGAAATACATGTAGGTAGATTCGAATCGTTTTATTTATTTGTTTCTTTAACTATAAAAAGTAGGTACGAAAAAACATGTTTTGAAATTTTTTATCATGTGATTTGTCAACAAAAAGTTACAAATCAAATCACTATTCTGCAATTACGATTGCACTTGGGGACAATATCACTGATATCTCTCATTGATTAAACTAAAAATTGAGAACCTTAAAAAAGTTCTAGTCAGGGTTTCTCACCGAGCAAGAGCCAAACAATTCCGGCAAAAAAATATCGGTTAATAAGTTATCTTTATTTAATATCGCAACAAGAAAAAATAAATCAGAGACCTTCGAAAAGGTTGGAAGTTATTTTTAAGCTCTTCTTGCGGCTATTTGCTGCACGCTTTTCTGACTTCGTCGTGTGACACAGACCGACCTCAAAGTAAAAAATTGTTAAAGTAGATAACCCTTACCCTAGTAATCCGCAATGGCAATATCTTGCCATGACCATAGATGCAAAACGTTAGTGGAGCCTCTTGATATCAGGCTATGAGAAATGAATTGGCTTATCGGACGATATTCGAAACTAAGCGTATCACTTTTGTATAAGCACGTGCTAAAACTTCATGGACGTGCGGTATACAATTATGGGACTGTACCAAACCAAGCAATATATCTATTTTAGGAACTTTCGAGAATGAGACGTTAAGAGCAACCGGAAATTCTTGTTGGACGGTGCGCAATTAAGGACAAGGTATTGGCTGACCCTTTAAAAGATTTTTCAATAGCAGTGCACGTACTATGTACGTAAAGGAAAATCAAGACTTATTAATATCTACTAGCTTTTTTTATAATTACGACTTACAAGTAGGTATTTTAAAAATGTCTTGAATTTTTATTTTAGTGTGACCATTTTTAATTTAGTGTGACCATGTTAACACGAAATAAAAACGTAGTTTTAACGTAGACACCTCGCGTGGACACCTAGTTCATGACACATCTATTTATATGATTTAACCACGTACAAGTGACGTGTGTCCTATGCATGGGGACAGACGAATGGAATGGGCAATGGGCTCGTGATACTAGAAACTATTTTAGAGGTTAGTGTTTCGTATACGATCAAAAACATTTTATGCTGCACGCATTCTCGGTTCTCGCCGTCATACCAAAAAAATAGTCGCAGTATCGCAGTTACTACGATGCGAATTGTTAGGTTCAAACAATACATCAACAGGTGTTATGGATTTTTTATCCATTCACCTGCATAGCAAATAATCACACAGTAAAGAAAAAATCAATACATTCCATGTCTAAATGAATGTGTATCTATTTATATAATTAAATGGTTCTCAAGAGACTTTAACTATAATCTAAATAAGCTGTGAAACATACATTGAGCAAGGGGCATTAAAGGAATCAGTTCTTTAAGACTGGCATGCGGCCTTCATTAGATAAAGGAACATAATTATTTTTTTCTGGTCGAATGGAATTGAATCAGCCACAGCACGAAAAACATTACAAACATTAATCCGAAAATGTTAAGTCTAATGGAAGACAGTTTTTCCAGCTTTTAACTCGTCGAGTTATCGGGCAAGAGGACTGGGATCTACAAATCTTCGATTAAAGACAGCGAAAAAATTGCTGCCACAGAAAACCATAAAATATTCGCCACATAGGAATGCCTCACAAAGTAGTAGTCTACATATAGGTACGCAAGACATAGGACGCAATGTCTCTTGCCTATCACTGTTCTATCGCTTTTTCTACAAACAATGTTCCATCGAAAGAGTGTACCGGTACCTCTCATCCTTTCATTCTTCTTTTAATCCTTTCCGCTCGTGAGATGTGAAACAACATTAAAAGGGTAGCCAATCCCTTAATTCGCGAGTGAATTATAAAAAAAAAAAACACTTCTAAACAAATTACTTAATACAATCTTGAAATGCCAATTTGTAATTTTGCGAATGCCATGACGGCAATGGAAGTGCATAATGATATCCAATGTCCTTCGTGATTCTAAAATTGCTTGCCTTCTATAGCGACACGGATATCTACAAACTTGTGTGGAGATTCACCCGTAAGAAACACAGTGTCGTATAAATTTTGTAAGAAAATGGGACATAACCAATTACATTTTAGTTTGATAAATTTTTTATGCTGCAAACCCAGTCAAGCAATATGAAGTTTGAATTAACAATTACTGAGAGTCCACACAAAAACCATGTTTCACAAAAGGACAATATTGTACAAGTATTTACCATTCACTTGGAGCGGGAATAGGATGTGCTCATACGACGAGCTTTAAGTAATTATTCATTTCCATTCAACAAGTAACTGCGTCATATGATTTATTATAATAAAACATAATAGCTTAAAAAGAATGCAAATAGGTATTCGTGCAGGGAGGCAATTGTAAACGTTCAATTAAAAAAATACGGCGAGCTATTTTTAACTCACAAAACGAGAATGTGGGAAATTATAACCTTGTTTTGTTGAGAGGATTTTAAAAAACTCTTTTAATAATAATTCGAGTTTATAATTAGTTATTCAATCGATTTGCAATACTTTTCCCTTACCTTGATTCATTGTTAATTTTTTCATACAGATTATTAACTGATTCACAATCGTTTAAATTTAGCTGTAAGTTGCAGTCTCTTTATAGAAGGCAAAAAAAATTAAATATAGAAAAATAATAGTGTGTTTACTAGTCTTTAAAAGTAAAAAAATAGTTTACCAACTTAAGCAGGAGATTGCGGCCATACTTTTGAAGCTAATATCTGTGGGCGCCCACCGTGGTGCAGCGGTAAGAATGTCGGACTACTGCGCACGCGGTCCCGGGTTCAAATACTGACTGGAGCAATATAAGTATTTTCCCGGGCCCAACTCTGCGAGGCTCTAACAGACTCTTCTAGTGTATCATTTGTCAAACTTTTAACCTCGTTTTTTGGAATAAACAAAAAATGCAAGGCCCCCTCAATGCGCGTAAGAACAGCTATAATGCACAATTCTAAGCTGCAATTGCCAACTAATTAGGTTAAGATCTGAAAATTTGTCTGCAGTCTCTGTCTTATCATGTCATCAAATAATACAAATTATAAAACTCTTTTACAAAAGCGGGTCTTCAGTCTGAGCATAATTCTGCATACCTCACCTATGTTACAGTCTCCCAATGGTCCTTCTGAGGGGACGATATGCGTATTGTTGAACGCTTTATTCCTTCATGGTGCTTGAGATAAACAGATTGAATGAATGGCAGCCGGTTTAACATGTTGCTTTAACAATATGGCCGCTCTTAAATTATGTTAAAGTTCGAAAAGTTCTATTTACTCCAGTTAATTTTTGGGAGGGGGAGAATGTTCAGGTGTTGGTTGTAGACCCTCCTGATTTAGTCTATTATAGGCTTTTTGGGTCGTTGATCACAGAATTTGGGGTTTTTTTCTCCCAAAAAATTGGGGCTTTACCCTTAAATACGCTAAAAATACCCCAACAAATTAGTGTTTTGAATTTCGCGCAAAAAATGTTCTTACTTTTAATTCTAATATTAAAAAAAACTGTAACATCTTTGATCAGAGTGCGATCAGAGTGAAATTTGTAGGCTGTAATAAGTACGAAGATTCCCTGCCCAAATATTACAAAGAGCCGAGGAAATCTAAACAGAGGTAGTAGATAAACTTTTGAGAGAACCTTAAGAATTCGGCAAGAGTCCCTTTACTTACCTTCAAAGATACTCCAGAACTATGTACTGATGAAGAGTCATTTCCCAGGGTACACTTTAAAGGATGACAATGATTCTGAAAGTACACACAAAAAATGGTATAACATTAAGTTTACTACTCCAATTACTAGATTTATCAGAATTATGTGCAAAATATCTTAGCTTAAGGTGCTCGATTTCTTGCACTGAAAATAATAAAAAATCTAATTTTAGTTAAGTTAAGTTTCGCTTTATTATTATTATTGCAATGCAAGCATTGCCACTTGCGTGCTATAGAACCCAGTTGTGGTACTAGATCCTGAAAATGATATGCACAAGAAGGGTACTCCTCTTACAATCAAGGAAAAAGTAAAATTTGTTAGGTAACTCTTGACAACAATCGCACCTGAAAACTGGAATGCCCACATAAATTCCATAATGCAAAAAAGCTAATTATTTTCTACGGCCCCGCCAAATGGCGAAAAGGGCAGCGGACTGTCATAGAGCGGACTGTCATAGACAAAATGAACAAATTTTAAAGTCTAGCATGCATCTGTACTATTGAAGCTTTGCGAATCACTTCTATAACCAATGTGGAAGTCCTAGTTACAAACTTTACTTAAGATGGCGCTGCAGTCCGGAGTGAAACTGGGCCTCAACAAGCTTCGCCAGCCAGCTCTGAATCCATCCGAATCCAGGGTTATTGCTGCTTCGTAACTCGTGTTTTCTTTACGTGGCCGGTAAGTCACCACGATGGCACGACCCCCAACCTGGAGGACCAGATCCTTTGTTTTGCTCTAAGGACGGAGAGCTGGATAGCCCGCTCTTTATAGGGGTGAGCTCCAATGACGTCGTAGCCCATATAAGGTGTCCACTAAGTAGTTCGGCCTGACTGGAACTGTGGAAGCCACCGTTGATTCCATCTGGGGAATTCCTCCGCTACCGTCCGGATGCAAGGAGGAGGGCCTTAGTGGGACCGCTCCTCCTACTTAGTGGGAATGTCCTACTACTATCCTACTTATTCTTCCGTAATTACATTACACATAACTGTTCAAGCAGAGGCAGTAAGGCAGCTGGCCCTTAGCGAAAGTTTACATAGTCATCTAGAAAATCTGAAAAAAGTTGATTTGGTCAGACAACTGACACAATAGTTATATCCTAGAGACCTAGACAGACCCTATACTAAGCTAAACAAAAAAATTACAAAATCATAACCCACAAAGTTGACAAAAGAAAGCTAGAAACAGTCTACAAATGGACTCAACCAAATCCCAAAAGTGGTATAATTCCCGGGCGAACAGTGGAGCCCCTGCTTCGGGGTGGTTATCATTTTGCGTCATTAAGAAACTCAACCCACTGCATTATAAATAGAATACTCACCAATTATCAGATCTCACTTTGAGTTCTTAGATTGTGAAGGAGTTCTAAAAGCTCTTAGATTCTAATGTTATAACTCTGAGGCTTTCTGGAAATGTCACCAAATTCTTAGTAGTCTAACTTTCAAAAACGGTGTTAAGCTGATTTGAGTTCCAGGGCACGAAAACTATGAAAGAAACGAGCAGACTGGCATGAAAGCCAAAGGGCGAGCAGAGATTCCCCTAAATACCCGAGTTTCTTTGGTTTTCTTTGGTAGATATTTACCATCATATAGAACTGGGCCAACACTTAACATCTATACAAAATTTAAGTGAAAGAAGTGTCATACACTCCCAAAAAATTCTCAGGTACAACCCTAAAAAAGGAAAGTAGGCTCTAGAGCTCAATGTATTTTTACTTAAGAAGAATATCTTTGGAAATTAATTTTTTTCAGGTGGTGCATATTTGGTTTTAATAGTTTTTAATCTTCTGAGCGCCCATCGATTAATGCGAAAAAAACAGAAAAAGTCTCTGCGAGCAAGGTAAGTCCCATTTTCACGACCGACCGACTGAAGTAATATTATTTATTCTTTTCTAAATTTGCTGTTTAAAGTTAAATTTTTTAGGGATTTCAAATTCCATTTTTTATTCTGTTTTCTATGTTTTTGTGCAGACGATGTTGGTAACAAGCCTTTAATAAGTCAAATATTGGCCATGCCACACCACTGACTATGACCACTTTTATTTCGGGCAGAAAACTTTTAGATTTGGTGTTACAAGGTAAATAAGATCGGGCATACAGAAGTTCGTTATAAACGAACTTTTGCACTTACTCTTGTTTGATTTTCCATATGTAATATACTTTTGACTCTCAGAACCAATGGAACTTAGCAAGTTGGTTATACAGATATTTTGGTAGCACAGTAATCAAAACCGCACTCAGTGCTATTTGGGTCTTCGAACCGCCACTTCTATGACTCATCTACAAACAATACATAAAAGGTTACGTATACGCCACAGTAACCTCAATGCTATAGAAATTGAAGCAACTGTATTGACAATTTTTCACCGAGTCCACATAGTCAATCGCGGAAGCAAGTGAAATGAACATGATATCCGTCATGCCCACTTTTAACATGTTAGATCTTTAAAAACCCGATTTCTCGGAAAGTTGACTCCAAATCGAAAAAAAATTATATCACAAATATAAAAGATATTACCATATGCAAAGGCCCGTACAAAGTTTTGAGCTCTGCCCACTTTTAGGGTTCGTTTTTAGGAAAAAAACTTTTTTTTTCCGAAATAATTTTCGGTTTTAACGCATTTTGTCATGAATCTAACGAAATAACAGTACAATGACTTTAAATTTTAGTCCAGACCTAGTTTTGGGGCGTAGCCTATACAAATTATATATGAATTCGGGACAAAAAATTTTAAGATTTGGTGTTACTCGGTATATAGGGTCAGACGAACTCGTGCACTTACTCACTTGTTTCTCTCAGGATGTTTGAAAATAAATAGCCAAAACCTTATGTTTTTAGAAATAAAAATACTTGTTCACTGAAAAGTCAGAACAAACGTACGCAATTATCCACCAATAGCTATCACGTTGAAAAGCGTTGTTGTGTGTGATGGTATTCCCGCCTGCCAGTTAAACATTTTTAACCAACTCGACTAGTCAACTCGGTGTGCCCTGAAACTCTGGCGCTGCTTTTGATTCGACTTTATTAAACCCGACCCAGGGTATATCAAGTTTGATGTACAGTTTATAATGCAGTGAAATAATCACCATTGGCCCCTAAGACCTTTTAGAGATATGAATGGGACTGACAGGAAAATCGATTAAGCCATGTCCGTCCGTCCGTCCGTATGTAAACAACTCTTAGGCCTTAAATTTTAGAGTAGAGAGCTAAAATTTGGTGGGTTGGCTGGAAGTTTAGTCCTTCAGATCAAGTTTGAAAATTAGCTGAATTCGCCCACTACAGGCCTATGTGTGCGACTATCTCTAATTTAAAACTAGTGGGAGGGTTCCAACATCCCAATACCCCATCCCAATTAACCACTTTCAAGCTCCGAATTATGTCATAAATCTTGGTTGTTAAATTTAAGTTTCTATTAACTTCAATTGTATTTAGAGTTTCTTAGTTAAAGAATGTTTTCTTTTAAAAAGGTACGTGGCATCCGCCTCAATTTTCAATAACATCGTTCACCCCATCCCAATTAACCACTTTCAAGCTCCGAATTGTGTCATAAATCTTGGTTGTTGAATTTCAGTTTCTATTAACTTCAATTGTGTTTAGAGTTTCTTAGTTAAAGAATGTTTTCTTTTAAAAAGGGGCGTGGCATCCGCCTCTTTTCAATAACATCGTTTTTTTGTTTATATTTTTTATCAGAAGTGGTATACACGTGTTGATTGCATTTTCACATTAAAGATTTGGTTTATGCTTAAAAACGCACCCAAAAGTGGGCGTGGCAAAAATTAATTCATTTCAGTTAATAGCCTACACATATATCTGAACATTTTATGGTGCAAGTTTTTTGGATTCAAGAAAATATATCGAATAAAAACAGTTTATTTAAATGCAAATGAAATATGAAATTAAATGTAATAATTTTAAATATAAAATTAAATGCAAATGGTTTTTGCCTTTTTTTTAAAGTCAATCACAATATACTTAAGCGAGGATAACGCGTACCAAATACGACAACTTGGAATTTTCATGCTATTAAGTAAAGTGGGCATGTCAGTGGGCGGATTTTAAAAAATTTTACATTTGTACTGCTTCGGGACCTAGAAAGAACAGATATTAAGTTTCAAGCAACTAGCTCAAAATTAAAAAATAAATAAATAGAGTGGCGCAACAGCTCGTGGTGGACGAGGGCCAACTTCTCAACAATGTATGCTGTGTGTGTTAATTTCTTCACATACAAAGGGACCTACAATTTTTTGCTGAATCCGAACGGCACTTTGAGAAGTTTTTCAAGACAATTGTTACTCTCGGAGGGTTTGTCAGGCCCTTGCGGAGGTGGGGGCCGTGAAAAAGAACGAGTCTCTTTTTTTCAGGTGACGATGGTAGGATTTGAACCCAGACCTCCGGCGTAATAGGCACACACACTAACCACTACGCCACGACTCAAATTAAAGGCCTAAAAACTACCGAAGCACGGACGGACGGACGGACGGACGGACATGGCTCATTCGAGTAACAATTCGGTCTCGATCATATGCCTATTCTATGTTACATACTATGAATCAAATTTACCAGTGAGTAAGTGCTACAGTGTGTACGCAGAAGTAACAGTCCGTAAAACGGACCGTTGAATACCCCATCCTATGCCACATTGTAAAATGCTGATGGCATAGCTATTTTTCGACATTTTATAAATAATGCAAACTTCGAAAAGGGGCGTGGTCCAACCGCAACTAATTACAAACTATTAATTATAAGATACTTCCACAGATATTTCCAAGTTACACTTAAATATACGTAAAAATGCAATTTTTTGGTTCAAATTCAATATTTTTGAAAAATGGACCCCTAAAAGGGGGCGTGGCTAGGAACTTTATATGATCGAAATCTGCATTGAAGTCTTGTTTACCTAACCCGCTACTTCTTTTGCTTCATACTTTCCTAAATTAGGCTCAAGGCCAGTCGAAATTAAGTTTTTCTGGAAGATTTTAGGTTTTTCTTCAATTCTGCCTATAAATGTGGGCGGGCCCCAAAGTCTTGTATTAACAAAATGTGGAACTAAGCGTTTTCTAAATAAAATTCTAAGCAAATTTTGTTCAATTTCGAAAATATTGGGTAAACTGCATTTGAAAATTTACCCTTAAAATAGATGCCACGCCCACTAGAGGAAGTTTACCAAATAAATTTGTCATTTTTGTGTCTTACATTCATTAGGAGATGCTAAATGTCAAATTTCAGCATTTTAGAACGTCTTACAGTTTTGAAAACTCTGGAGGTAGTTGCACATTTAGACCGATTGTGGGAGTGTCTTTGGGCAAGAACTCGGTCTCGATCAGGTGTTAAGGTCCTGGGGATCTACAATTATTATTTCACCGTGCTACAAACTATGTGACAAACTTAATATACCTTCTATCCTATGGGATGGGGTATAAAAAGGCGGAGTTTTAGGTCGAAATGTATGCAACCTCCTAGTATTAAGCATTAAGCAGTTATATTTTTAGCCCACTCACTTTCTGGAGGAGTGGCAGTTTTTTTTTTGTATGGTCGGGTATTATGCAATCCATCGTAGATGGACTGAAGCTTTTGCATACGCACTGTTGCACTTTTCCACTTGTTTTTACTCGATTGCTCAACTCTTGCATGGGAATAAGGTAAGAGAAGGTTTTAGGAATGAAGCCTTCAGCCCAATAAATCCGTTGCGTACTTTATGCTTTTTAACGTGTGTCAATACATAACTGTGTTGCGTACTTCAACGTGAAGGGTTGTCAAAATAACGTGTTTATTTTCATGGAATCATACGTATCATTGTCTTCATCATCGTCTTTGTAAATTCATAGTTCTTTCCGCTAACGACAAAACCAAATTGTCTATTTTCATCCAAATAATGTCTTAAATGCAGTAGAAAATTCCAGAAACACGAAATTCATGTTTATTTTCTAATTCGCGGACGAAGACGCGGGTAACAGCTATAATGCCAACAGCAGCTTCAATGCCAGTTTAAAATTTAGTTTTCTTTTAGCTTTTTCTTTAATTTTCTCGTTATACAAATATACAAACTGTGTTATCAAAAAGTGAATTACTTCCTTATTCACTTAAAATTTGTACCTATTTTAAATTGCTGTCAATATTACTTGGATTGAATGGAAAATCTTACATTTTTTTAAGAAACGACAGGGAAATAGAAGCTAGGTAACCGCATTGATAAGGCGAAGGTATTGCGGATTGTTTTGGATGTTAAATAACTAGAATTGAAAGAAAGAAATGAAGAAACCTCCCATGCTACTCCTTAGTGTGGAGGAGAGAGCTTATACCTTTTCGAGAGGAGTAAAGTGCTCCTACAATTCCTTGTTTCCTTTACTAATGTAATCACTTCAATTTCACCTGTAGCATGAAACAGTTGGGGGCATAGACCTTCAAGTTATTGTGACAATGAACACCTTTTTTTAACAAACAATGAGCCCATGCATATAGCTAAGTTAAGTGTGGGTGAGTTGTTTTGTCATTAGCTAAATTGCGGCAAAAACTATTGAAACCTACTGAAATAACTTTGTTTCTTTCATTGTACAGATATAGATAATATAGAAAAACGTTTGACCGGATATGGGGAAATCATTAATTCTTCTAATTTATAGATACGGATGAGTTGTTCGTGCGCGTTCCCTTTCTTTCAGGCGTAATATTTCACAAATACTTTTTAACTCAATCATCCGACCGAAAGGTATATGTGTCCATATTCAGTGCAACCTCTGCGCTTCATTGATGGTCACGGGAAGGACAAAAGGAGAGGTCTGATAAATATCGATGATTTGAATTATTGATTATGAGCTTCGTGGCAGCTGTTGCGACATTGACTTTTTTAATCGGAACAAATCGAGGGAAATCTTTGAAAAATTTTGTTTTTGCGGAAAATTTAAAAATGCAGTATGATGGATTAAACTGAAGGCGCTTCCCTCAATTTCGTTTGCAGCTAAATTATGATTTATGCTAAATATTTTTAAAAACCTTTGGCAAAAGTGTCAGCAATCGTAAAAAGCCAACGCGTCGCCTCGATAGCAGCAAAAAAGTCTACTCTGTTAAAAGTGTACTTTTGTAAAAAAAATCTTTGGAAAAATAAGTTAAGACCAATTATCCATTTGCTAATACATATATTAGTGCTTATATTATGTATTACTTTTCGGGGCGTAGCCTATACAAATAATATATGAATTTGGGACAAAAAATGTTAAGATTTGGTATTACACGGTATATAGCGTCCGGTATATAGAAGTTTGTCATAGACGAACTCTTGCACATACTCACTTGTTTTAATTGAAAAATAATTTAAACTAGTGGGAGAGTTACAATCCGCCTAGGTGAATCGTTGGATAGCCCGTCCCAATTGGTCACTGCCAAGCTCCAAAATGCGTCAAAATTGCGTTTCAGTTTCTATTAACTTTAACTGTGTTAAGAATTTGTCAGTTGAGAATCTTCTTTCTTAAAAAAGGGGCGTGGCATCAATGCCTTTCCAATAACATTTTTTTGTCATACTTTTTATCAGATGTGGTATACACGTGTTGATTGCAGTTTTATATTAAAATTTGATTTTTTACTTAAAAACGCCCCCAAAGGTAGGGGAAAATTTATTTAATTGAGTTGATAGCTTACGCACATATCTGAACATTTTATGGTGCAATTTTTTTGGATTTAAAGCAAAAATATCAAATAAAAACCGTTTATTAGAATGCATATTAAATATGACCTAGAAGGGGCGGTTTTCTCTTTTTTTTATTCCAATCACAATACAATTAAGCGAAGATATCGCATACCAAATTTCAGCTTCCTACGAAAACTTTGATTTTTCATGCTATTAAGTAAAGTGGGCGGATTTCAAAAATTCTAAGACTTGTACTGCTTCGGGACTTAGAAAAAACAGATACCAAGTTTTAAAAATTTTGAGTTTTCTCAAAATTTAAGGCCTAAAAACTACCGACAGACGGACGGACAGACATGGCTCATTCGACTCACAATTCGGTCTCCATCATATACCCTTAAGGTCTTAAGGGGTCTACGGTGATTATTTCTCTATGTTACAAACTATGGATCAAACTTAAAATACCTCCTATCCTATTCGATGGGGTATAAAAACGAGCAGACTTGAAAACAACATTATAAGTTTTACTATTTGGTTAGATAAAAAAAATATATAAATAAATAGAGTGGCGCAACAGTTCGAGGTGAACCAGGGCCAACTTTTCAACCATGTATGCTGTCTGTATTGCATTCTCAACATATAAGGGGACATACAATTTTTTTCCAAACGTTAATTCGAGAAGTTTTTCTCAAAAAATCTTACTCTCGCAGGGCTTGTCAGACCCTCGCGGAGATGAGGAAAAAGAACGTGTCTTTTTTTCAGGTGGCACCGCAGAGGTAGTAATCGAACCCACGGTTCGATTACTACCTCTGCGTTAGTTGGTCCCGCCAATTCATTAGAGGTTGTTTTTTTCCAGAAGCTTTTCTAATTTATATCTCTTTATAGCCTGTTTTACTTCAGCCATGGCTGCACGATGAAGAGCATATTGTTCCTGGAGACATACGCTAGCTGGGTTAAGCAAAGTAGAAAAGTTAAGCTTTAACGCATTCAGACTGAAGCTAGTTTCAAATCGATACGTAAAGACGTTGAGCTCTGTAATGGTGGCCAAAAAAAAACTGTAAGAATCTCCCGAAAACGGCAATTTTTTTGTCAGGCTTGTAAAACAGAGCCCTTATTTTTTTTCTTACCCATTGCAGCTCAATGGTTTGACTACCGCCTTATAGTCTACCCCCAAGCCAACCATAAGTTTAAATGCTCGTTGATGATCCTATCAAGAAAATGTAGGGTGGTATTTATTTTAGCGTGCACTTGCTCAGACATGGGAATTACATTGCAATTTCTGGTGTAGTGAACGCTTTGTTATGGTGTTAAGCATTCTTCGCATCGTTTAAGACTCCTAAGATTACCAATATGTGCTATGATTTAAGGTTGTCATTCACACATATTTCGAGAAAATAATTCAGTTATAAAATAACGACAGCTGGTTTCGGCTTTCCTGGGTCGACATTGGGTAGCATCAGGTTTTAAACACATTGAATTGCACTCAATTTGAAAAACCAGATTATGTTCTATCATTAAGATCGGAATTCAATACCCTTGACAGTGTATAGGTACGCGATCATTACATTCCACTTTCATAAGACTAGTGTGTTTAACGGGAAACCAGTAGGAATAACTCAGAGGAATAACTATTGTTATCAGGAAAGAAATGTATTGGACTGTAAGTAGCCTAAGTGGAGCTTAAAATGACGAATGTTAAATTTATAGCCGTCTAAAACCACTTGAGTTGAACGATCAGAAAGGAGATTACATACTGATCAAATGAATGAAATTGAATCAAGCAGCAATTTTTTTTCCTTGGGTAGGAAAAACTTCATTTTTTCCTTTAGACTACAACTTAGTTTCCTTAACAAGTAGTTCAAGCTTCTGTAGTAATCGCGTGCTGCAGGCACGAAAGCACCTACTAAACCGTCAATTTATGCGGTTTCATCTTATGCTGCTAGATCCAACGGTCTCATTCGTTGTAGTCGGCGCGTAAGATTAGTCCGATATAAAGTTCGGATAATTTGATTGTTGCAATGTCCGCGAAGACGAGTACTAAGTTTGCGAGCATAGTTTGTTACCTCGTCAGTCACGGTTGCGACTTCTAGATCTCGGTGTAGATCGCTACTTCTTATGTCCCATGGAGCATTAGCGATTGCTCTGAGTGTCTTATTTTGAAAAGTTTCTAAAATAGATATATTGCTTGGTTTAGTACAACCCCATAGTTGCATACCGTACGTCCAAGATGGTTTTAGCACTTGCTTATACAAAAACAGTTTGTTATATATGCTTAGTTTCAAAAATCTTCCGATTAGCCAATTCATTTCTCTTAACTTGATTTCGAGCTCGTCGCGTTTCTTTTTAACGTGCGGCTTCCGTTTAAGTTTTGCGTCTAGAGTCATACCTAGATATTTCGCTTCATCTGAGTACGGGATTTGTACCGAGTTAATGAATAAAGGTTTGTTGTTTATTTTTTTTATAAGTAAAATTAGCATGCGTTGTCTTAGTCTCGTTTAGAACGACTCGACAGCTCTTCGTCCAGTCGCATATTTTGTCTAAAGTGCGCTGAAGTTTTCCTGTTGACAATTCAACTGTCGTATCAATGGCGAGAATAGCAGTGTCGTCAGCGAACGTAGCTTAAATTGTTCCCTCATCGTGGGGTATGTCTCTAGTATAAAGCAAAAATAGTATTGGGCCGAGAACGCTTCCTTGCGGGACACCGGCATTTATCTCTTTGAATTCCGAGTACTTATTTTCGTATCTTACGCGAAAGATTCTGTCTTCACGGTAAGACTCTAAGATTCTATAGAGTTTTTCTGGTAAGGTAAGCCTTAATTTGTACTTCAGGCCTTCGTGCTATACCTTATCGAAGGCTTGCGATACGTCGAGAAAAGCACTAGTACATATCTTTTTCGCATCCCTTTTTCGATTTCGTTTGTTATTCGATAGACTCAAGCAGAAATCTGTGAATTCACTAACACAAGTCTTCTCTGCACCATTCCTAACCAGCTATAAAGAATAGCAACGAATATAGCACACGTAAGTCAAAAACCAGTGAGTTGGTCGGACCTGGACAAAAAATCCATAATGTTCACTTTTGCAGGATCATACCCTGCCGGTGAACCACACACGGTTTTTTCTTTCGACATTTCCATCCGCTAACATCAACTCCACACTACGAATGAAATTCTCGTTGACACTAAATGCATTAATTTTAGACAAGACAGCACGATGCCAAACTCTGTCGAATGGTTTAGAAATGTCAAGCAAAATTGTCTTGTTTTTACCCTAAAAATGCAAGCAACTGCTCACTTTTGCGAAAAGACACCAAGGGAAAAGCCAACCAGGAGACCTAGTGCTACTGGCTGGCTGTTCATTAAAAATTACATGACCTTGAAAATGATATGTGAGCGCAATTGGTCGGTAATTGCATGGAGAAGAAGAATTGCCTTTCTTCGAGACGGGCTGAACGTACACAATTTTCCATCTACTTGGAAAAATACCAGAAATTTAGGGTGTGCAAGTGGCTTTATTAGTATCGCAGATGAATCCTTGACGCAAGAATCGGCTTTAAACATCTGGATCTGTATGAATCTTTGGTAATTTGGGAAAATCATATTAATAATTTTAAACATTACCAAAAAAGGTAAAAATATTCGTAAATAGGCACCTCTGAAACATTTTGAGATTCACCTGTCAAATCGTATTTTTAGCTACTTTTAACAATTACCAAACGGCAGGTTGCAGTGGATGGCTGCAGTTTTATTGATTAACCATACAATGAAAGATGATGATGTAGAAAAGTCTGCCTACCGCAAACCACATGACAAATTACTGCAAGGCAGGAGTCCAGGCAACTTCGAAATAATTAAAGAAACCTCTAAGAATAAATTAAAGAAATCTCTTTGCTGAAAACCGCACATGGCATAGCTTCAATAAATTGGTATCCACAATTTATGGATTTAGTGCACAGAAAGAGAAATATATACAAACATAACATACACATTTCAATACATGAGGTGAATGCATACAAAAGGAAACCGGCAAACTTTATTTTTTTAACTTATTTTCCGTTATCATTACGTTTTAGTTGTAAATATATATGTAGGTAACTTTAAAGATATTTTGAGTGTTCAAACTCTAAAATTGGGCGCTCCATATTCAAATGTCACAATAATTTTGAAGCCTCGTTAAATTACAGAGCAGCAATGTCGTAACATACCTACTCTAATTACTTTGCATGCAACCATTTTACTTTTAATACAGTTTACACACACGTTTTTAAATTAAAAATTCCTTTTCTTTATAGGTCAAACAATGAGTGCGTAGGCACAGACAGCCACAGCTCACATAAAATTGGATTTTCTTTTAACTTCATTTTCGAAGGACACAGAGCAGCCGATAAATTAGACACACACAGACCAAGAATGAACTACAATGACGGCGATGATAAAATTCACCACTATGGTATCTATTCCACAACCTACGCACCACCACCAATGGAAATCACAGTGGAGAACACTGACGAGAATGTTGCGATTGCTGTCAACTCCAACGAGGATCTTACGCAGGACATTGAGAAAACTAAATTCAAACGACACCGGAAGTCCATAGATGGTGGTTATTTGTCTGTTCCGTCTTTGCAAAAGGCCCGTCCACGTTCGACAATTCTGCGACGACAGATTTCATCGAGCCCGGCCAAGACGGGCATGCAGAGATTCGGGAACAAGTTCCGGGCGAGACGTTTGAGTCAGGATTCGGGAATTGGTACGGCGGGACGTTGCTTTAACAGTGGGGTGAGTTGTGCTTTTAAATTATTAATGCGAAACGGAATTGGGTGGGCCCTCATAAATGTAACAGTTTATTTTCGAAATGTCCTGCGAGGGGTTAAACGTGGGAATCTATGGAAATGTGTCGATATTGGTTTTGCGTGGGATTTAACGAACGAGGTCGGCCTGGTGAGTTGTTGAAGCCCAGGAAGTAGTGAATGCATAGAAAATACATTTTGAGTGTGCTTTTTGTGACTGATTCGTATATTGACCCAGTTCTGTGCTTATTGCTATTTCAACTTGATTATTAGTTTCAGTTCTAAAGCAACCAGGCATATCAATTTAGTTGACCAATCATACGTGCTGTTGTTCGTTTCAGGAACTTCAAGTCCCCGATGTCGTATCGAAACATCACAAAAGCAGTGATAATATTTACAATTTTATCACCGAACAGCGACAAGCTATTCCGAACTTTTTAAGAATGTGCACTCCTGCCCAGAAAAATGACAACTCAATGGAAACTCCGATTGTTAAGGAAAATTCGGATGCGGTGTATAGATCGAATTCAAATGCCATTAATCTGCCACCATTCATGGAGGATGATAGCGAACGAAGGTATGTCGATGTCATGCAGTTGGATTTCATTTCATTAATCCACTTTTACAGCCCAACGCAAGCCTTCGGGCCGAAGGTAGGAAACGAAAATATTCCAGGCACTGCCATGCAAATTGGTCTCGAACTAGAGCTTGATGCGCTGGGCGGTGACTCGTCGTACTCGCAAGCAATTGAGTCGAACGCATCAAACATTATAGCAGACAATCAGCTGTTTTACAAGCAAACCTCATACGAAAAGTCTAAGAGCTCATCCTCAACCCTCGACAGTAGCACAAATAACAGTTACTTTAGCAGTAGAAAGACTAGTAAAAGGAACAGTACAATCAGCGACAATGAGGAGAGGCGAATAAGTAAACAAGACAAGGAGGCAAGTTTCTGTAATACTTTGCAAGAGAATCTTAGTGAGTAATGGCACTTTTTTAGGGATTAGATCCTGAGTCACTGATGTTCCGCGATGGACGCCGAAAGATAGACATGGTGCTAGCTTGGGAAGAAGAAGACGAGGGTGTGATGACAGAGGCCGAAGCTAGGCGGCGCGATAATCGTCGAATTTTTATGGAGAATCTGATAAAAGAGGGGCTTGAAGTCGAGCTGGAAGATAAGACACAGTCCTTTAACGAAAAGACTTTTTTCCTGAAGATTCACCTACCATGGAGGTTGGAAACGCGACTTGCTGAGGTTATGAACCTTAAGCTGCCGGTCAAACGCTTTATAACTATAAGTGTGAAAGCCTGGGTGAGTTTTTCCATTTAAAAATATTCTCTCTCGCGGGAAAGTTGTGGGGTGTCTTTTTATAACAATGCACTCGAAAACTGCACTCAGTCTTTATAATTTTGAAGGCATATTGAATCCTCAGAGAAAAAAGATCAGAGAATTAAAAGCAGATAGCCTGGGGTATTTTTTTAGGAATAGTGATATTTCAGTCATATTGAGTCTTAAGGATCGATTTTGCAGAGCATTTACAATAAGTGTGAAAGTATGATGAATAATGAAATTTGCTCAAAACGAATTAGACGAATTAACCATGTCCGTCCGTTCGTGTGTCGGTAGTTTAGAGGCCTAAAATTTTCGGAAAGGATATTTAAACTTCACATCTGTGCTTTCTAGGTCTCAAAGCAGTGAAAGTAAGCTTGACAGGGATCAATTGAGATGGGGTATCCAATGATTCGCCAAAACGGATCGTAACTCGCTTACTAGTTTAAAAAGCAATTAAATTACCTTCCATAATAGTAAACAAGAAATTTAGCTCGTCATTTCAAAGGGCTGAGTTCGGTGTAGTCGAAACTACTTGTGGATTGACACTTTAAAAGTATGAAGGTTCGAATTATGGCATATGAAGGAAGTACTAAATTTTTGATGCATATCACCTTTGCATATAACCTTTCCTAGTATGGCATTGGTATAAACCATTCACAATAGCTCTCTTTGTTTTTCATCTTACCTTAAGCCTTCCACTGAAGTTAACCATCATTCGGTCTTAGTTATTTTTCCTCGTTAATATTATGACGTTTGTACAGAGCTTATGAGTAGAAGTAAATGTTTAGGTAAAACTGGTATACGATAACTTGGTCTCTCTAAGACGTTTCGCCAATCTTTGTTCACCCACATATGTACAATGCTTTCTTGGTCCTGAATCTGTTGTCAAGAAGTCTTGTCGTCTACGAATATCATGTCGTCTTATCGAGGTATATCTTTTGATGCGTAGAGTAAGAGCGAGGATCGGACCGAGGAAGCTTCCCTGTGTAAAAGGAATTTTCGAGATAGTTTACTTCAGTAAACTTTTTTCCGGTTTAGCGTAGCTTATACTTCAAGCTTTGATTTCATACCTTGTCTGATAATACTTGTATTTCCTTGCATTATTTCTCTTGGCATTTTTATTTTCGTTCGTTATTCTGTTAGACGGGTGAATTGCGGAATCCCTAATTTTAAAACCGAATTCATAACCCAGTATCAAGCGTGTTCCTGCAATAATTGTTGGTTGTAATGGTTTCAGCAATGAATGGAATGCCTTCATTAGGTATTATCGGCAAGAGAGATTGGGCCTTTCTTTTTCCCGCTTTTTGGGACGACAAAATGTTAAAACGCTAGCAAAACTCTATATAACCTAAAGTAACCAACGGCGACCTTCTTTTATATGATGTTTCCACCGGACACATTCCCCATTCACATCCACCGCAACAAATCCCTTAAATTCCAAAATTCACCATACAAATTCTAATCTCTTTACGAAGGGAATAATATTGTTCTATAGAAATCGAAATTTTTTGCGGCTGGTGGTGTTAGTAACACTAACACTAATGTGGATGCGGTTGGAACTGTCAAAAAAGTTAAATGCACTGATCTGTGTACACTGCAACCGAACGGTGAATATTAACTGATGTCGCTTTGGACGTTAATCAAGTTGGTCTACTTTCAACTTTGTGGATCGAAATCCACTCAACACATTTTTGTTTCTATTTTTTTTTTTCGTTATTTCGTTTCGTACAATCTAAACTTCGTAGCAGTTAAAAACAAATTGAATTATTTTTGAACTGAATTTTCTCACAAAAATGCCGGTGAGTCACATATTCGGACACCACAAATGAAAGCATACCGTCAAATGAATTTTCTGTTTGCTAAAACACTTCGGAATTAAATTTAATCTTCCTACGTTAATATCTGTTTTATATACGGTAGAAACACCTTATTTTATATGTGCTAGGTGTTAACAAATAAATTTTCTTACCTATACTAAGTGTGTTGCTTTAATTTTTTCAAGAATGAAGAGAATATGATGGCTCGTAAGATCCAGCTCTGGAAAAATATATGGAAGAGAATGACCAGATTAATACAACTTGAAAGCTCCGTCCTTGAAGGTGAAACAACTTATAAATCATCAACAGCGGGCGGCAATCCCGAAGAACAGTGAGTTAAATAAATTAAAAAAAAAAAAAACTTTCTTTCGTTTACAATCTTCGTTTTGTTTTAGATTTATTGTTAAAGATCGCTGCACGACCTACACAAGTGCACAGCGAAGTCTCATGGTGATGCAAGTTCTGTTGCGAACACGCTTTGACGAAAGCGATCGAGTTGGCATTAGACGACTTCTCAACGATAACACCTATTTGGGTTGTTTTCCATTACACGAAGGTCGCTACGATCGTCCGCACTCGAGTGGAGTAATCTTCGATCGGCGGGTACTCTATCAATCATGGGCGCATCCTTCGCAGTGGTATAAGAAACAACCCCTGTGTCTGGTGCGGAAGTATTTCGGAGACAAAATCGCCTTGTACTTTTGTTGGTTGGGTTTTTATACCGAGATGTTGGTGTATCCGGCGATCGTTGGAACGCTATGTTTTCTCTATGGATTGGCTTCGATCGATTCGAAAGACAACATACCCAGTAAGGAGATCTGTGATCTTTCTGGTACTGGTAATATTACACTCTGCCCGTTATGTGATACTGCATGCAGTTACCAAAGTCTGTCCGATTCGTGCCTGTTTGCAAGAATCACTTATCTTTTTGACAATCCGTCGACAGTATTTTTTGCGATATTCATGTCTTTTTGGGGTAAGTTCATTGAAAGGCATGAGTAGCTATGATCGATTTGCACGGTTTTTGGTTTTTTTATTTTACTAAACACCAGGTTTTCAGTGTTGAGTTATGTTCAGCTTGTACCAATGTCTGTTGATCCCGGAACAGAACTAATATGAAGGTTACCAGGCCAGCAGTTTTTCAATGCAGAGTTAACTCCGTCACTAAAGTTGTCAAAACTTTCGACTCTCGAAATTATTGACTCTCCCAACTTACACATAGAAAAAGTCAGGAAAAAAAGTTTGAGTTATTCTAAGATGTAATTTTACATAGACTGTTTTACATAAATTACATCAAGACAATTTTACATCGTACTGTTCTCCAGACTTTGATCCAGGGTTAAATCACCAAATTTGGGGAGTTAACTCGAGATCAACTCCGGATCGAAATTCTCTGAAAAACTTTTGTGTGAGGTTAATCTAAATTTAACTTCGAAGCTGGGATGATATCACTTTGAACAACTGGCCTTAAGATAAAAAGCAGATTTGTTTCTTCTTGGATGTGTATGCACAGTTTTTGTATTGCAGTTAAATTGTCACTTGTACCCATAAGAAATATGTTCGAAATTGACAAAGTCACATATTTATTCTTTTGTCCTATTGTATGTTAAAACTTTTGGCCAGCTTGAGTACTTTTATTAAGTCTAAGATTCAAGAACGTAACATTCAAGAATAAAACAGAGTAGCTTACATATAGCAAAAAAAAATTTTGAAAAAGTTATCAATGCCGTGTAATCGCGTTTGCTCCACGCATTGACACACTGCGATATTTAAAAGAAATAATGTTCAGTACCCATATAAAAAGTTTTATTCCCAGGCCATGTAAAAGAGTTTTGAACCCTGTTCAAATCGATTTTTTCAAAGCTGTTCAAATGGACACCTCCTAATGTTAAAGTTTTTTTCTAGCAACAACATTCTTAGAATTATGGAAACGAAAACAGTCGGTTATTGTATGGGAATGGGACTTGCATAATGTTGAATCGGATGAGGAAAATCGACCAGAGTTCGAAACAAATGCAACGACGTTTCGAATGAATCCAGTCACCCGAGAAAAGGAACCCTACATGTCAACTTCAAGCCGGGCGATACGTTTCGCCATAACCGGAAGTGCTGTAGCTTTTATGGTAAATTGACTTCTTTCCCAATTATAGTGCAGGGTTTTATAGTTTTTCCTATTTTTCAAGATATGTATAGTTCTGGGAGCCGTGCTAGGAACGATTATCTACCGCATTTCATTGGTTTCAGTGATCTACGGCGGTGGAGGATTTTTTGTGAAACGACATGCCAAACTTTTTACCACCGTCACAGCTGCTCTAATCAATTTGGTTGTTATTATGATTTTAACTAAGGTAAGTCTCTAAAAAAAGCGCCTGAGACATAACCGTAATTATGAGTTGTGCCCATAGATTTACCACAGAATGGCGCTAAGACTTACAAACTTGGAAAATCCACGAACACACACCGAATTCGAAGACTCGTACACGTTTAAAATATTTTTTTTCGAGTTTATGAACTTTTACAGTTCACTGATTTATATAGCGTTTTTCAAGGGACGGTTTTTTGACTATCCTGGCGACGATGTAGCTAGACGTAGTGAGTTCTTTCGACTAAAAAACGATATTTGCGATCCAGCTGGGTGCTTGTCTGAGCTGTGTATTCAGTTGGCTATTATAATGGTGGGGAAACAGTGCTGGAATAATTTCATGGAGTATTTGTTTCCAAAATTTTACAATTGGTGGCGCCAGCGAAAGCATAAGCAAGCAACAAAGGACGTATCGCACTTGCACATGACCTGGGAGCAGGACTATCATATGCAAGATCCGGGACGTTTAGCGCTGTTCGATGAGTACCTCGAAATGGGTAAGGCTTATGGCCCTGTTTAACTTTGAAATGCAAGCAATTCTATCCTGTATTTTAGTCTTGCAGTACGGTTTCGTTACCCTTTTTGTTGCTGCCTTCCCACTTGCACCACTATTTGCTCTGCTCAACAACGTTGCAGAGATTCGACTAGATGCCTACAAAATGGTCACACAAGCTCGCAGGCCCCTCGCTGAACGCGTTGAAGACATTGGGGCCTGGTATGGGATCCTGCGCATTATCACGTATACGGCTGTCGTTTCGAATGCTTTTGTAATAGCCTACACAAGCGACTTTATTCCACGCATGGTTTATAAGTTCGTTTATTCTCAAACGAACACGCTGAGTGGCTACATAGAACATTCCCTATCCGTGTTCAATACATCGGACTACAAAGAAGAATGGGGTGCAACAAGCACCGAACACGATCCAGACACTTGTCAGTACAGAGGTTACCGGTAAGCTGATTAACGAACAAAATTTCACTTTGCGACCACGTGAATTTATTTGGTTAATCCTTAGAAACGGCCCCAGTGACAGAGACCCCTATGGGCTTAGCCCCCACTACTGGCATGTTTTTGCAGCTCGCTTAGCTTTTGTAGTTGTATTTGAGGTGAGTTCTCGAATTTTCACGCTTTCAAAAACTATAATCTTACACTGACTCTCGCAGCATGTTGTATTCGTGGTTACTGGCATCATGCAATTCATAATTCCTGACATACCAGCTGAGGTGAAAACTCAAATGGCACGAGAGCAGCTACTTGCCAAGGAAGCAAAATACCAACATGGCTTACGCAAGGCCCAACAGGGTGACAATCAGGATTTATTGAGTTTATTCCGAGATGCAAGTAGTCGCACAGGAGGCACAATGACTGGACGCGGTAGTTGGGCACGTCGTATGAGCCGAATGAGTGACGGTCTGGAAGCACACGTTGAAGTTGCATCACGACCAAGACGATCTATGGAATCAACAGTGTGGGAGGTTTCCTGATACGAGGAAGATGAAGAGGTTGAAAACCGGAGTTGAGAAAAGTTGATTTGACTTATTTATTTGTATTCATTTAAAATATTTTTTGAAATGAGTTTAATTTACTTGTAAATATGTATAGGTGTATAAGAGGAACAATGAACATAAAACGAAATAAAATACAATCATCACAATAAGTACCTGCAACAAAAAACAGAGGGCCTTACTGTACAAAAAATAATAAAAATATACGGAGTTTAAATTGGGGCCAATTTTCTCAGCTCTTGCAGTATTCCTCGTTGAAGTAAGAACCTCTGATGCGGACCAGAATCTTTAAAAATGGCTTACTAGCTAGGCTATCATAGATTGGCATGCGATCACAATTTTGCAAGTGTCTACGCTAACCACAAACTGTGCGATCAAATTGTTTAACATACTCTCTAGCTCTACAATGAAGGCCCTGTGATAGCCCCCCAAATTTGCGCTTTTTTGATTTTGTAAATTTTTTTTTAGTTTAGTTTTAGTTTTTTAGTTTCCCTATATGTATGCCCAATTTCGGCTTTTTCAGTTTGGTGAAAAAGTGATTCCCTTATAGACGAATGGAAAAGTGGAAATGCGATAACTGGTGGACAGTAGAGGAATATGTAGAGACCTGCAACAACGTCAAATTGAAAATTTTGACTGTTTGTTGACAGACAAAAAGACATTTTTTTCCCCCACCTTTGTTTCATTGTTCAGTTTTTGTTTATTTTTTCGAAAGTGGACAAGTAAATCAAAGCCGGTTGATGAGTTCGCGGATTTTTTTGAAATGTGACGTTGTTGCAGGTCTCTACATATTCCTCTATTCTCCACCGGGGGGGCTGCCTTCGATCGCCAATAAACGTCCCAAAAAATTCAAACATCAAATTCGTTTTGATCCCGTTACTAATACCACGTTTTCATCCGCCCTGTCAAAGGCGTATGAGATCAATGTAGTCTATTTTGATGAAAATCCTTCAGGTGATTTTTGTTCCAGTCTTTATACACGAAATTAGAAATCTTCAAAGCTCGATTTTTAGAATGACGATCTACGCCCTTATATAAACTTGGCGCTTCACCCTCAGCCCATCGTAATGGATAGCATCGCCATTGCCGGGCTTTTTGTTATTTGTTCGGGTTGAACCCGGTCGGATGCCGTGTGGGAAATTCGGACCACCAAGCGCTCACATGTGGATTACCAGTACAAGAACAAATCCGAGGCTGTTTCTTCTTTCTCTACATGGTGCGGGGTTGCATTTTATACTTAGCTGCAAGGTTTGTATTCGGCTTTTTCTAACCTGGACAACAGACGCTTATCCTAGACAGACGCTTTTGGATTTCCACCGTTTTAAGTTCAGCCACCCCCCTGGGATTAGACGCTAACCAGTGAGCCACACAATATGCATCAGACGCTACTGGGATTTTTAGCGGTCCGTCCAAAAATGGAAAAAGGACCTCTTACAAAATTTGGTGTGTGTATAAACTGCGGAAATAGTCAGAGAATCAAAATCAAAGAGGGCAATTTTTTATTAAGCACAAATAACGGTTTAATTACAGTTTGAAATTTCATGTGAAAATGGACTTAATGTTTTTTAGTGTTTTTTTCAAGAAGTTTAATAGGCAAGAACTAGAAAAACGAAACTTAGGTTTGAGAAAAACTAAGCTTTAATTAAAAAATAACACTTTTCGAAAATATCAAAATGCTTTTGAGAAATGCAGAGTCAAAAATGTATGACGTTTTCAAAGTGTTGGAGGCCATAACTTTTGAACACACGTATAAAGCAATTCAAAGTTAATCAAGTGCTCAGGTCATATTTTTAAAAACAGTTTGAGTACTGCAGTTTTGACGCTTTTTGGAAAAAAATCGCAAAACGCATGAAAAAACGTGTGTGTCCCCCTTATCTCTGGTGCTGTTTGGTGGAATTCTATGAAAAAAACCACACGTATCAGAAATAATTGAAAATTTTAAGGAAAATTATAGCGAATTTTGAAATTTCAAAATCTTCTGAGGTTTAACTGGAAAACATAAAAGCATTTTCAAAAACAATTTTTTTAAGTCTTCTAGTTGCTTAACGGTCTAAGCGATCTTTTTCAGATTCGGTAAAAGTACAAAGCTTACAAAAAGAAGGAAGGCTGCGTTAAAATTTATTTAAATTGCCGTTTTCAACCTAAGTTTTTAGAAGCCTATTTAAAAAATTAAATAAAAAAGGAGCTTGTTTTACTGTTTGCGCATAAACCGGTAGCCATAGAATTAAAAAAAAACATCCAAGGCTAGTGCTTGTGGTTGTGCTATTGGAAAAAAGTCTAACGGGAACTGGAAAAACTTCAAAATAGTTGTTTTATGGATTTGCAATTTAAAAAATTATAAAAAGGTCAAAAGAACGCATGTCTTCCCCTCTATCTCCAAAACGGTATAAAGTATAAAGTATAATCTCCAAAACGGTATATTTTTAAATTGACACCGGGCATAGTCCATCTTCTTAAATTTTATACAAAACTATAGCAGACTTCGAATATTCAAAAGCTTCGAAGATTTAACTGAAAAACGTGAAAACATTTTCGAAAACTATTTTTTAAGGATTTCTAGTTCCTTAACGGTTATGACCACCTTGTTTAAATTTGGCTGAAGTATGTAATGTTTAAAAGGCAAGCGAACTGCATCAAAAACGTTTCAAAATTGCCGTTTTCGACCCTAAGTTTTTAAGCCCATTCAAACAAGCGAAATAAAAAACAGCATATTTTTACCGTTTTCTCAGAAATCAATGTCCGCAGAATTTGAGAAAAGTGGCAAATGCTAGCACAGGTGGCTGTTAAATTGATCAAAAAGTCTAACGGTAATCAACAATAATCGAAATTGCCGTTTTATGGGTTTTAAATGATGAAAATCGTAAGAAAGGCCAAGAAAGAGTATGTCCTTCCCTCTACTTTCGAAACGGTAAAGCTATTTGGGTTTCGTTACTCTGAAAATAGGATGACATATTTTTAGAGTAGTTGTGGCGTTTTCAAAAGCTGTCTTGGATGAAGGAGAAGCTCTTAGTATTTTAAACGGCGGAGTTATTTTAAAGGATGGGATGATTTATACAACTTCTCCGTAGCTGCACTCAGATACAGAAAACGAATTTTAGAGGGTGACTTTTAGACATTTTGTAATAATTTTCTATTGTTCTTTTTTCTTATCCTCTTCCTTTCATTTGTTTCTTACAAATAAATAAATTTGAGATTAAATTATATTGTCAACCTGGTAGACGGCCTTAGGCCAAACCAATTAGACTTAGCTAAACTAACCATTGTGCAATATTTAGTCGAAATAAAAGTCATTACAAATCTAATCTAATCTATTTTTAGAGTAACGAAACCCGATATAAAATCACCCAATATAATATATAGATTATTATTTTGGGTGATGATTATACAGGGTGTTTCCAAATTCGATGCAAATATTTTGACACAAGATTCTTGGGTATATTTGAAGAAAAAAATTGTTCTACAGTATGGGTCTATCTCAAATTTTGATACCACTTATTGGGAATTTAAATAAACACCTACTTTGAGGTACCTTGACCCATACTAACACAAATATCTCCGCTAACACTTACAACAGGTACTTCATTTAGGACTTAAATTTTAGAAGAAATAGTACTCCTTTTAACTGCATTAAAATCAAATTGATGACTTTTTTAACTTTCGAGATATTTGCTTTTAAGTCGGATCCTTTTTCCCAGCCCATGACATTTTTTTGACTTTCAAGAAACATTTTTGCGAAAAATGCGTAATAAACATATCGGTAATTTTTTTTTCTAGTGCACCTAACAATACTAAATAAAAATTGCAAAGACAAGTTACCCGAAAAACCCACAGGTTTTATGATACTTGGGAAATTCCATAGCAGGTAAAATTATGAAAAACTCGATTCATAGTGTTCAATTCCTATTATTCTGAATAAAAATGCTTGTGTTTGGTTTATGTTTTTTTTTTTATTTCATTAAGTTAACTTTACAATCAAATAAGGTGTTCAAAGTGTCCTCCTCCATTTTGTATGCATGCTAGAGCCCGTTTTTGGATTGCGCTGTCAACGTTTATTAAGGATAACTCCTGCCTCACTTGTGACGAGGCTTGGAGAATGCGATCTTCTAAATCATTAAGAGTTGATATTTCTGTAGAATAAACAAGTTCTTTCATTCTCCCCCATACAAAAAAATTCATAATTGTAAGGTCTGGAGATCTTGCAGGCCAGTGAACTGGTCCATTTCTTCCTATCCAACGACCAGCGTACTTTTCATCCAGCCAATTCTTAACCTCGCGACCAAAGTGGGCTGGGGCTCCATCCTGTTGAAAATATGACGAAGCTCGTTGAGTTACCGGAACATCCTCCAGTAGATCTGTTTACAGAATTCAGTGTGGGAGGCAGTTTGAAGGGACCGATTAAGTTGTTTCCAATAACACCTGCCCACAAATTGACGCTAAATCTGTGTTGAAATGATGACTTTCTCCTTGTGTGTGGGGTTTCCGCAGCCCATGTGTGTAGATTGTGAAAACTTGTAATCCCATCTCTAGTAAATTGAGATTCGTCCGTCCATAGGATTCTGCTTATAAAACCGTTGTCATCCAAGTTCCGCTCTAACAACCAGTTGCAAAACTCAAGTCTCGGCTCCAAATCACTCGGAAGCAGTTCCTGCACAGGTGTATGGTGGTATGGATACAAGTTTTGCGTATGCAGGAGACGAACAATTTTATGTGTTGAAACATTAAATCGCAAGGATAAGCGCCTGATGCTGATTGATGGATCGTTTGCAACCGCTTCCAGTATTCTTTCATCAACTGCAATTCTTCCTGGTGAAGCTCCTGCGTTAGGTCGTCTTGTTGAAACAGATCCCGCTTCCCGAAGTCTTCAAAACGAATTTGTAAATACGCGGGGATTAGGTACTCTTCGGTTAGGATAAAGCTGATGGTATCTTTGTTGTGCTCTAATAGAACTTCCGTTGCACATCCCACAAACGTAGATAATATCGGCGTATTCTTCGTTTGTAAAAGATCCCATTTCAAGTAGGGTTTCTTAACAACTGTTGTATCACCTCGGCTTCAAAAATGACTTTGATGGATTTAATTTTGTTTTCTAACCTTTTATGCAATTTACATTATGTAAATTTTCCAACTAGGCGACCAACCTCAAACTTAATCCTTTTTGGGATTTAACAGAAAAATGATAGGGAAATTACCTTTTTATCAGGTAGTCTAATTGTTGTGAAATGTGCCAAAATGTCACCATAAATTGTTCATCGCCCTACGCACAACGAATCTTCACAGCTGATTTGCACTCTCACTGCACACATCATTCACTAATTATCGAAAGTAAATGCTCATTATCAATTGTAAAATTTCTAATCGCTCTCTTGCTGTTTGACCACCAACCTGTTCAGATCATCCTAATAAATCCAAACATTATAACGTTGTTGAATTGCAGTATTTAATATTTTTTCATATTATCTCGGTTTCAAGCAAAATATTAAATCATTACTAAACAAAATTGGTCCTTCGAGCCGGATTATAAAAAAGACATTTGTGTAAGACTCTTGAAAACAATTATTTTTGGTAATCATTGTGTGTTGTGCAAATCATTCTTTCGATCATCACTCATCTCGCTATCACACCACACACGTGGCTACATACTTACATTTACTTCGGATAAATTACGCTGTACATTCAGTTCTGATCAATTCGTTCGTCCGTTAATCGTCATTAACTTTCATTGTGCGGTCATTAAATTATTGTAGTATTCCAAGGCCTAACTCGTCTTGTATTTGAAGCAAATATTTATATGAACATGAACAGTATAAAGCAGAAAAGAGGTCGCGCAAAGGGGGCAATTACGCGTACTCTCGCGTTCGCTGAATCGATAGACGATGAAACCACTGTTCCAATGCTTGAAATTCGCCTTTCTAAACTTGATGAAGCTTGGACAGAATTTGTTAGTTTGCAAGATGAACTATATAAATTTTCTAGTGATTCGGACTACGTCGATCCAGAGCCAGAATATGTAGAATACGAATCAAAGTATTTTGCGTCCCATGCAGCCTTGCTCGGGGTTATTCGCGCGCGTAAGTCAACCGAGAATAATTCTACACCCAGTGTCTCAAACGCTCAAATTGCAAACCAACAGGAATCTATTCTTGAATTATTAAACTCCACAGCGAATAAATCTTTATCTTCGGGTATTAATTTGCCTAAGTTGTCGATTCCTCCATTTAGTGGGGATTATAAGGACTGGCCAGCTTTCAGAGATTTGTTTATAGGGTCAGTTGATTGCAACAAATCTTTGTCAGGAACACAAAAGTTCCATTATTTAAAATCATTTTTGCGTGGGGATGCTGCGAACTTAGTCAAGCACATTGTTAGCTCGGAAATAAACTACGTAGAAGCTTGGGATAGACTCGAACGCAGATACGATCGAAGCAATTTAATTATTCAGTCATTTGTTCAGGCTTTTGTGTCTTTGCCAAATTCTAACTCTGGTAATTCACATTCATTAAGGAAATTGACAGAAGGATCTGATGAGGCTATAAGGGGCTTAAATGCCTTGGGCTCAACTTCACGTGACCCATGGCTTATCTTTCTTCTTCTGCAAAAGGTCGATCCGGAAACAAAACAGGCATGGGCGGAAGCAGTGGGAACTAAAGACGACTCTACGATTAATGATCTGTTAGATTTTTTACATGCGCGGTGTGACTGTTTAGAATCATGTGCATCTCTTTCGCGAGCAGTTTCAAATCGTGTTAAGCCTCAAACCGCCATACGTTCTCATGTAGTGGAGAAAAAGCCAAGTTGCCCCAAATGCAAAGCTGAGCATACGTTATCATCTTGCAACTCATTTGTTAACATGGATATTGAATCTCGTCGTGAATTTGTCAAAGACCAATCGCTTTGCTTCAACTGTCTTCGACAAGGTCACTCTTCCAGCAGGTGTTGGTCAACATTTCGGTGCAGGGTCTGCAAAGCAAACCATCATACACTCGTGCATCTTACGCAAGTCAACCAACTTGATAGTGTTGTCGGAATTCCAAGAAGTAGTCTTTTAGTGAATGTCGACCAAACGGAACAAGAAGACAACTCTGTTCTGGTTAGCAATCATTCGTTTGAAAGCAGTAGTCATTCTCAGGTGGTTTTACCTACAGCAAATGCTCGGGCTAGCGACAGATTTGGGTCATTTCACAAGGTACGGTTACTGCTGGATACGGGGTCTCAGGTCTCGTTTATATCCGAACCAATTGTTCAGCGCCTGAGACTTCCCCGTAAACACACTCGGATTCCTGTTGTTGGAGTGTCAACTGTTTCTGCAGGTACTACTAATGGGTTAGTATCTGTTCGGCTAACCTCTTGCCACAGCACAAATTACATTGATGTTGACTGTTACGTACTTTCAAAACTAACTTCACTGCTGCCTTCATCTACCGTATTAAATGTCAACTCGAATCTGTGTTCGTTCACACTCGCTGATCCTCAATTTTTTGAGCCTGGTAATATCGACATCTTAATTGGAGCTGATAAGGTTTTTAACATTATAACAGGCCCTGTAAATTCAAATGCATATGGTGTTCCAAACATGATACCTACAATTTTTGGATGGGTTATTGCTGGTAGTTTTCCTAACGCTGTAGGAACGGAAATCAAATCATTCTGCACACGTTTAGATTCCACCCAAGAGTATGATTTGGAGAAGTTTTGGCGCCTAGAAGAGGTCCACGTCGAACCTGTTTTATCTGTTCTCGATCAAAAGGCTGAAGACCATTTTGTTAGGACGCATTCCAGAAATGAAGATGGCAAATATGTAGTCCATTTACCCTTCAAGGAAAGTAAAGGTGTTGATTTCGGAAACACATTGCAAATCGCATCTAATCGGTTCTATGCAATGGAACGGAAATTCAAATTTAATCAACAATTGCAACAACAATATTCGGAGTTTCTGAAGGAGTACCTAGTGTTAGGACATATGGAAGAAATACCAGTTTCGGAGCTATCGTTATCCACCAATAACTGTTTTTACTTGCCTCATCACGCGGTTTTCAAATTAGACAGCAGTACGACAAAGGTCCGAGTTGTCTTTGATGGGTCTGCGAAAGCAAATAATTCACCGTCCTTGAATGAATCGCTGCTGACAGGGCCAACCATACAGCTGGATTTGTTTTCTATCTGCCTTCGATTTCGTCGTCATGTCTATACACTATCGGCAGACGTAGAGAAAATGTATAGACAAATAAAGATTTCGCCAAAGGATGCAGATTTTCAGCGTATTGTCTGGCGTGAAAATAGTAATGATCCTTTAAAGCATTACCGTTTGCTGACTGTAACATACGGCACATCTTGTGCTCCGTTTTTAGCGATTCGCACGTTGAAGCAGTTAGCTCTTGATGCGTCAGATTAATTTAAATTAGCTTCAAGGATTTTGCTGGAAGACTTTTATGTTGACGACTTAATCACTGGCGCCGATTCCATCGAAGAGCTAGCAGAAATCCAAGCAGATCTCGTTAGCCTCCTGAAATCTGCGGGATTTAATCTAAGGAAGTGGACAACAAATTGTTGGCCTCTTCTTCTCTCACTACCACAGGAACAGCGCGAAATGTCACCGGTCGATTTTGAAGCGTCATCAGCCATCAAGTTGCTTGGTCTTAAGTATTGTCCGGCAACCGATAGCTTCTCATATGTGGTTCGTTTAGACGAAATTGTTGTATTTTCAAAAAGACGTATACTTTCAGAGTCATCAAAGGTGTTTGACCCTATGGGGTTCGTGGCTCCAGTCATAGTTGGAATAAAGATACTCCTCCAAGACTTATGGAGAGATGGTTTGAAGTGGGACGCAGACATTCCAGGGGAATTCGCCGATCGGTGGAAAACGATCAGAAGTGAACTCTCTTTGCTGGAAACCTTACATATTCCGAGACTTCTATGGACAAATAAACAAAGCTTTGAGCTGCATGCCTTTTGCGATGCCTCCTTAGATGCTTATGCGGCGGTAGTGTACTGCAGAAGCGTCAGCTCGGATGGTTCTATACATGTGTCCTTGGTTGCTGCTAAAACCAAGGTTGCTCCGATCAAGGTGCTCTCGCTGCCTAGACTAGAACTTTGTGGAGCGATTCTAGTAACTCGTCTTGTTAATAAACTTAAGATCTCTTTACAGAATAAAGACATTAAAGTTTTTGCATGGACGGACTCCTCCATCGTATTGCATTGGCTGGCCGCATCTCCCAAAAAATGGTCAGTTTTCGTAGCAAATCGAACATCTGAAATCTTATCATCTATACCTTATCAACTGTGGAACCATGTTCGGTCAGCTAGCAATCCAGCAGACGTTGCAACTAGGGGAATAACACCCTCTCTTTTAAAAATAAACGAGTTGTGGTGGAAAGGTCCCTCTTGGTTGCATGAGGAAAGGAATCAGTGGCCTTGCTCAGAGTCATGCATTAAGGATATTCCCAAGCTTGCGTTTGAAGAGAGGAAAGCGCTGCAGATACAGGTACATTTATCTAACACGCCAACTTCAAACCTTTTCGAAAAAATCTTATCTGACACTTCTAATTGGTGGGAATCGGTTCGTGTCGTCGCGTACGCAATACGATTTATTTCGAACCTTCGCATCGCTAACCAGCAAAAATCGAATGTTTTATCGACCGAGGAATTATCAAAAGCCAGAACACTGTTATTAAGAAGCGCTCAACAATATATGTTCTCTAGTGACATCGCGAATATTAAAAAACAGAGGCCTTTGGATCGGAAGAGTAAAATCAGAACTTTAAGTCCGTTTTTAGACTCAAGTGGTTTAATTCGTGTAGGCGGGCGTTTATCTGAATCTAACTTACCTTACGACGCGAAACATCCTATAATACTTGCTAAGACTCACGTTATATCTAGACTTATCATTGAACACTTTCATAAAAGATACTTACATGCGGGGGTCTCACAACTGTTCGCACTGATGCGACAAGAATACTACATCTTGGGATGCCGAAACCTTATAAAAAACGTAGTGCATAAATGTATAAGCTGTTGGAAACAAAAGCAATTTGTGGCAAGTCAGCAGATGGCTGATCTCCCGGGAAAACGTGTTCAGTATTCGCGGCCGTTTAGCATTACCGGGGTCGATTACGCCGGACCATGGACATTGCGTTTAGCTCGTGGAAGGAACCCTAAATTTGTAAAGGCGTACATCGCCATATTCGTGTGCTTCGTGACGAAGGGAATCCATATCGAACTCGTCACGGACTTATCTTCCAATACGTTTTTGTTTGCTTTAGATCGTTTCTCAGCTCGTCGGGGAAAGCCAGTCGAAATTTGGTCTGATAACGGCACGAATTTTCACGGTGCCAAGAGACATCTTGATGAAATGTTTCTAAGGTTTCTAAGTCAACAACAACAAAATGCTATTGCGGATCATTTATCGAAGGACAACATTTCATGGAAGTTCATTCCTCCTTCTGCACCCCATTTTGGTGGACTGTGGGAGGCAGGAGTTAAATCCGTGAAAACGCACTTGAAGAGGGTAATTGGCGAATCAATTCTAACATATGAGGAAATGTACACCCTTTTATCCAAGATTGAAGCTCTTCTCAATTCGCGTCCAATGTGGGCAACCTCCGATTGCGAGCCTACAGCTCTCACACCATCGCACTTCATGATTGGAGAAGCCTATACCACGGTTCCCCAACCAGATTTTAATCACAAAAATGTTTCTCCTCATTCTAATTGGCATCATTTACAGATTCTCTTCCAAGGGTTTTGGCAAAGATGGCATCAAGAATATCTAACTTCTCTGCAGCAGCGACCTAAATGGCAAGATTCTCAACCAGACATCAAGGAAGGCGACGTCGTTCTTCTAAAGGAAGCTAACCTACCACCGTCGAAATGGCTCCTAGGCCGTATTGTCAAGGTTCATCCAGGACGAGACAAAAGGGTTCGTGTTGTAACTGTCCGCACCAAACACAAGGACTACGTTCGCCCAGTTGTCAAGGTCGCTCCTCTTCCGTTGTCTGAAAGCCAGTAGCCTTTCAGGGGGGGCTGTATGTTGTGAAATGTGCCAAAATGTCACCATAAATTGTTCATCGCCCTACGCACAACGAATCTTCACAGCTGATTTGCACTCTCACTGCACACATCATTCACTAATTATCGAAAGTAAATGCTCATTATCAATTGTAAAATTTCTAATCGCTCTCTTGCTGTTTGACCACCAACCTGTTCAGATCATCCTAATAAATCCAAACATTATAACGTTGTTGAATTGCAGTATTTAATATTTTTTCATATTATCTCGGTTTCAAGCAAAATATTAAATCATTACTAAACACTAATAAAAATGCATGCTCTAAAACCTACGTTAATTATTAATACATAGTCAAAAAATCGTTCTTGTTGTCAATCGCGGTTATAAAAGTAGGTAACAAATCATATTTCCACCTTATACCTGTCGCGGCTTCGTGAAAAGAGTTTTTCATAATTTTACCTTGTATGGAATTTCCCAAGTATCATAAAATCTGTGGGTTTTTCGGGAAACCTGTCTTAGCAATTTTTATTAAGTATTGTTAGGTACACTAGAAAAAAAAATTACCGATATGTTTATTACGCATTTTTCGCAGAAATGTGTCTTGAAAGTCAAAAAAATGTCATGGGCAGGGAAAAAGGATCCGACTTAAAAGCAAATATCTCGAAAGTTAAAAAAGTCATCAATTTTATTTTAATGCAGTTAAAAGGAATACTATTTCTTCTAAAATTTAATCATTTAGTCCTAAATGAAGTACCTGTTGTAAGTGTTAGCGGAGATATTTGTGTTAGTATGGGTCAAGGTACCTCAAAGTAGGTGTTTTCTTAAATTCCCAATAAGTGGTATCAAAATTTGAGATAGGCCCTTACTGTTGAATAATTTTTTTCTTCAAATATACCCAAGAATCTTGTGTCAAAATATTTGCATCGAATTTGGAAACACCCTGTATAGAATCACCCAATATAAGAACAGTAGACAGCACTACGAAAAAGTATATTACAGACTGTGAAATATATCCAGATATAATTTTAATAAATAAATAGCACTATAACCTTCAACAAAAGTCGACGGATCGCTCTGCGTATGTCTTCATACTTGACGGTCTTTTTTTTAGGATCTACAATTTACACCTTAAGGTTTACCTTTCAGTAATAACTTAACTCCCAAGGGTGGCTCACTTATACTTCTGACAGCATTACTGAAAACATTGGAAAGACTACTTCACTTCTTCCAGTGGATCAAATTCGGTTCTTACGATTAAAGTCGGTTCTTAACCTTATCTCAAGGCTATTTTAACACCGAAGGGTATACGCCCCAGGAGAAATTCAGCGAGCACTTGCGGTCATCTGTGGTGATTCTGGGATGAAGGCAAAAGTGACCAAATCGGAAGTGATGGTTATTTCCCGAACTCCTGGCAAAGCGTACCCTGCATATAAACGCAGTCACATTGAAACAGGTATGGTTTAAGTATGGTGCATAAAAGATTGGGTTGCTCGTCAAATAAAAATGAAATCAAAGGTTGGAAACTAAGTGATCTGTTACAAGCAAACTGGTTAGTAAGGTAGTTAAGTATTAACGTTTATTTTAAAAGCCAAAGCTCTCTTGAAAGTAAACTAATGCTTTGTCTTTTGACCTTGTTTTGCAGTTTTTGGTTTCGCCCGAAATATATTCGTATCCAAAATGTTTGATGGATGCTCAGCTACAGGCTGCACAGAGCGCCCTCGCCTTGATTCATGATCCTCCAAAAGATGCGGGGCCAAAAGTAAAAACAATTGCTAAAACTCGGTAATTTTAACTCGCAGCACTATCATTAAGAAACAACTATACCTCTGTCCAAGAAGGCAGTCCAAAACTAGAGAAGCACAGCTCCCAATATGGTAGGCCCAAATGCGCTATAGACATTCGTAAATATTCGCTGAACGTTTCAGCTAAAAACTGCCACTTCAGTTTGTTTAATTCTAGCAGAAATATTCGAGGGTTGGTCATGCCGCTTGTTTCATAAACCAGGCACACCTAAAGTACAGGCGAGTTCGATCATTGCAAATAAGATCTAGAATTCCGCGCAGGCAGGTACCTTTGCGACATCATTGACATTGCTTAGTTCGAAAATTTTACTTTTCGGTGTCAAGAGTGGTCCAGTGGTTGGAGCTACTGATGAATCCTTAAAATGAGCTTCAGCCTGTTGCATTGTGTATATAGGTTCGATGTTTTCCCTCAGCAAAGTTATTTGAACTAGATGGGGGAAGTGTATGCATCCAACACGCCGAATATCATTCGCTAAAAGCAGCCTTTTTAGAGCATTCGCAACAGGCAAGGAATAAACTCACGAGCATATTGATAACTCCAATGTAAAATGAATCCATCTGTGGAGAGATAAAACTTTTTCATGTCCTCTGGAAGGTAAACACAATGTCTTTGTTCCCAATTCATCATTTGAGCCTTTTCACATAGTTGACGTTTCTCACAGGATACATTACAAATCCGGGGAACATTCGCTGCAACAAATATGTAATTTGAAAATCCATCCAGCGTCATTTTTGTTTTTGAAGATTAGGTACTCACACAGGGTTTTCATTAGGCCTAGTGTCAAATTATCGTAGAATGCATCTTCTGGCGTTTGTTTTTGAGCCATATTTTTAGTAAAAAATATTTGTTTGCTTTGCTTTGTATTAAAACATTATTCTAATTCTGTAAAGTGAAAGTAAAACTTTTGCATTTTTCGTTGCTGATAGTCATTTTGTTGGCACTAAATAAACAATCACTTGGCAACCCAATCACTTGGTTCAATGTTTCCTATGCAACATATTGTTATCTTTTCGGCCTGGGGTTCGTCGAATAAAACTCAATTTCACCTTTATAATCACACAATGAAACACTTTATTTATCAAACAAACTTATTTAAACTCAGATCACACTCTTATTCAACTTTACTATTTAGAATTCAGCCTGGCAGTTCGGCCAAATAAAACTTCAGATGGAGTATATCCAGTTGTACTGTGAATAGCATTCCGGTAGGCCATGAGGAATAAAGGTATTTGCCGATCCCAATCCCGTTGATTCTCGTCCACGACTTTAGAGAGATGTTCTTTCAGTGTCTTGTTGAAGCGTTCCACCATTCCATCTGATTGCGGGTGAAGAGGTGTGGTCCGTGTCTTCTGTAGTCCGATTGCTGCGCATACTTCCTGGAATATCTTCGACTCGAAGTTTCTTCCCTGGTCGGAATGTAATTCCATTGGCACTCCAATTCTGCACACCTTGTGGTCCACTATCTGATCGACAACGGTTTTCGCTTCTTGATTTGGGATCGCAAATGCCTCGGGCCACTTGCTGAAGTAATCGGCAATAACCAGGATGTAACGATTACCGCTTTCAGTTTCCGGAAACGGTCCTGCGATGTCGACGGCAATCCTTTCAAAGGGAGCACCCACATTGTACTGGTGCATTTTACCCCTGGTTTTGACTTTGGGTCCCTTACTAGCAGCACAAGTAGTACACCAGCTCTCAACGTCGCTTCTGGCACTCAGCCAATAAAAACGTTCCCGTACTTTCTCCAGGGTTTTGTTGATGCCCAAGTGCCCACCAGATACTCCATCGTGCATTTCCCGCAAAATTTCCTGCACTTTGGACCGTGGAACCACAAGCTGCATTTTAAAGGATTTTCCATCCGGCATTTCCAATTTTCTTCGCAGAACGCCATCTTGTACATGGAAAGAGTCCCACTGCGTCCAATATGCCTTTAATGTGGGACTTCTGTCGGATATATCCCTTGCGCTCGGTTTCTCCATAGATTCCTTCCATGCAAGGATTGGCTCAATGTCAGGATCTCCTTGTTGTGCGTTGCGAAGTTCCTCAGTACTCCAGCCTTCTGCAGGTTCGGCTCTTACTCTCTGGACAGTACATTCGTCCTTTTCCTCCTGTCGCACGCAATGCTTACAATTGGGCTCACATGGTCTCCGGGATAATGCGTCCGCGTTGCAGTGCAGTCTTCCTTTGCGATGTTGTATCTCGAAGTCATAAGCCTGCAATCGCTCGATCCATCTTGCGACATGGCCCTCAGAATTTTTGAACTGCAGTAACCATTTGAGCGCGGCGTGGTCGGTAAGATGAACTTCTCGCCGCTTAGGTACTTTTGGAAATGTTTCGTTGCCAATATTAGAGCAAGGAGTTCTCGCCTGGTAACGCAATAATTTCTCTCTGGTCGGGTTAAAACTTTGCTGAAGTATGCAACCACTTTCTCATGCCCATCGTGCAATAGCCACAATACTGCACTTACACCCACATTGCTAGCGTCTGCGTCCACAATAAATGTCTTGCCAGGAATGGGGTAAGCTAGTGTTGATAAGCTAGCTTCAGGTGTTGAAAGCTTCTTTTGCACTCACCTGATCATTTAAATTGTCTTCCTTTCTCAGTGAGCTGGTGCAGACACTTTGCGATGCCGGCGAAATCCTTGACGAACCTCCTGTAGTACGTAGCAAGACCGAGAAAGCTCCTTAGCTGGTGTTTGTCCTTGGGAACTGGCCAACTTCTCACAGCTTCGATTTTCTCTGGATCCGTCTTCACGCCATCCGTCGATATCACATGTCCCAGATACTTTACTTCTGAACTGAAGAGCGCACACTTCTTTGGATTGAGCTTTAAGTGTGCTACTCGAAGTCGTGAGAAGATACCTCCCTCAAGTTGTCGCGATGTTCTGCAAACGTCTTTCCCAAAACGATGACGTCATCCAAATATACCAGGCAGGTTTTCCACGTCAGACCATGTAAGACACGTTCCATAAGACGCTCAAAGGTGGCCGAAGCGTTACACAAACCAAATGGCATTTCTGTAAACTGCCAAAGCCCATTGTCAGTTGTGAAAGCGGTCTTCTCTTTGTCTTCTGGATGGATCTGTACCTGCCAGTAGCCACTTTTCAGGTCGAGAGTGGAAAACCATTTTGCTCCAGAGAGTGTGTCCAATGTGTCATCTATTCGAGGTAAGGGGTAGCTGTCCTTCTTTGTGACATCATTAAGCCTCCGGTAATCCACGCAGAATCGAGTGCTGCCGTCCTTCTTTTTTACCAGTACAACAGGCGACGCCCACGGACTTTTCGAGCTTTCGATCAAACCTTCTCTTTCCTTGTCTGAGCTTAACGGTGCGCTTATTTGGGTTCATCAGTCTTACCGGCACCATGTTGTTCTTGGGCCCTGCAAGAATTTTTCCCATGACGTAACTTTTAAATTGACTTTTGTTATCTGGCTCTATGAGATAGAATCGGTGGTTCCCAGGATCACCCTCCAAACGTGTCCAAAGAACTGTCTCTGAAGAGGGCCGCAGAACTTTATCGCCTCCCAGTATTGCTCGAAGATTCACAACGTTGTCGTTTGCGTATACCATAGGGATCTCGACGGTTCGATACCTTAGCACCTGCATTCGAAGGTCAAGAATTACCTCGTGTGCCTTCATGAAGTCCACTCCAATGATGCATTCGTCGCATATGTCGGCTACCAAGAATGCATGAGAGAAGGTCAATCCCTCTAGTTGTATCTGTAGCTGCACCTCCCCGTATACTTTGGCCGCTTCTCCTGTAGCTGTCTTCAGACTGTAGCAGCTGGTGTTATGTAGCCAGGACGTCTGAACAAGGTCTCTTCGGATGATGGAGGCCGTGGCACCTGTGTCAATAGTGGCCACGCATTTTCTGTTGGCGATGATTGCCTCTACTGTCAGACTCTTGTTGCAGCGTTTTGTTTGCGAGACTTGGATGATGGTCTTGGGGGCGTCGATTCCATCAACCAACTTCTGCCCCGACATCCTGTCAGATGCTTCTTCATTCTGTCTCCTTCTAGCGCAATGTGGGCAGCCCGCTTGTCTAGCTGAAGCTCGGCACTGTCGCTGCAGGTGTCCCAGTTTGTTACAATTCCAGCATCTCATTTGTCCCCGAGTGGTGTTCGTGTTTTGCCTTTCGATGTCGATGCGTTGACATGAGCACCCTAGAGCAGCCATTTCCCTTATGCGATAGCAACCTTGCGAAGCTTGGTCGGCTGCTTCCATTGTCAGGGCGAATGCTAGTGCTTCAGCGAGAGTCTTCTTACCTGCCATTCTTACAGCCATTTGTAGCTTTCCATCCGCAATGGCATTAGTAAACGCATCGGTTGCCAACTCGTTTATTATCTCCCTGCTGGTGTTAGGATAGGACAAATTCGCTAATCGCTCGATGTCGGCTTGCAACTGTAGAAGCGTCTCACCCCTTGTCTGAACTCTTCGGCGCAACTGGACCCGGTAAACTTGCTGCATGTGGTCGTCGCCAAACCTCATCTCGATTGCCTTCACCATGGCATCATAATCTTTTTGTTTTTCTTCAGGGATGGTCTGCAGCAATTCGGCAGCTGTTCCTCTGAGCGCCAGCGTAATGGCAATCCACTTATCTTCGTTGTCCCAGTTGTTCGTCAACGCTGCGGCTTCGAACTGCCTCTTGTAAATCGGCTAGGATGTTTGGCCGTCAAACACAAATAAATAAATAAATAGAGTGGCGCAACAGCTCGAGGTGAACCAGGGCCAACTACCATGTATGCTGTGTGTGCTATATGTTTTTCACATACAAGGGGACCTACGATTTTTTGCCGAATCCGAACGGCACTTTGAGAAGTTTTTCAAGATAAATGTTACTCTCGGATGGTTTGTCAGACCCTCGCGGAGGTGGGAGCCGTGAAAAAGAACAAGTCTTTTTTTTTAGGTGGCAGAGGCAGGATTCGAACCCAGACCTCCGGCGTCAGAGGCACACACACTAACCACTGCGCCACGGCACCCACCGTCAAACACAGGCGGCTGCATTTCTTTGCGTCGTGGACTGTCGATGGAATATTCCCGAACTTTCTGCTTCTTGATGTAGTCGAGCACTTTAGCTAGCTGTTCGTACTGTTGCTCCACCTTTTCCACTTGAGATTCTACTTTATCGAAATTCGCTTCGAACTTTTGATCTATTATCTCGATTTGATCTTTAAAAATCGAACTTTGGGCATTAAGCTTCGTTTCGAGTTTAGCGTCCAAACTTTCGAGTTGCTTCTCTAGAGCATTCTATTGTTCATCGAATTTTCTTTCGAGAACGTTCTTTTGTTCCTCAAAAGCGCTTCTTTGTTCTTTCTGCCGCTCTACAGTTTCTTGAATTTCTGCAGAAGCAACTTCATGTAAGCGGGCATTTCATCGGCAGTACTTAGTGTGCTTTGTTGCTGTTCTTCTTGCACTTCGAACAGCATCGTGTCTGGGTCCCCACCTTCCTCGGTAATAGCGTCATGGAGTCGGAGCAACAATTCCCTTTTTAGCCCCGAAGTCTGGAGGTTTCTTTTAGGTCCGGGTGGACCTGGGCCTCAGCCAACAAGCTTCGCCAGCCAGCTCTGTCTCTAGCTAGCCGTCTCCAGTTTCGCACGCGAAGTTGGCTGAGGTCCCCTTCCACTTGCGTGCGCAAGATTTTCCGGGCCGGGGCGTTGGTGTCCATCCGCTCTAGATGACCCAGCCATCGTAGACGTTGTGTTTTGACTCTTTTGGCTAGGTCGGTATCGCTGTACAGCCCGTACAGTTCGATGTTATATCTCCTCCTCCACTCTCCGTCTATGCAGACGGGACCGTAAATCGTCCGAAGAATTTTCCTCTCGAAGCAGCCTAAAGTGTTTTCATCCGCCTTTGACAGGGTCCATGCTTCTGCACCATAAGGCAGGACTGGGATGATGAGGGTCTTATACATGGACACTTTAGTTGCTCGAGAGAGGGCTTTGCTACTCAATTGCCTTCTTAGCCCAAAGAAACAGCGATTGGCAAGAGTTATCCTTCGTTTGATCTCAGCGCTGGTGTCATTGTCTGAATTGATAGCGGAACCCAGGTAGACAAAGTCTCTAACTACCTCAAAGTTATAGCTGTCGATGTTGATGTTTTGTCCAAGACGTCGGTGTTGGGTGTCTTTTCTTGATGACAGCATATACTTATGCTATATCGGGAATATTCCACTATCAAATTTGTATGAGTCACCGACACTGTTTATACACACGATATCTCTGGAAAATTCCACTAAAAAAATAAATCGTTTTAGTCACCGACGCTATTTACGCGCACTTTTTCTAGAAATCTCCACTTAAAACTGTTTGAGATACTAACACTGTTCCGGAAAATTCCACTGTAGAATTTACCTGCACAATTATGAGTTTTATTCCACTTCTGACACCAATGCAATGTTTTCTTGCTTGGGGTTCGTTGAATAAAACTCAATTTCACTTGTTATAATTACACAATGGAACACTTTATTTATCAAACAAAACTTATTTAAATTCAAATCACACTGTTATTCAACTTTACTACTTAGAATTCAACACTTTATTTCAATTCAATCACTTTTAACTTTATAACCGATTTTCACAAGTCCACATTTAAAATATAACTGTCCGTACGAACCTGTCACCCGTGTATTTATACAAAATTAAGCACCTTCTAGCACGTTCCATACCCCCTTTGGTAATTTTCCATTGGTACTCCTCCGCTGAATTCCAAGGAGGGGAAATCGAAATTCGAACTTCGAATATGACAGCTGCTGTCAGATGACTGGAATGACAGTTGGGTATGTTCGTTTAGTGAATCGAGCGGGTGCGTTTGTAGAGTGAATCGATGGGTGCATTCAGGGACTCCTCTGTGTTGTTTTATTTCTTGTCGCCACATAACAATATCAAGGCTGGTAACAAAGCAATTCCTTAATTTACATAAAAGAAGAACTCCTGAGCCAATGACTTTTACTTTCGCGTAGATAATAGCCTTAAGCTATTACGGTGCCCAAAAAGAATGCATATTTTTCAACCAAGGCAAACATTTTTGAAATCAAACTCTTTTTTATCAATATTATTTAATACATCAAGTGTTTCATAAAGCATATACGCGAAGGAGCAGCGAAGGAGATTAAGCACTGAAAAATACTCAAAAGACTAAAATATTAAATAAATAAATAAAAAATATGATAATGCCAAATATTTAAGTTTAACGTTTAAGAAATTAAATCTTTAATTTATAAATCAGGCGTTTGAAGTTATTGCTAATTTGCAATATATAAAATAAAATAGTTCCTATCCACCGATTTATTATATTTTAATTATACAATTAATTTTAATTTTATTTGTTTTTAGGTTTATTTAAACCTAGTTACAAAGGGAAACTTGATATGAAATCAAGTTAAGCCCAATAAACTTTGAATAAACTGCAAATGTGAAAGGAGTTTTTAGACATTGTTTTTTCGTTTTACAAATTTGCTTACGGTACTTAGGTACTTTACTTTAAAATCTAAACGAAACGTTCGGGGTGAGTCTAGTACTGATTGTACTCATTAAAATATATATTAACGCGGTTAATCCGAAAAGTTGTTAATCCGAAAAAGTGTTTAATAAGCTGCTTCCGATATTTGTCAAATTTTCGTTAAACAATAGTTCATTAACATTTTTCGAGTATATTTTTGGCAGAAAAATAAATAAGTAGGTATTTACCAACTAATTTTTTTTCAGTCGACATAACCTGCGAAGTAAAACTACTTGTGGCAAAGAATACGAATAACGGAAAATAGAGCTTGGGAATTCTAGCGAACTAAAAAAAAGTAGTACAAACAGTGCTGCCAAATTCGCTGTCATTTAAATTGGAGAAAAAAAATTGTTTTCTATTGAGCTGGCCGATAAATAAAATCTTTTGCCAAAGTAAACTAAAGGCTTCCTATCGCTCGTGTTAAGATGGCAACGTTTTTTAAGGATTGCGTAAGGATGGCGCAAGTAATTCTGGAGAAGGTGGTTTGCCTCAACACGCAATTTCTGTGAAGATTTTGTATTTTCAAAACTCGTTAATTGTAGTTTCTCATAAAATGTTTTGAAAAGTTTTTTTTTTTTGCAGAAGTGCAAAGATACACAACCAAACTCTAAGTTCAACTTCGATGCGACCACGCACTAAATGGTGCGTTTTTCGCTTATTTTTGAAATGCCAATCAAAAAACGACTCCGCAACGATACTGAATACCAAATTTCCAGCGTCCTACCTACGACAATTTTGATTTTTCATGCTATTAAGTAAAATGAGCGTGTCAATGAGCTGATTTCAAATTTGCTTACACTTGTGGTAGCAAATTCTGTCTGTCACTTGGAAAACTAACTAAGAATGCATCAGTTGGTTTGGTGAAGCATCACGATTATGCTGTCAGCAGTCCCCAGTCAGTGGAAACTTGTAAGAGCGAATAAATAATTTATGCGCAAGCCTCCACTCACAGCTTTTTGGGTGTTTGAGGGCAGGGGGCTGCAGGGTTGACTATCTCTTTACAGTCTCATTCATCAGTGACCATGTGTTGTGCTGAGTAATCAAAAAGATGTTTCCGTTTTTACATTCGCATGTTTGACATTTTTGTATTCGATTTTGTTGGAATCTCGAATGTGATCTAGATTATTTTCTTATAGCGTTTTTCATTGAAGAAAAGAATTGCTCTTTCTGTCAAAGGATTAGATCTTTTTCGATTTTGCATGTTTCATTGAAAATAAAAGAGCAACTCTAGATCAATTCTCAACACGAAAGATGCGATCTCCCGATCTTGGGAGATTTGATCTGAACCCATTTACACATGCAAACATTTCTACTGTCAAACGCCAAATCGAACCAATTTTGTTGGTTTCGATTTTAATCGCGAACGTGTTTGTTGGTTGCCAGACCGTGTGTGTGATTTATTTTGTCGCAAAATGGGGAAACATGTTTTATTGAAACGAGCAGTTCACGATTTTGAGAGCAATTTTTCAAGTTTCAATGAAAACCCCTATTATTCTTTTCTTATTTTCGCAGTGCCTTTTCTTATTTTCGATTTTTAAATCGAACTGGTTAGAATCTAGGTCTTGGCTTGGTGTACAAAGGGTATGAATCTATTCTACAAATAGATTTTGATTAGATTTCGACTTTTCACTCGGAATAAAGATTCTGGATCGGCGTGAATGGGAAGGAGAATAGGAATGAAACTATTACCTACGCACTCGATTATTCTAAAAATACAATTTAATCCAAACAGTTTTTAAACGAAAGGTTTTGGGTACTTACCAAAGGCACTCCACTCCATTGATCAGGTATAATGAGATAGTCATCTGCGCTGGGGTGCCTCTTTTTGCCCCCAAACTCGTTTTCGGCTCTCTAGGGAAAATGCTGCCAGCTATCATGATTGTGTTAGTGGGTTGCAATGCTACTTTATGGGGTGCAAGAAAAAAAAATCACTAATACAGTCAACCAAGCTGGAAGCAAGATTTGTGCCTCCAAGGCCAAAATGAGTGCGCTTGGTGCAGCTAATTTTGGGTTTTGAGTGCGTTTCAGGCTACACATTTTAGATATCGACTGCGTTTCAGGTCATCATATCGAGGATCGATTCGTGGCAATCGTTCGGAGTTTTTATTCAGATTTCCGAGCAGACAAGTTCACTTTTCCGAATCTCGTGCAAGAAAGTTTGATTTTTCCTTTCAAATAAGAGTTTATTTATTATTTTTTTAATGCTGCATTGTTCGCTTTCATGGAAAAGAAAAAAATGAATAAATTGATTGCGAAAAACGATGAAATCTTTGTTTGTGGAGGCAATATAAAATATTAGAGTGATACACAAATTACGCTCATTCAGAAAAACTACTTTAATTATTTGCAACGGAGACATTTACCTTGTCGATTCTTTGTCGGTTGCTATAGTTCTAACATACTCTGCTACACAATGACTTAGCATTATTGTTTGCCGTAAACTCTATTGATATTTATCATTACTATTGGGAATAACTTCATTTTTTTTTTGGAATACCAGTGGAACCCTAGGTAAGACTTACGTGGAACTTAAGACTTGTGTGAACTTTGTAGGCTTTGTTTGATTGAAAAAATGTTTAAATAGTTTTGAAATAAAAATTCTAGAAAATACTTAATATATTTTATTATTATATATTTGTTGAAAATTCATGTATTTTTTTTTGTGTTTGATTTTGCTTTGATTTTAAGAAGTGATTAAACTTATAAGAAAAGTTTGAGTCTATTTTGAAAAGTCTGCGTAAGATAAACTTGTCTTTAATCAACTCCTAACTATCTGACTCCTAACTCCTAACTTAACTAACTCCTAAAATACTTCGCCGGGTTCGTCCAATGAATGCCGATGACAACTTTAAGGCACAGCATATACAATACTGCTGCTAGTCTTGCTTAAAAGATCACCTTTCTGGTGGTAAGATCTGTTTCACTCTGTATTGCTCAAAAATTCTAGTGACTTTGTCAGTGACGCCTTAAATATACTGGTAAAAAATGTACAGTCTTTTAAATTCGTGTAAAAGATATATTTAAATAAAGACCTAGGACCATCTGAGAGAAATACAGAAGAACGGATAGCTCGTCTGTTGATAAGCTTGAATACACTTTGAACCAATGAGATAAAATTTAACGCTTCGTAAATCCGTGTTGTCACAAGGAACAGAACGGGGGAAAAAAAAAAGATTTTCAGATGATGTCAAAGAAATCAAATATAATAGATTAGATGTCAAAATTTCAAACTATTGGAAGAGCTTATAATATACAAAATCTCTTGCTTTTAAATTTTCTTTTGTAAAGTTTAAGAACTTTTTTAAATTTGTACCTACCGAAGTTATTTGAATTTCCATAATGAAATAAAAATACATTTTCAAATAAATCATTTGACTTGATTTCAATCATGCCATCAATTTTATTTGCAATAATTCGCAAATAGCTAAATAAAATTTTTATTTGAATAACATTTTATTAAGAAACAATTCCTGCTATTCAAATAAAAATTATTCATGTGTGATTGAAACTTTTTTTAAAAATCAAACTGAAATACATTTTTCTCAATTTTGTGTGCAATCGCGAAAAATTTCTTTTTTGGTGATAGGATCTGTAATGAAACAAATTCAGATCCTATCACCAAAAAAGAAATTTTTCGCGATTGCACACAAAATTGAGAAAAATAATATGTGAATAAAAACGTTATCCGTATCTAGACCCTACGTTTGTTCCTTTTATTTCTTGTCGACTTGAGACGTCAATTTATTCATTTGGATTACTATTTATAATTGGATAAATGAACTAGTAATAATTAAAACGAACTATTGAAACTATTCATGAAATCATTCGGAAACAAATAAAAAATTGAGCGAAAAAACTCCTTATTCTAAACATTGATCTAAAAGCTAACAGAGTATTGTTTAAATGTGCCTATTTATTTATAAAAAAAAAACTGTTTTCAAAATGTGTTTCGGACTACTGGAAAATTTATCAAATTCTTTTTGCAACTAATTTTTACAAGAAGTTTAGACCAGAAAGTCCCACGTAATTTATTTTATAAGAAAACGCATTAATTAATAAAATTTATGCACACAATCAAATAGCTTGATTGTTTATTTTAAAGAAAAAATTAGCAAAAAGGAAAAAAACTCCCAATAGCAAAGATTTCCACCTTCTATTTCCACCTCAATTGTGCTGAACTCTACCTATGGACTGAACTCAGCAAACCAGAATCAGATGTCTTTTGACATTTTTGTAATCAAAACAAATTCGATTTTCAGTTGACCCGATGTGCATGGCAAAAATTTATTCCTAATGGGCACTCGCTTGGGCGGCAGATTTTTCCTTTACTAAGAAGATAATAATGATTTGTAAAACAAAATAAACCAAAAAATAATGGAGGCTGTTTACTTTGTTTATATTTTTTGAGTGACTGAGACAGCAGATTATCTCAGCTTCCGCCATTTTTAAATTGATTCACTGAACATCTCCATTGCTCACTTCACATGCATTCACAGACAGGGTCAAGAGAGAGATCCCGTTACTTTTTTTTTGCGGGTGTTTCAGGCAAGGGGATTGCAAGTTGCCTATCTCATCATATCTGATCAGTGCTCCACTCGCGCAACTGTCGCTCTCTTTAGGCCCAATGTTATCTCAAATATCGACGGCGACTGCTTTGTCGCCTATGGAAAAAGACCCTTAGAAAGTACGAGACACAAAGACTGCATGTTATTTGCATTGGACCAATACTAACAAAACAATGCCCATTACGCTCCAAAATTACCATAAGCTGAGCAACGGCTTACTGCAGCAATACCTAAATGGATCCACCGCGACAAACCTCTTATTGTTGGTACTTTGGTGTTTAGGACTAGAATGCTTCCGTGGTGTAGGAAGGAGAAACATCAGCTTTAATGGTGTAGGAACATCAGCTTTAATGTGAAGCTCAATAACTCATGCCATTCTAATAAGGCAATTCCAATATCCTGGATTTCTAAGTGAAACATTGTAAATCTCGTGGTTGTCTTATAAAAATAATTTCGTAAAAAAGTGGGTCAAGCCATTCATGGTTTTCTAGCATAAATAATTTTTTTAATAGAATAAAAAAGTTTGGTTGAACACAAAACCAGATTTTAAACATCCTCGTCATCAGAAGATTCCGTCACACTTATTCAATAGAAATCCACCGACTCCAAGTCACTCTGCATCTTATCCCGAATTTGTTGCTTAGGATCCTCTTTGATATCTGTCGGCACAGCTCCAAACTGTCCCAGCATAAATTCAAGCTCGTCTGTGGTTAGTTTTTCACCACGCAGTTCGATTGGGCCGATAAATTGCTTCTTCATCTGTCCCTCATAGTAGACAAATATAGTTGGCAGGTTCTTCTCTGGGAAATTAGGTATGCAGGTTGTCGCTATCGAGCGCAGAAACTTAGTTTGTGGGAACTTCAATGCCAGCTGTTGCATATGATGGTGAATCAGAGCGCAGAGAGGTACACCGTTCGCATACAAATGCAAAACAACCCAGATACCTTCACCAGCTTTGGTCACTTCTCCCACATAGTCTTGTCCAGAAATTTCCCTGACGGAGCCAAATTTAGCTTTCTCTGTGAAGGCACGCATCTCTGCGATTCTCTTCCGACGGTATTCTTCAAGCACAGCTTCGTCCTCAGAGTCTTCCAACTCATCCAACTCGTCCATGTTCATATCCTCGATTTTCTTTTGTGACTCGCCTCCAGTGCGTTTTTCGATGGCATTTTCAAGCATCGACACAATTTGATCTTCGGTTATTTCTGCCTCTTTTTGCTTTGGTGGCAGGATTCCCTTCGAACGTAGCACATCATTCCATTCGGTGTCTTCATTTGGATCCTGGAAACAAAAAACGAAAATATTTATATGCCCAAATATGGTCATGGTTCAAGTATAGACGTAGACGTCTACGTAGAGTAATTGGGCTTGCTTGTGACCTACCTGCATTTTGAAGCAAAGTTCTGATATATATGAGCTGGAACAAAATGTATTCAATACTAAGGATTATACTATTTAGTAATATTTCACAGAGAATTTGGAATAAATTAATCAAAATACTCTCGAACTAGTAGATGACTAACCAAACCAGCTCTGCCCAAAAAAAGAAACATTGGAAATGTCAAACAGAAGTCAAGTGCGGAACAGTGATGCCAATATCATTCAAAAATTTATTGGGTGAGTTCAGCTTCGCAAGTGCATGAGAACTATTCCATCGGAGCCGTATGCGTGTCACGAAATAGGTGCCATTTTAATTTTAATTTGTTGAGAGCGAGTCTTAGTGCAAAAAAAAGAATTATAAGAGTGTGATAAATACCAACCCGGGCAAAAATGTTGGCAGGTTGGCACTAGCCTAGCCATTGGTAAAAATAAATAGGGGAAGTGAAGACATGGCCATGAACCTAACAGTGCAGAATGTTGGAATCCGTTTAAATGTCGACTCATGAGCGAAAAACTACAGCAGTATTATAATTTTCCATAAAATGCTTTCGTCATTGTCTTCCTTGTTTCTTTGCAGTCGGTAGCTCGCAGTATTGGTAGCCACACTTGTGTGTTTTGTTACTGTTTGTTGCTTTTACTTGCTTTTTAAATACTTGTTCTCTTAGTGCCTGTTTTCATTTGGTTTATCCTAGCCTAACCCAAAATTTATTTCTCAAAATAAAACTGAGGTTGAACGGTGGCCACCACACTGGCGCTTTCCCTCACCTTAGTAATTCTGACACATCAGGTTAGGATAAACCAAATGAAAACAGGCACTCATGGGAAACCGTAGGAAGAAATGTCACTTGATGTCAGCATCTTTACAATATAAAGGTTCCTGACGATGTTCGCCTGGCAGCGTTTGAAATGATCATGGGACTAGCCATTATCATAATGTTTGTAAATTGTTGAAATTTTTCACTTTTCAATATTAAGTTTAATTTTGTATTGCTTTGCTATAGGGGCCGCTCCGCAATATAAGCAACGATACGTTCGGTTAGCGTTTTAAATAAAAATGCTTTTATTGTAAGAGTGATTGCAAAAAAGTCAGATGGATTAAATTTGCTCGACAAAAGAGGCTCATCAAGGCCTTCTTATAAATTGTCGTTGTATAAACTGGATAAGGTAAGAAATCAAATAAACAAGTTTCCAGCATATGAGAGTCTAATTACTACAGACGCGATTTGACAAAAAGGTAGGTATTTACTCTTTATACAGCAAATTTGACAAACTTACACCGAAAAAAAATGGAGTAAATGGAGTTTTTATCCCTTTGTGTCCCAGTGGTACGCCCGTGGGACCACCTGATTATTTATTTGTTTCTGGCGGCCCGGTAAGCGGTGGCTGGAACCACCTTAACGTAGCGTTTGAGCACGTGTTGTGCTATGCCGAAAAAAAGTATTACCGCTATTCCGTGGAATTCGTGCGAGTTTTATGCAAGTAAAGTCATTTGGTTTGAGTTTTTGCAATGATCGCGTGTGTTTTGTTATAACACAGATAAAAATCAAGAAGTGAAAATGGAAGGTAAGTGGCTATTTTTAGTGTTGTGACTATTATTTTGACGGATTCCATGAATGACAATCAAAATGATAGATCAAGAAATATTTAGATTTCTATGGTGGTTCCAAACGGGGCCGCAAGTACCGTAAAAAAATACAAGTAAAAAATATTGTATTGCAGGAAAACGCGCCTGGAAATTTGTTGAACTTGAGAGTATGGCCCAAGAGGACCTAGAGACACTAATTGAGAATATACCGTCAGATAATGAATCTGTGGTATCAGAAGCTGAAATCGAGTCATTGGACGAGCTAGAAGTACAAATAAGTCAAATAAGTTGTAAGCAATTACAGCTAAAAAGAGTTTCGGCTGGTGGTCGCTAATGGGCTGATTGGCGCGGAATTTGGAGACCCCACCATTAAGCCGCTTCAAACCACAAGTTGCGATGGAGCGACGCTTGTATAAGGCCGGACACATGCCAGTTCATGGAATCAAGGCCCGCTGTGCCCAATGTACGTACTAGGTGGCACTGTTATTCTTGCAAAGTAGGTCTTTGCCTCCAGGATAAGAGAAATGGTTTTGCACTGTTCCATTGCTAAGGCTTTTTTATTTATTATTTTCTTTATTTTGTTATTTTTTTTTTTGTAGTTTCGAAAATAAATTTTTTTTTCAAAAATTTACTTGTATGTGTCTATGTTCCCAGTGGTACCAGAGTGGAACCACCTTCTGAAGACTAAACTAATACATCTTTATATGTAAATATCTTCGATTGATAAACACAAAATTAAAAAAAAAAGATAATTTGTCAGAAAAAATGTCTTGGTCCGCAAAGGGTTTTAAACCAAATAACCAAATGGACACAAAAAAACGGTGTTAAAAATTTTTAACTTAATTTCAAATTGAATCGAAATTGACACATAAATTTGACACCGAATAGAAATCATTTTAACGCCTCGTGCTTAGAGTGAATCGTTTAAAAGATGTCAATCGGATCATCGATATTTGGCCAAAAAGAAAAATCGCGGTTGAAGGTAATAGAGTATAGTTTCAAATCCTAGTTACACCATTGGTGGATCTATTGTAGTTATAGTGCATGCACACGCGACAAATTAAAAACAGATCTAGGCTTACTGAATATAAACAAATTTCAATATAGACGTTTTCTGATTAAAAATTGCTGGAAATCGGTAAAATAGCTATGCTTGATTTCTAGAAAACGGTATAACATGCATTCACATCCAAAAATCGCTCAAATCTGCAAATTATTAAGTATATAAATAATAGGGGGGTTCACACGGTACAACATGTTGTACAACATTGCTTGATGAAAAATTTACAGTTAAAGGAGCCTTGCGTTCACATTCATCAAGCATGTTGTACATTTTCGGTTCTTTCTTAGTGTTCCCTCAAAAAATTCCCCCCGAAATGCTTTATTTGATATTGCCGCCATCTTCACCACACGAGAAATTTTTCCGAATGGCAAACACAAAGGAAGTTTGACCAACATCTGTTGCCACGGGTTGTATGGCTGGACAAGCCGGCAGAAAAATCAAAAAAATTTAAAAACCATCAAGCGGCTTGTTAAGCCGCATCAGTTCACCCTCGAGCCAACTTTCGGACGCACAGTAAAGTTCAGAAATTCTTTCATAAGCCGTACAACTCGAATGTGAAATGTCCTACCAAAATCAGTCTTTCCTACTCATTACAATTTACAACTTTTCAAAACAAGAGCGCACCGGTACCTCTCCTCTCTTTCCTCTTCTTCTATTCCTTTCCGCTCATGAGATGTCTTACATTAAAAGGGCAGCCTACTCCCTTACTCATGAGTGAATTATAAAAAAAGCGGTTGTTTCGTTCGTTCACACGATACAAAATCGGATGTTGTCGAACATGTTGTATTGTGTGAACCCCCCTAATCACAGTTAAATTGATTTCTGATAAATTGTTTCTCTGTATTAGCTTGCGACTTTTAACAAATTTTCAAAACTTCAAAGAAATGTTCATTAAGAAGTTGGACTTCTAAATTGGCTCTGTAAAATATATTAGGATTATGTTCAACCCATATTTAATCTGGTAGGTACTTGAGTACCTATTATTGAAAAAGTTATAAAAGGGCAAACAAAACTAGCACCTTTACTAACTCTCTTAAACGAAAGTCATAAAACGAACATTTTGCACAATCGCATAAGTATGATAAAAAAAAATTTCTGCACATGTTTTCAAAGCGACGCACCTGTAATTATCAAAGAAAAAAAAAGCTTACATGTAGCCGATCTTCAAAACAATAATTGTCGCTGATGTAAGTGTAGTGAAAAACTGAGGAAACGGCTGGCAATAATCGCAAACCGATACTCATGATTCCAACTGCACTGGATAATTAAAAACAAAAAAAAATCTTTTAAAATGTTCATTTCGTCTGAAATAGAAATAACGCAAAATTTGGGAAACTCATTTGTGTGAGGAATTCGTCACTCTAGATACAATTAATTAATACTTTAACCCCTACCATAACTTTCGGATACCATTTAATTTTAAGCAGTTTACATAAAGTAAAAATTAGAGAAAAATAATTCCCTAATAATCATTTCCCTGGTGGGATTCTGCGCTGGCTGTGCAAGGGCAAAGACAAGTGTCTGGGCACACTGAAATATTTTCGGAATTAGTAAGGAAATTCAAATGATGTAGGTAAGCAATGTCATTTCGATAAGGGCAAGAACATTTAAAGCGTCCAAGAAAAACAAACAAATTTCTACTGAAATGGAAGAATTAAGAAATCACGATAAGCTTATTCATACACAAGCCGAGAAACCTGATAAATATATTTTTGGGAATTCATTACAAATAATTAGAAGTATCCAATACCCATAGATATGGGTGTGAGTAACCAAATTCTCATATCAATTTCAACCAAAGCCTTGTCTTACTTTACAAACTAAGATGTCATTATAGATTATTTAATTAATTTGAGTGGTCTTTATCGATTTTAATGCGACCAAAAGAAGCGCTGTCCACCCGACAGGAAGTGAATATTGTTCAACATGCTTGCAGTAATTGCGCTCGTTAAGTTATCAATGAAAGGTATACACAGGGGTAATAATACTATGTCAGAAACACCGTCTGCAAGACTAAATTAATCCTATCTCAAACGATTATTCATGGTGCAGAAAAACATACCAATTTTTGCAACCTGATAACGCAGTTAGGCACCGTATCAGTATCTCTTTTTAAGACTTAATTAAAAATTCCAAACGATGATCGTTTTCTGGCAAGTTAATATAAATGGTGGAACAGTTGAAGAATACCTGACAGTAAGTTAGGTTATCGCCTATCGAACGAAGTGTACTTTTATCTTTTAAAAACAGTATTTCATCAATATAATTTAAATCCTGTGGATTTTAGTACCCTGAAGAAATTTTTCGATTGAAAACATGCTGTTCAAGTTGTTCCTCTTCTGCGTTGTTTTAGTCTCCGACTTGAAAGCAATAAGTGGGTTCAAGGTGTGATGATTGAGTAATTTGAGATAGAAAAAAAAATAATCCTTTAAATTTTAGATCCACAGAAGCGTGATCGTTACCTTTGAAGCATGCTCGCAAAATAACGGTGAAACATGGTCTGATTTAGAAGACTGTAAAAATTACTTTATGTGTGCGAATGGAGTAGAAATTCCCTTAACATGCGGTGAAAATTATTACTATGACGCGGGTGTTTGTCGACTAGACACAGAATATAAATGCAATCCAAGACCAGTAACATCACCATATGATTGTTCTTCACAACCCACTCCAAGCTTCATCCCAATGGAAAATGAGTGCTATAAATATCAACTATGTGTCTATGGCAATTCCTATGCTATGGAATGTAATGATAACCAGTATTTCAATGCTGCCGCGAAATACTGCGAAGCAGACACGGAGGGAGTCTGTCGGGATGTCACGTCATCAACTGAAAGCAGTACTTCAAGTTCAGCGGGGACGCCAACAACACCAACTGAAGAATCTACAACACAATCGACTACACCTACAGAGGAATCTACAACACAATCAACTACAACATCAGATACTACCACAACAAGTGGAGAATCAGAGAGTACATCCACGGCTGAGGAATCTACAACGGTAACAGGGCAGTCCACAACACCTATAGATTCTTCAACAACTGAGTCTACAACTACAGAAGAAACCTCACCAACACCAACAACCGAAGGATCTACAACAACAACTAGGGATTCAACAGCAACAACCGAAGGGTCCACAACAACTACAGGAGATCTCACAACAACAAGTGAAGAATCTACAATAACAACTGAAGAATCTACTACATCAACCGAAGGACCCTCAACAACAACTGAAAATCCAACTACAACTTCTGAACAATCGTCTTCATCTACAACTTCACAGTCCACACCAGCTAGCGGAGACTCGACTACAACAACTGAACAAACGTCAACAACTACTGAAGATTTAACTTCAACAAGTGAAGAATCTACAACAACAGAAGAGTCCACAACAGCTAGTGAAGATTCGACTACAACAACTGAACAAACGTCAACAACAATTCAAGATTCAACTTCAACAACTGAAGAATCTACCAACGAAGCATCCACAACAACAAGTGAAGACTCAACTACTACAACTGAACAATCGTCAACAACAGAAGAATCCACAACAACAAGTGAAGACTCGACTACAACAACTGAACAAACGTCAACAGCTGTTCAAGATTCATCTTCAACAACTGAAGGTTCTACAATAGAAGTATCCACAACAACTAGTGAAGACTCGACTACAACAACTGAAGAAACAACAACAACTGGAGAACCAACTTCAACAACAGAAGAATCTACAGTAGAAGAATCCACAACTAGTAGTGAAGACTCTACCACTACAACTGAACAATCGTCAACAGAACAATCACCTTCACCAACAGAAGAATCTACAACACCCGAAGAATCCACAACAGCACAACAACGGCAAAACAATCGACTACAACTACAGCTGAAGAGCCATTACCGTAATAATTAAAAATTAGCATAATTATTTACACCAAAAACAGGCTGGTGTGGCCAATAATGTGGCTAATATACAATATGGCAGTTGTGTCGGTCGTTGAAAGAGGCCTTGCCATCAGCAAACATGTGTGAACTTAAAGCAATACCCAACAGTTAAATTTTTACAGCATCCATAAAATTATAAATCTTCACAAAAGTATCAAAACTGACTATAATTTATAAAACAAAGAATTTATAAACAAATTGTTATCCAAGCAATATTTTCTTGCAGATGCCCTGAACATATACCTACTTGCACTTTTCAAATAAAATTACACTGCTCTGCTGACAAACAACTAAACGTTAAAATTTTATAGTACTCAACTTTCTGTTCCGGCAAAGTTCTAGCGTCCTAGCGTTAGTTGTCTGTACCAGGGTGCATTTTGTTGTAGTATTCGCTTCATCGAAGCCAGAATTGCTTCCAAAATATCAAAACAATCATAAATTTATAAACGTTCTAGACTCAACGGGTAGATTACACAACACCCTAGAGCTTAATTATAGCTTTCATTAGAATTCATCATGGGAACACAGTAGTGGACTGTGGTCACCTGATGACCAAGATTAAATTGTTATTTTTTTTTTGTGATAAATTTCAAAAAAAAAAAAAATCGAAAAAAAACGAAAAAATTTAGCTCTTTCAGTTGGGCTGACTTTTTAACGCGAGGGGATGTGCTAACTCAACGACGCGCAGTGCACTTATTTATGACACACCAATAAAAAAAAGACAGTCAAGTAAGAAGACTTCAAATCTTCGTCAGTTTTTCTTCTCTGTTCAATATTCTTAGATCGGTAAGAAAAGTTTTATAAAATAAAAATTTAAGTTTCTATAACGCAATTAAAATACATTTATTACCGTTAATTACATGCAGAAAAAGTTATAAAACGAAGATGTACTTCAGGGCTCATGCTAGGTGGTTTTACCACCACGACGATGGCTCATCTTTGCCTGGCTCACGTTTCTGTTTAATTTCATTTAAGAGCTGAAAACAATTTATTTTAATATAGGAAAACAGACTAGTATCGCTTTGTGTTACCTTTGTGCGAAGATTTTTAATCTTTCTCAGTCGCTCAAGCCAGTTGGATGCGTAAGGATTTTTCGATTTCATGCTCTGGTAGACATGCGATGCCAACTAAAAAAACGAAAACTTATAGAAAGACTTCTGGATATCACTATTAAATGTATCTTACATTAGCATGCAAGGCCAGCTGCCTGGCCAGTAGCGGTGCACTGCGGTCCGAGACGATTTTCGGCTCTGGATGACAAACAAACTTGGCAATTTCATGTCGAGCCTTCACAAATACTCTGTTCATATTCAATTCTAGCGGCTGAACAACCACACATGCGTAATTAAATTGACCCTAAGAGCAATATATAATGCAAGTCATTAAGAGACACACTTAAGGCCAGAGTTATTGTCAAACCTTAATGGTATTGAGGTTGTACTCCTCTCCACTTTCGTTGTATACAATGCTGACATAGTCATTACCAATGTGCTTTTTTTTCTCATTGCAGTTAGGATCATTGTCATGGTTTGGCATGAGAGTGGCGACATGAAAAGTAATCTGAAAAAATTAACAGGTAAAAAGATTTTACAGGCTTGGGCTACTTAACTCACCTGCACCACATCATCTTTCCAGATATAAGTGAAATTTCCATCTGAGCCATTAGTATCCATGTTTACAAAGAGATTGTTTTCCTTGGCGTCTCTTAGACTTACAAGGGTTCCGATGCTTCTTAGGAACTCTACATACCTCACACTTCCATAACGATTTTTAAGGATTTCCACCTGATTGTTGCACTGCCCCGGACCGACGTATAAAACTCCAAACTTGTGCGTCTCGAACGGAGGAATCAAGTCCAGGAGGGTTATGGTGGCCATATTATCGGCACCTACCTTTAGTGGGGGATCAGATGACTGCAACTGCCCGTTGTGAAATAGCTGTAAGAACACAAAGCTCGGACTGATTCCAAGCTTGGAATTCATGGGAGCCTTTGATGCCCCAAAAGATGGAAGCGCCAATGGGGTACGACTTTTGCCATTCACCTCTCGGACGACTGAAATAGTCTTGGAGCGACCACGAATCATATCGCCATTATTGTTTATATAATCGTTCATACTACCACCACCAACGTTTGAGGAGAAGGACGAAACCTTTATGGCCGCATTTTTCGCCAAAAGCCTCGGCGATAGCGGTGCGTTTGCCTGTGGTGGCTTCGAACTTGTATTAATTTTTTGCAAATCCATTGGTATTCTTAGACTTGTGGCCGACGAAGAGCCAGTAACCGGATTCACAGACATTTGATTCGTAACATCGTCTGCGGAGTGCTGTTTGGGTGGAAGGTTGGGCTCCTTGCCTCCCGCATTGACTTCCAGACTCTTCTTAGATACATCCTTATTTTGTGTCTTTTCGTCTTTGAGAGAATCAGTCTGACTCGGGGGCGTTGAGCCAGCAATTTCTTCAGGAATAGCTTCGCAGCTCACGCGTATATCTTTAGTGTAGCCACTGCTCACAACAACTTTCTTCTTTGCCGCATCCTCTTGATCGGCCTGAGTAGATAACGCAGGTCCAGGAGTATTCCAGTCCTTAACTGTTGCTGGTTTCCTTAAACTCGAGCTCATTTCAGGGCTTGAATTAACTCTCCGCACAGGGTTGCGAGCCCTGGTGAGACCATCTTCGAACGCAGTGCCCTCTTCGTCAGCCTCGCCGTCGCTCAAACTGTTGCCAGAAGGATCTTTTCCACGTTTCGAAGTTTTCGGGATGTCGATTGGTCCTGTAGCTGAAGCAGCCGAGGTTATCTCTTCTTGACGTCGCAGTGCACGCACTCTGGCAACGTCGATACGACGGTCCTTCCGTTCTTGTTCAAGTGATTCGCGAGGAGAAAGTGCTGGTGGTGCAGGGGCCGGGGACAGAAGTTTTGCCTCCTCAACAAAGTCCGCACCAAAAACGCCACCATGGGTAGTCGGCAAGAAGAGCGCAATCAAATCACTCAGCGGCAAATCGGTTCCGAGGCAATCGTTAGCGATCGGATTCTGAATGTGCATTATCCACGAAATATTTCCAGTGGGACGTCGAACGTAGATCTCCGCCCAACCAGTGCAAGATCGAGCACATGTTGGCTGCTGAGACGAAAGAGTGCTGCTGCTGGCATTACTTAATTGATTGAGAGAGTTGCCGAGAGCCGATGAAGACTCAATACGACTTTCAGGTTCGGGATTAGAACCACGACGCGATAATGCCTCTAACGATACCGATGAACTGTTTGAAGTCTGCCGGTGCGTCTGATGGTGCGAAGATGAAGATGTTGATGTTGATGTCAAGTCAGTAGAAGTACCCGACTCTGTACCGCTACTGTACTGCAGGCTAGCCTTGGTATACCGTCGATTAGGCGGTTGAGCATCTGCCATTGTCTCCGTGTTAGCTGCCAGCCCAGTGGTGCCAGACACTTCCGGCGAAATTGGTCCACCGACCAATGAACTGGGTGTTCCAACCACTTCGCTTTTTGCATATGGCGAGTTGCTTTTGTTCATTAAAAGCGAGCATCGATCGCACAGACCATTGGCCTTCGGCGGTGACGGGCATCCGTTCGTGGTTATGGTCACAAGATTATGGCCCACAAGCCACGTTTGGGATGGCCCGTCTTTCAACATACACTCAACTGCTGGTAGTCTAACGCCAGAAAATATCAGAAATATCTTTCAGACAAAATAACACTTACCGTTTGGGCAATGTAGAACACGGCGAGAAGGTGTGTCGTGCTAGAAAATCAATGCAAGTTTCTGCGAGTTCTGCTTGAATGGTCTTCAGGTTATCGCTCATATCAAAGGCACTGTCCCGATTACGACTGACTCTCTCTGTCAAACTTGTGCTGCGTTGGCGGCTAGACGAATCCTCGTTGCGAAGAGTATGATCCTTCGTCGGTATGTTGGCATCCGTTTGGAGTCCCTACGAAAACAAGAATCGTAAAAAATTGCGATTTGGATGAGATCTATGTTTTAGCCTACCGATATTATGTACATGACGAAGTTTTTTCGCATGCTCATCTTACATTTCAGCAGCCAGCCAGTCATAACGTGATGCGCCAGGGAAACCGTGTAGTGGTCATATGGATGAGGTTTTGTGTAACTGAGGGACACCGCAAAGACATACATGTAATGCCTCGGTACAAAATTTGCAAACAAGTCGTTCGGCATGCGACTTAGAACTGCAGATATAAACTTATTTAGTAAGCAAAAAGGCACACATTTACAAGCTTGCTTAACTTGATAGAAACTCTAGAACTGGTATGGCTACACTGGCAGTTCGGGACATTTTACTGATCTCTAGTAAGACTTCGGCTAATTGCCGAGAAAGGGTCTCTGGCATTTCAAGTATCATAATCGACAAAGTGTTTATACAAATGTGCGCGTTGGCATTCGAGCGAATCACCACCTTGACTGCTTCAATCATTCTCAGTTTGAGGTCCGACGACAGGTACTGATGATAGATCACCAAGCTCGCTATAGCTGGTAGCAGCAAGGCGTTAAAATCGTCAGAAGATGGCTTGGTCGTAAGAAAACTTCGCGGGGCCGACTTTGGATCAGGAAGCACATTGCAGAGGGCGGATGTTAGTGCTTCTATATCATTGCCCAATATGAGTGCCTTATTCTGGAGAATCTGAGGGAGCTCCTTCACGACCAACTGGAAAATATGGTAATCTTCGCGGAGCATTAAAACTTGTCAAATTTTGACTAAATCTCTTTCGCCCACTTACCTTTGTCTTCCTCGACGCACTTGACAATGAGCTTGCACGCCCTACGGATGGATATAGTTGTGAAGTTTATTGCCAGATGTTCTTGACCTGTTGGAACGGAATGTCCGCTTATTCCATGCATCGGAAGACTGGAATCTATTCCCAAATAAGGACTAAAGCGAATGTTTCCTGTTTCTTGATCCGGGTACCCAATATGGTACGATGCATTAGCGCGAGCTTTCAGCATCCACGTAAAGATCTGTGAAGAATAAAACCTTAGGATTATATTTTCAATAAGGCCAATCTTTACCTTGCTTCTAGTTAGATTGACATGTTCGAAGACTTTCGGCTTCTGGTAGTGCTGTTCAAGGTGTCCCACTAGAATATTAAAAACCCTTATCGCATGACTAGATGGCAAGCGGTAAAGCTTAACCACGAAAATTCTTATGAGGCCATCGATCACTGTAGACACATCTTGAACCTCTCCCTCGGATTTGCACACAGTCTCATCCATGGCATATTGCTCGAAGGGCCGATATAAAACCTTTTCCATGATGTCGATTAACTCGCCGCATCGCTTTGTATCGCAGTGGAGGGCAAATTCAACTAAAGCCTTGCAAACCACTACCCTAATCTTGAGATCGGGTTCGATGTCGATCGATCCAAACTGAGGTATAACAACTCGCTGAAGTATCTCCTCCTCATAGCTTGCTCGACTGGCGTCCATTATTTGCATTAATGAAGTAATCGTCTTAACGCGGATATTTGTGTTGGGAATACGGTAAAACCGGCACACAAAATCATTAAGTGCTGAAAGCCATTCGGGCTTTGACGGCGAGATCTTTTTTGAACGATAATCAATAAGGTTAAGAACGGAGACTTCCGGACGATTCTCCGCTACCCGTTCGATAAGATCATAGATAAGGTCCCGATTTGCCTGTAACTTGTCGGCTTGCATAAGGGCTTCGACAACATCTATTGTGTCATGAAAATGTTTTTGTAGAGTGGGATCGCCGCAAGTACCTTCTTTTTCTAAGAACGTTTTAGTAATTATTCAGAAAAAAATAGTGTTACAAATAATAGTTTTATTAATAGTGTTACAAAAATAATAGTGTTCGCTTACCATAGAGAGAAATGTTATCAGCTATCGATGAAAGAATCTCGCAGATAATATCCCAATTTCTTTCGGGGAGTTCCTCGCCATATTTACTGACGACCTGTTCAATGCCGAGTATCACTTCATAGGTTACAATAAGTTTCTTACTTTCCAATGCCTGCAGAATTTAAAAGGAGAATATTTAAGTACAAAAGGTTAAGCTTTACGGACAGAGTGTACGCTTACATGTAAAAAGCTCGTCAAAACTGATGACGTTGTCGAGATCACTGGTGATGAGACCAATGCGCGAGTAGACCCAAAAATACCCATATTGATGTGAAAAACTGCTCCCCGCAATAAAATTGGGTCATTATAGTGAGCCTTATCCTTCAGGATGTTGCACATGATGATCAGTGACGAATAGCCCAGGTTAGTCCCGAGCAGCGTTTTCATATTCTAAAATAACGTAATATTCTTTTTTATAGAGTGTTTTTGAAATAAAAATATGTAAATTAATTTATTTGAAAAAATACTCTTTAATTCCATGCCACGCCCACTAGGGGAGGTCCACCGGCCTTATTTTTGTTTTGTATTTTTAACAATCATTAAGCTTTTACAGCGTCTTACAAAGCGCAGGAGGTCGTTAAACATATAAACCGATTGAAGGCGCGTCTTTTGGACGGATTTGATAAATGTTAAAACTATTAGCTTCGACATAGAGCTTACGCACAATTCAGCTTTCTAGCTCAAAATTTAGGCGCTAAAATTGGTGACATACGGACAAATTGGTGACACACAGAATTCGGTAGGGTATTGGGGCTCTCTTTACAATTTCTCAATGTTACATTTTCACCTGTATCAAACATGATAATAAAGAGGGTATAAAAATCAAGTTTCAACAGGCGTTAATATGGAAACCCTGCATAAAGATTTTAAGGAACCTATGTTACTAGCAAAGCATGAGGTTCTAGAATAAAAGGTACAGCAAGACGTTTATTCTAATAAAACTGAATATACTCACAAATATTCAGACTATCATCGTGGTGAATTTGGCTCACAATGCTAGTCATGCAGCTTATGGGCCCATAATGATTGAGCAGGTTGGGATCGCGAATATTAAATTTGTGATTTCTGTAAGTCATAAACACATTTGGCGCAAATTAAAAAAAACAAATGGGATAGTGCAACAAGTGAATTGCAGAAACCTACCATACAAAAAAACTGCCACGCCTCCAAAAAGTGGGCGGGATATAAAAATATAACTGTTGAATGCTTTATACTAGGTGGTTGCATATATTTCGGCCTAAAACTCCGCCTTTTTAACTAAAAAATCACTTTTTTTAACGCCACACCCACAAAAGTGGGCGGAAGCACATACTACATATACATGAAAGTTAGAAAATGCTAATATCTACAACTTTTGTCATATGATTTTTAGTCAAATTTCATATATATACATTGAAAGTCATTTTAAGCTAAAATCCCTTAAAAAAGTGTGCGTGGTCAATGAAAAGGTGAAATTTTTTTGGCTACTTCAAAGACAATTACAAGGCAATGATCCAAAAATGAATGCGCTAGCTCCATTGTAACATACATTAAATTTGGAAAAAGTGTTTTTTGAAATTAGAGATGGTCGCACATACAGGCCTGTAGTGGGCGTGTCTGTGAGCGGATTCAGCTAATTTTCAAACTTGATCTGAAGAACTGGACTTCCAGCCAACCCACCAAATTTCAGCTCTCTACCTTAAAATTTTAGGCCTAAAAGTTGTTTACATACGGACGGATGGACGGACATGGCTTAATCGATTCACCTGTTAGTCCCATTCATATCTCTAAAAGGTCTAAACTATACATCAAACTTAATATACCCTGGGTCGGGTATAATAAAAATTGTAGTTTTTTTTATAAAGTAAAAAAATTACTTATAAAAAGTTTTTCCTTTATACGGTTTTCACACCGAGCCAGAATCTACATTCAGAGTAAAAAAAAAGTCCCAAATCTAATGAGAATCTATTAGATTTTCCATACATTTGTAGAATTCAGAATCTAGATTCCCACAAAATCAAATATAAATGTAATAGATTGTATTCGATTTTGTGGGAATCATAGGAAAATAAAAGCAAACCAACTTTTTTAATTCAATCAAAAGAAGACATGACAGCCGATGAAGTTTGCTAATAAAACAAAAAGGAGAAATATTTTTGTTTTTTTTTTTTAACTTTTTAATTGTGCGGTGATTTTCATGTATTCTCCAGTGCTTTCGGATTATTCACAATTATTTTTTACTTATTTGAAGCTGTTTAACTTGTGACAACAGTGAAAAATTGGAAAGTTGGTGTTCAACTGATCGAAAAGTCAACAAAACAAAATCTAGATTATTTTCGCAGTGTGAAAGGGTCAATTCGATTTTGAAATCGAATAGCTCAGAATCTATATTCAGACTTCGTTGTGAAAACGGTATTAGGCTGTTGTGTTATGTTAATAATGTAAACCTATAAGAACAGCGCATAAAAGCTTTAAGTCGCTTCATTCAGTAGATTAAAGTAAAAAAATCTTAACCATGTTGTAAGTTTGCGTCAAAAAAATCATTGTAAAAGAAAGAAAACACAAATTAAAAAAAAATCACATTTGGTCCGAAAATAAGAAATTCTGAGCTCAAGTAGGGCTAAAAACTCTTATCCGAAATTGCAATTCTTAACACCATTATGTTCTACTAAACAAAACGCAACAATTCGCGCTATTCGGAAAAGCCAATGCAAAAAGAAAAAATTCTCTTTAGTTCATTAACGCTCCACTCTAACACACATGGACGTACGAAGAACCATGCAAGTACCTAATTTAAATATGTATACATATAAATATTTTAGCCAACGTTTAAAAACATCATTTCACAAAAAACCAAGTCGAGTCACCCTATACGCGTCGAACGAAAATAAGCTGAGATAAGTAACAAACTAAACAAAGCAAGCAGAAAGCAAAGACGAAAGCGGAAATAGGTTCAAAACAAATCATGAGACTGATAGAGTACCCATACGCTTTAATCCATTCAGTCTAAACTTAGCCCCACGTCCAGTATAATCTGAGCTAACGTGTAAAGTATGTGACTTTGAGGAATGACAGTTTTAATAAACCGCATTAGCTAGATCGACTTTTTTATTTCGGAAGAAAGCCTCTACACTGTGTTTTTGGTTAATTAAACAATATTGTGTTTGAGTTTTATCTCAAACCCCGATTGGATAGGAGGTTTGGATAAGAAACTTTGTATCATCCAGCTGACGTCATGAGTGATATTAACGATAACAACCACTGCCCGAAGCGAATTCTGTGCGTTGGAATGTGCGTGCTCGATGTTGTACATGTTTGCGCAAAGTACCCAGAAGAAGACACCGATCGAAGGTGTCTTAATGGCTATTGGCAGCGAGGCGGAAATGCATCCAATAACTGTACAGTGCTTAGAAATTTGAGTGCGGATTGTGAGTTCTTGGGTATGCTAAGCGATTCACCAGCGTTTCAGTTCCTACAAGACGATTGTAATAAGCGTGGAATATGCATACAAAACTGCCCAAAGAGCGCTGATTATCCGCCATTCTCGTCAGTGATAATCAATCAAGAAAGCGACTCTAGGACAATTATTCACTCGAACTCAAATTTTCCCATACTGACTTTTGAGCATTTCAGACGCATTAATTTGGCCGAATACAGTTGGATTCACTTTGAAGGTCGCAATCCTGAAGAGACACTTGAGATGATGCGAAAAATCCACAATTTCAATCGTGATCATGGCACAAACATTGTAATCTCTCTGGAACTCGAGAAGACCAAGGAAGAGCTACTTGTTCTAGCTGAATTCGCGAATTATGTATTTATAGGAAAGGAGCTGGCATTATATTTGGGCTGGGATAGTGCCAGGGATGCATTGTTGGGATTGCGGCAAAAAATTTGCAACCGAAATGGAGTTATCTGTACGTGGGGTTCAATGGGTTCTGATTGCTTAACTAGTGCAGGAGAGTACTACCATTTAGAGCCACATCCACCTAAAAACATTGTTGATGCTCTCGGCGCAGGAGACACTTTTTGTGCGGCGGTTATTTATGGACTTGATCGATTGGGCTTTTCACTGCAAAAGGCTGTAGAATTTGGAAACAAAGTTGCAGGCTACAAACTGGGACATGCTGGCTATGACGCTATTAGGGAGTTTAAAATTTAAACTATGTGATGATAATAAAGTTATGCGAAAAAGGGAAAAATAGTTTTGCATTTGAACTTAAATAGGAAATGGTAACATTAGGAAATATTTTTATTAGGCCTACGCTTGAATTTTTCAATAGAACGCGAGTTTAGTGTAGTCTTGAAGGAGAAAATCACAAAATACCTACTCGTGGTGCACTGACACGAAGTCAACATGTGGGAGTAAACTGGAATATGTTCAGATATGTGCGTAAGCTATCAACTCAAGTACATAAATTTTCGCCGCTCCCACTTTTGGGGGCGTTTTTAAGTATAAACCAAATTTTTAATATAAAAATGCAATCACCACGTGTATACCACTTCTTATAAAAAATATAAACAAAAATACGATGTTATTGAGAAGGGGTGGATGCCACGCCCCTTTCTTAGGGAGAAGATTCTAAACTCAGAAATTCTAAATACAATCGAAGTTAAATGAAACTGAAATTTAACAGCCAAGATTTATGACACAATTCGGAGCTTGACAGTGGTCAATTGGGATGGGGTATCCAACGATTCGCCTTAGCGGATTGTAACCCTCCCACTAGTTGTTTCACCGTTTGATGTTGACACAACTACAGAGACCGACTATTGTTTGGAAGAGTTGTGTACTCGGAGTTAAAATTACTGCAATAAAGGGATCTTAAAATGCAAATGCACATCTAACCTGGTGGAATTACTGATCGGTTTGGCTCATGAGTTCCTATACATAATTAAGGTCAAGCTTTCTTTCGTTTTCAAACAAAAATATCGAATAGGACAATTTACTATTATATTTACTTTTATATACAACTTTTGGCCATCGATGCTGAATTCTATACATTTTATTGTCCTGTGAATTTTTTAGAGAGTTTCTTCTCCATGTGCCTCTTAAAGAAGGCGATTCTATGTCGTGCAAGAACTATCACTCATATCACTGCTAAATGTCGCATAAAAGAAACTGTCAACCGTACTGTATGACCGTCTTGAACCGTTCTGCGACACTCCTAGGACTAGCACGTACGAGAAGTGTGGCTTCCGGCCCGGCAGATCAACCAATAGACCAAATTTTCACACTTAGACTAATCCTGGGATTACAATGAATTTAAAGTCGAAGCACGCCATTTTTTTATGGATTTTAAAGCCGCATATGACAGCATTCATCGTCGGGAGATCTACTTCGCGATGGCTGGATTCAAGACCCCGGTAAAACTGATAAAACTGTGCTTCGAGACTTTACTTTTCAACTTTCGTCACTTGAAAAAAAAACCACCCGAAATTCTTTTTCACGATGCAGATGCAGACTACAATCGACGACCACCCAAACTGAAGGAAGTTAAAGTAGCTCTATCTAAGCTTAAGTGCAACAAAGCAGATTTTTTAGATTCGCTGGCGATGAGCTGGTTAGGAGTATGCAACAGCTTTGTCATGCACCAGCTCATCTGCAAGATATGGTCAGAGGAAAGCATGCCCGACGAATGGAACCTCACCATTGTTCGCCCAATCCTGAAGAAAGGAGACCCTCTGAATTGTGCCAACTACAGAGGCATCAGTCTTCCTAACATTGCATACAAGATCTTTTCTGCTGTTCTGTGTGAACGCCTGAAGCTGTTTGATAGGTACATATCAGTGTGGCTTTAGGCCAGGAAAGTCCACCATCGATCAGATGGTGGACTTTCCATTATCGACCATGCGGCAGATCTTGGAGAAAACCCAGGAATTCCAAATCGATACACACCACCTTTTCTTCGATTTCAAGGCCGCGTATGACAGCATCTATAGAGACGAGCTGAATAGCGCAATGTCTAGTTTTGTCATCGCTGCCAAACTTGTCGGTCTGTAAATCGGTCAAGGTCGGCAAAGATCTCACCGACCCCTTTGATGCCAAAAAAGGATTAAGACAAGGCGACGCGCTATCATGCGACTTCTTTAACATCATACTTGAGAAAATTGTACAGAACTCTTGCGCCAACACCAGAGGTATAATTTTTCAAAAGTCGGTTTAACTACTCGCATACGCAGACGATATTGACATAATCGGAAGAACAAAGCGTGATGTCAGTGAAGCCTTCGTGAGTATTGGGACGAAAGCGACGAATATGGGTTAAGCAGTCAACGAGGGCAAAACCAAGTATAGTCTTTTTATCAAGAAAAGTTTTTATCAAGAAAAAGAAACACCGACGTCTTGGACAAAACATCACCATCGACAGCTAAAACTTTGAGGTAGTTAGGGACTTTGTCTACCTGGGTTCTGCTATCAATTCAGACAATGACACCAGCGCTGAAATCAAACGAAGGATAACTCTTGCCAATCGCTGTTTCTTTGGGCAAAAAAGGCAATTGAGTAGCAAAGCCCTCTCTCGAACAACTAAAGTTTCCATGTATAAGACCTTCATCATCCCAGTCCAGCTTTACGTTAGGCTGCTTCGAGCGGAAAATTCTTCGGACGATTAATGGTGCTGTCTGCATAGACGGAGAGTGGAGAAATGATATAACATCGAACTGCACGGGCTGTACAGCGACACCAACCTAGCCAGGAGCCTAGGGTCATCTAGAGCGGATGGTCACCAACGCCCTGGCCCGGAAAATCTTCGAATCCACCCCGCATTGACGGCGCAGTAGAGGAGCACCGAGACTCAGGTGGCGCACGCAATTGGAAGAGGACCTCGGCCAACTTCGCGTGCGAAACTGGAGACGGCTAGCTAATGACAGAGCTGGTTAACAAGCTGGCAAGCTTGTTGCTGAGGCCCAGGTCTACCCCACTGTAGCGCCATCTTAAAAGAAAAAAGAAATGTACAATCATGTGTCCAGAGGACGCTTGATGTTGTTCGTGTACGTGTTGAGATGACAGGACCTAATGCCAATACTAAGTACATACATATTGTGCTCTCAGAGGTTGACCATGTATTGTTACACACTTAATAGTGGAATAAAGTGTGTACACACAGTGGGGGGTAAGTCTAATTCAAGGTTGTTAAATGGCTTAATAAAGTACAAGAAAGGACAAAAAAGGACAGGTTAAAGTGCAGGATATATTGGTACTGACACCGTGATGTTCAAAGAACACTATTCCCCAACACCTGATAAGGATACCCCAACTTTTTTAAAAGGAAGAACGGTGGTTTTCATCCGGAGTTCTTATTTTAAAGAAGAATTACAAAACTAGTTACGAAAAAAAATATTTCTTTTTCATGTCCAGCCAGAACACCTTGTATTACCTACTCTTTTTAAAAATTAATTAAAAATCAAATATTTTTAAATGATTTGACGTCATGGATCACCCAAAGAATAATGAATGCCCCACCACTCCAAAAGCCAAGTTTTTGGGTGATTTTACATTCAAAGAACCCAAAAACTTAAAATATCATTTCGCCCAAAACTATTTTTTGGCAACTTGACGTTTTTCTGTTTTAGATGATTTGGTTTTAGGCGATTTTAAAATGAGCTATGCGACTTACATGTACAAAAAAAAGCTGGTGTGGAATCGGCTAAGGTGATCTTTGATAAGTGATCTCAGAATCACAAATCACACAAATTCACCTACGTGATTTGAATTAAGCTCACGATCAATCACCGTCAAAATCACCTGGTCCCCAGTTTTTAAACTTTTTGGTTTTTTTTTGCCTATTCTTAGGCTGATTTTCTGCATGCATAAATAAAAAGAAATGTTTTTACATCACAAGCCAAAATAAAGCAAGGATTCGGAACAATATTTTTGTGATCACCTTACGCAGACGGATTATTTTGTTTGATCACATTGACTGCCATAAAATGTGAAAATCACAGATTACCTAAGCCGATTCCACCCCTGTTTTTTCATTTGAGTATTATGGCCGATTTATTTTGCCGTTGCATATATTATTTACGTTGTAAAAAATATTTGGGCCGACCCTGAAAAAATATTCTAGCGACAATAAACGGTGTCAAAATTCTAAAAAGAAATAAAATTCCTGCATAAATTGTTTCAATCCTTAAAGGTATCAGCAAATTGTCATTAAAATAATCAAAGTTGTTAATTTTAGTCAATTAAATCAATTTGGTTATTAAAATATGTGTATCCAAAAATCTCAGTTTAATCTGGATCGATTTAATTTAAAAAATTTTCATAATCTATAGTTTTGGCTCCAAACTATTTTAAGATCTCTACCTACTTTATATCTAGAAAATAGAGTGTTATTATGAGTATATTTGTCGCCAAGGTAATAACATAGTTACCTAAAAAATCGCTAAGGTGATTGTTTAAGCCATTCCATATCCATCATTTGAGATAAGATAGATTGAGTAAGTATCAATTTTTATAGTATGAAACAATAAGATTTAATAGGTTATTTTTTATTTTATCTTATTTGTAATTAATTTTATAGACTTTTTGTGTGACTTCTTTTCCAGCTTTATAGTGATACCTGATACTCTCGGCGATAATTACGGTTAAATTACGGCAAAATCGAGCAGGAAACTCTTTGTCGTGTTCCTTGTAATTGTCGGGGGAAAACAAGATTAAGTACTCCGAACCGACTTTTCTTCGTGACACCTCAACGACATCTCGATGAAAGGAATTTTAGGTCCTATCCGTTGTCCTGTTCCCGAAGCCATTTTTTGCGCATTGACTGTCTTATTATACAAACGTATAAAACTGATTTTTACAACGGACATGGAAAGAAAATTTGCACAGCTAGTGCTACAGTAGTCGCCAAGCAACGGCCTATATCAAGCTTCACCCAACATGAACTATAGGCGAACTCCAAACTTTCTACACATTTGAAAATCCGTCTGAAACGTTTGTCATAAAATGAGTGTCTTTCTTGTTGACAACTCTCAGGCATCGAAAGCGTTTTCGATCACATTTTCGATAGCTAAGCTTTATATTTCAATGAGAAATAAGACTTCGGTGGAAGTCTTTCCAAATGAAACAAACCAGTCGCTACCCTATAATTGAGCATCTCTTCTGCTTAACCGAAACGTAAGAAGAATTGAATTTCTGGGGCTGACCTGATGAGTGCCGAATATTTTATCTCTTCATCTTAATCACTGTAGCTCCTCATTCTTATGGGTACGTTTCTTTATTCATTCCGTAGAAGAAATGGAAAATGTGGAATACGAGGTTGGAATATTCCGCTCATTCTAAAGCCTAAAAACAGATTACACCAGTAACGTCGACATCAATATTAACATCGACAGCACAATTTTTATGCCGTGCGTATATACTGGCATATAAATAGATAACCACAGCAACATCGACGTTATAGCTGGGCCACAATGAGTATCTGTGTCTGTTTCTCGCAGCTCAGCATACGGGAACACGTATGTATAAAGCAACACAATGCGTATCTTGCTGGTTTTCTAATAGCCTGTTTCCACCGAACACTAATATGCCATTAAGAAAAAACCTGCTTAGATCCCCTCTTAATCAGGCGATTTACCATTCGAATTTTAATCTCTTCAAGAAGAGTTTGAAAAATTTTCGCGTAATTAATCTCTTCCACGCAAGAAATTCTACTTGTTCTATACGTTATCTGTCGAAACTAATCTAAAAAACCTTTACTTGACAGCTTGGTATCAACAACTCAGCTATGTTTCAGTGTTGTGTAAAGGGATGCACAGAACGGTTTATGTTGCTGACGTGGATTTGGTTGGTCCTGTCAAACGGCTAAATGCAATGAAGAGTGCCCACTGTAACAAAACAGCCTAAAAAATGTGACACACGGACAGACGGACGGACGGACGGACGGACGGACGGACAGAGCTTATTCGATTCAGAATTATACCTCCTATCCTATAAGATTGGGTATAAAAAATCTGTGACAATGATTAAATTTTATACCTGAGTTGCCTGGGAGCCAAAATAAATACACATTTTCAAGGAGATGCGCAGTGAACGTGATGACTGATTGAGAAATATCAAAAATTAAAGCATACGTCAAGTTAACTCCTCGTTTTCGGTGGAAACACTTTGGGATTAACTTTTAATCTTCCTAGGTTAATCTCTGTCTTATGTGCGGTGAAAACACTCTATAATCCTAAATTTCGATGTTGCTGTGCTACCAAATTCACAGTGGAGCTCTGGTGAGAAATACACACGCAAAAAGTTGCTGTCAATTTCAATTTGTTTTACACAACTTTCGGTGTTGGTTGTCAATGTCGCTGTCGATCTTCAAGTGGTAAATCTGTTTCTTGCTCGTACTTCCTCGGGAGGGAGTATCATTGCATATATACATTAACTCTAGTACTATTACTTTGGCCGATCGACGGTGCCGCCTCTTGAGGTTCTAGGCGGCTGTTTAAGTTGCCTCTTTCACATGATGATGCTCGCTCACTGCAAAGCGTTCTTTTCATTATTCTGAATAAATAATAAAAACGGCAGATATTTCGGAAAGAAAAATTGGAATGAATAAAGTACTATATTGGTATGCTACTATATTGTATTAATTTACTAAAAATTGATTAAATCTAAAAACTCAATCAAGTACCTATATTATATCATATCATAAAAAAATAACGACATTCATGACGAAAATACAAAAGAAACCGGACACAGGAAACGAATAGTCCGGTCCCTTTTTTTGCAAAAGATAGCAAATTATGTATTTTATCAGTTGACTCATGTCACCTTAGGAGCACGAGTTTTCATTGCAAAAAAGCTTGATAGGATTATTTGTATGGTTAAAAAATATTTGTTATATTTTTAAATTGCTATGTTACAGACCATAATTTTATTTTTTCTTGCAATTAACCAATAACATTAAGCTCCCAGCAAAGCAAGTCATGTGCGTTAGTTTCAGAATCGCTGTTACAGTGTGGTTCACTTGATTAGATGCACGCAACATTTTTTTCTATTTCTCTTTGTTTTTGCATTTACTAAAAAGCAGTCGCATTAAAAAAAAAGATTTTAAGTTTACAGAAGGAAAATATAAATCTTTTGTTAGTAAGAGACATGGCTTAATTTATCTTATTATTCGCACTGGTGCAAAATAGTCAATTTTTTTGTTTACTTGGTTGCATGCATAAATTTAAGAAGTTTTGATTGATCTGTTGCGCAAATCAAATTCATTTAAAGAATGTAGACTATAACACAGCGTTTAAAGTGAAGAAGGGATTGAAGAAAATACTTTTAACTGCGGTATATTACCGAAAATTGGGGCACACCGTTCAGCAGGATATTCTATGCGTGCTATGGGGCGAGGTGAAAAACTATGAACTATGGAACGTGTAACTATGAAAGAAGCTCCAAGATAGCTTTAGCATCGCATCCGCAGAGGAAAAGAATAAGAACTGCTAAGAACTGTTAAGCTCGTTTAACACGCTTACGGTGAAAATCAAACCTCCACCGTGGTAAATGTCAGCAAATCAACTGTCTTTCAAGATTTTTGCAATGCTTTACACTTAAAGCTAAAAACACTCCTAAACAAAAAACTTCCAAAAAAGCTGCAAGAATCAAACAGCTTTTGATGTTTGCTCGTCTTCACATGAGATAGGAATGGGATGCACAAATAACAGGAAAAAGTTTTACCGGGATGGTCCGGATGGGTAACATTTTACATCCATGCCATTTGCAAAGCGAACTGCTTTTATAACCAGCCATTTAAAAAAGGAGGAAAGGTAATGGCGTTTACGATGTGCGAGTCGAATAGCAAATGTCATCGCATCTCGATTTTGGTATTACGATGTGCAAATGCGCCCAATTATCCAAGCGAAGACGAATGTGGTTGCGAAATTTTTGCTTTCCCGTCTGGATTCGCCCATTTAGGCGAATTCAAAGTATCATAGCGCAAGTCAATTGCGATAGGTATTTTGGTGGCGGATTGAAAGTAAACACGATTGCAAGTAAATTAAAACAATGGAAAACTGGAAGGCGACGAGATGCGATTCTTCATCGTATTGCATAATAACGCAATGCGAAGCGGTTCGCACATGATAAGGCGGATTGGGTGAGAAAATTTTAAAACATGAAAACAATAGCAATAAAATTAAATTTAGTTATAATAAGAGCCTTTTGTGCAACATTCTGCAAGTTCGTCTAACCCAGTGAACCAACATAACCGTTTTTTTTTCGTTTTTTTTTACTATAAAACTCTACGATAACCTAAAAATCTTTCTCATAGATGCAACTGATTTGTAGTAATACCTATGCTAAACCCAATCCGAAATTGAAAAACTTCAATTTATTCAAAAAAAAAAATATTACGTCTAACCTAGTGAACCGCACTGTGATCTAAAAAACATTCTACAGGCTAACGACCTTGAACTATTTTTCGAATGCAAGAAAAATTTAATAAAACTAAAGTGGAAACCTCGCAAGAATGTTTTAAAAGATGTTATCTTTCGTGACTGTTTTAAGTGTATCTTCCGTCTGATAGACAGAAAATATTTCCAATGTTGATGAACCACTAAGAACTTATCTTTTCTCGAATTTTAATCGATCAGTTATATAATTAAAAGCTTAACTTGTAACAACTGAAAATAACCGATGAGACTGTCTTTCACGACAAAAGGCCTGATAACAAATTTTGTTATATCTATCGGGCAAGGGATTGAATGAACGTTCGGTTTGCAAAAATTACGATAAACCAGTCGAAAATCGATATAAATGTGAAAGGCCGTATGGCGTAGTTTAGAAATACTAAGGAATCGACCATCAAGTGTAGTCGTTTCATTATTAAGTTTATATCAGATTGAAATAAAATATAATTCTAGGAATTTGAAGCGAAAGCAAGTTTCTAAGTCACCGACAACATGAAGTTGACTGTAGCTGTTTTGTGCTTTGCTCTTTTTTCTGATATAAGTGCAACAGGTGAAAGTGAAATAAGCACTTACGAATCTTGCACAGATCCGTCAGGAACCTTCCTACCCGTTGAAGGTAGTTGCACAGAATACACGCTTTGTGCTAATGGAATACTGATTCCGTCAAAATGTCAAGATGGAAAATATTTTGATGAAGTGTATGGATATTGTCGAAAAGACACGGACTATGTCTGTGTTCCACGACCAACGACAGAGGAGCCGACAACACTGTCGCCGTATGCCTGCCCAACTGATTCAACTGGTACCTTAGTGCCAATTGAGGGATCCTGTTACCAGTATCAGCTCTGTTCGAGCAGTGGCCCAGTTCCACTGCGGTGCTCAGATGGGTTACTGTTCGATGTTAATTTGCAACGCTGCACAGCTGACACAGAGGGCGTTTGTTGGGGCTCCTCAACGACTACACAGGATATTACAAGTACCACAGAATCAACAACGACAGAGATTACTTCCCCAACTGTAACTACGTCTACTGAACTTACTTCAACAACAAGTACCACATTAAAAACAACAACAACAGAGAGCACTACGCCGACTGTAACCACTTCTACTGAACCTTCGTCAACAGCTAGTACCACAGCAGAGCCAACGACACCAGAAACGACCTCAACGTCGACAACGGTACCTAGTACGACGACAGAAGCTTCAACAGAAACAACAACTTCTATTCAACAAACCACAACCACCGAGAGGACAACGAAAGCCACTGCAGAACCAACAACCACGACTTTGCAACCAAGCTCAACGGCAGAAGAAACATCAACAAGCACCGACACATCAACCTCAACGACGGAACTGGCGCTCACAACTACGCCAGAATCTAGTACAACCACAGAGGCTTCAACAGAAACGACAACACCGGAAACTACTACAACTATTTCAACGACTATTGAGCCTTCAACCACTACCCAGACCTCAACTGAATCTTCGTCAACTACCGAGCCTACAAATGTGTGTGAAGGCGTTACAATTGGCACGGTTCCACACCAAGATTGTGACAAATTTTATCTGTGCATGAATGGATCACCAACAGTACAAGTATGTTCTGAAGGAGATTATTTCGATAAGACGACGAGCCAGTGTACTCAAGATACAACTGGTATTTGTTGGGGACGCTGCTACAATGCACGAACCGGAACGCTTTTCGCAGATGAAAGCAACTGCCAGTTTTACTATGAATGCCAAGCTGGCGAGGAAATATTAAAATCTTGCGAAGATGGTTACTACTTTGATGGGACGAAATCGACGTGCGAAGCCGATGTGGAGAATATATGCGGCAGTGTGTCTCCAACCATTTGTCAGAATCAGGTAGATGGCACAATAATTTCGCACACAGAATGCGGATCTTACTACGTGTGCAGTAACAACGAGGCTGTGGTGAAAAGCTGTGCTAATGGCTATCGCTTCGATGTGGAACAATTCACATGTGTGGAGGATCCAACTTATGCCTGTTTTTGTGAGCTAAACACTGAATCCGTGTTTGGTGCGGGCGTTAACTGCAATAAATACTATGAGTGCAATAGCGGAGCGGCCTCAATAGAAAGCTGTCCACAAGGGGAGTATTTCGACGAAACGGAGCTGAGGTGTGTTACTGGCAACAGTGTAGATTGCTTTGCAACATCAACCACCACAACTCTCTCAGCATAAATAAATTTCGAAAGGACCATTTTGACTTACCTTCCAAGATGTTGGACAATAGGGGACATGGTTAACTGTGCGGCACAGGGTCATAACGCATAATGCCAAGGTCTCATTGGGAAATATCATGTAGCACATAACTAGTTCCAGGATGTTCAAACACTGCTCCCCAATCCCTTCGTCTCGGACAGTACAGCTAAGCTGGCAGGCGTTTCTAAAAAGCATTAAAAATGAATAAATTTGCATTTGATTGTCTCTGTTTTGGCTTACTGAACGATTCCAACAACAATCTCATTGTCCAGGTGTGCAGCGTTGAATTTTATTAGATTTACAAGCATTTCCAAATATTGGCAAAGCAAAAGGCCATTGTGAATAGAAGGCAGCCATTGCAGCATGAACTTCCCAATCTATCAAAAGGGAAAGGTTTTTTTAAGGGACACAAGACAACTGCTGTGAGAAAATGTACCTTTTCCTCAAAGTGAGTTATGTCCCGTCCATTTTCTGTTAGGGCAATGAGCAGCTCTAATCGGTGCTTGAGATCTTCTGGAACTTCATGGTTCTACAAGAAAAAGGTTTCTTAAGTGAAAGAGAGAAATTACTTTAAGTATCAACTTACCTGAATAACAAGAAAGAAATGTTCGCGCATAAGAGTCAAATTTCTGTACTGAGTTTGTATCAAGATCTTGTAAAAGTTCAGGGTAGTCTGGCGGTGTTCCGTCGACTTGTTGTCCACAATAAGATCTTTGGTTAGATCCCATAGTTTGGCCACAGATGACTACAAAAAAAGACAAACATTTGGAAATAATGATATGTGACTTTACATCGAGTTGAGTTACCTCCTCCAAGTTTTGTGAGCGCAGATGTTCGCCCAACTCTTTTAAAGTCTTGCACCTTTGGGCCACAGGTGTCTCTGGGCGAAGTTCTGCTTCAAGACCTGGTCGTAAATCACGTTCCTCTCTTGTATTTGCTTAGTTTGGTAGGACAATACAGTTTTTATTTGCATTTTGAAAATTTATTTTTGTCTTACCACCGGTGTTTCGGAGAGAACGAAAAAACGTCCGGACTTTATTCAGTCGATTGTCTTTTTCTCTCGAACTCATGTTGCGGTATTTTTATTAATTGTTTTGCTTGTTTTTTTTTTAATAAAAAAGAATATTTTTAACACTTCTATGGATATCTTAACAAATCAAGACCGTTCTTATTTGTCAAAGTAATGCCAAATTTGACAGTTCCAAGAAAATGTCCTCAAACAGATGTTCGAAATTTCCCAAACAAGTGCAAAAAATAACCCAAATTAATGGTAAGGCCATACTATGGATCGAATCACTTATCACTTTTATCGAATACTTATTTTGTTGCATGTTTTTTCCGTGATATCTAAAGGTGTTTGGCAAAACGAGTATTTATACAGTGAAGGTAACATTGATGTGCGATTCGTTTGGTGTCACAAAAATTTAAAGTGGTGGTGGTAGTATCAAAACTGACACATTTTAATTTGAAAACGTTAGTTTGGTGGCAAAATGAGGGGAAATCATGAATGAAAGAATATAAAGATTACGACATGCGTTTGTTATGACTTTTTTTGAACAGACCTAACTGTAAATCTGACGTCATGGGATGAAACTGTCACATTGCATGCATGTGAAAAAAGCCAAATTTTCTATGCAATAATCTGTGCTGGCCAATAACAGATCAGTAAACTGTTTTGTTTGGAAACCGATGACGAGACGACGCAGTGGGTGTACTGTTTATTCCTCAATTTGGCATAATCTTATGTTCTGTGATTTGTGAGAGCAAATTAAGTTGACATATCTTGAATCTGAAATCACAGAATCAAATCTCGATTTATCAAGATTATTATCTCGATTAATCAAGATTTATTTTCAGATATACCAATACCAACACGATATGTTGATAGTTCGCTTGTTTACTTCGTGTAAATTTGAAACAGGTTGGTCTTTCTAGAGAAATAATTTTGTATTGTTTTAAATATGTTTCTAATACTATGTCTCCATCGATAATTTAAAGAAGATTAGCGGGAGACGATTCAAATAAATCCCAAAGTGGCTCCATCGGACAAATATAGGATTAATTTGACACGAAAACTCCGTTTCTGTCATTTTGGCTCTCAAAAGAGAGTGGCAATGTCATTTCCAATGAGCGAAAAAGATTTCCTCAGCAAAAGTCACAATAGAAAACGTACTTGTGACAGATTTTTCGTACAGGGACTGTTTCAGTTTCCTTATTTGATTCTCAAACTGCTACAAAGGTGCAGAGAATAGGTTTGTGAATAGGGTGAATGGGATTTATAAGAGGATTTATTTTTAATCGCTTTCCGAGAGGATTTAAATTTGTATGGTAAATCGCGTGATTTGTAGAGGATTTAATAAAGATTTATATTAATCGACGATAAGTGCTCAGTGGAGACATGGTATTACGGTATTACCTTGTTTATCCGACACTTTAAATCGCTTCGAACGATATCGATTTCACGAAAACCGATAGCGTATACACTTTTTGAAACCGATTTAAGTATTCGAATCGCTTTACACGAAACCGATTTTCAAATCCGTATTATCAAATTTAAACCGACTCCAAAATGCGCATAGACGGTTGAATTGGTTGATTTTTGAATTTTTGTTATTGTTATGTGGCGACAAGAAATAAAACAACTCGCAGGAGTCCCTGAATGCACCCATCGATTCACTCTACAAACGCACCCGCTCGATTCACTAAACGAACATACCCAACTGTCATTCCAGTCATCTGACAGCAGCTGTCATATTCGAAGTTCGAATTTCGATTTCCCCTCCTTGGAATTCAGCGGAGGAGTACCAATGGAAAATTACCAAAAGGGGGTATGGAACGTACTAGAAGGTGCTTAATTTTGTATAAATACACGCGTGACAGGCTCGTACGGGACAGTTATATTTTGAACGTGGACTTGTGAAAATCGGTAATAAAGTAAAAAGTGATTGAGTTGAAATAAAGTGTTGAATTCTAAATAGTAAAGTTGAATAACAGTGTGATCTGAATTTTAATAAGTTTGTTTGATAAATAAAGTGTTTCATTGTGTGATTATAAAAGTGAAATTGAGTTTTATTCGAGGAACCCCAGGCCGAAAACATTACCTTGGTGTCAGAAATTGGGGATAAAACTCATTATTGTGCGGGCTAATTCTACAGTGGAATTTCCTGGAACAGTGTTAAGCCGCGGTGTCACAAGGAACAGGAACAGAAACAGAATTTCATACATTAGCAACGCAAAAAGCATTCAGCGAATTTAGGTTTCAGTTGCTAAAGTATGTGATTCTGTTTCTGTTCCTGTTTTACGTTGCTTGTGACAACGCGGCTTTAGTGTGTCAAACAGTTTTAAGTGGAGATTTCTAGAAAAAGTGCGCGTAAATAGCGTCGGTGACTAAAACAATTTATTTTTGCAGTGGAATTTTCCAGAGATATCGTGTGTGTAAACAGTGTCGGTGACTCATACAAATTTGATTGTGGAATATTCCGGATACATTGAAACTGATTGTGCGATAAAGCTATAATTAACTAAGTTATAAAAACGGTTTCAGGGATTTGTTTATTCGCGAGTGAATTTTCTGGAACAGATATAAGACATAAACTGATTGTGTTGTGAAAATTCAAAATGGGTCGAAAAATTGAACAATTGACAACAGCTGAGTTAAAAGCAGAATTGGGTAAAAGAAACCTCCAGACTTCGGGGCTCAAAAGGGAATTGTTGCTCCGACTCCAGGACGCTATTACCGAGGAAGGTGGACATCCAGACACGATGCTGTTCGAAGTTCAAGAAGAACAGCAACAAAGCACAGTAAGTACTGCCGATGAAATGCCCGCTTTCATGAAGTTTCTTCTGGAGAAATTCGAAAAGATGGAGAGTAGCCAAAAGAATGCTCTCGAAGAACAAAAGAATGATTTCGAAGGACGTGAATGAATGACAAAAGGACGCTCTCGAAGACAAATTCGAGAAGCTGGAGAGCGGCCAAAAAGAACAAAAGAACGCTCTCGATGAAAAGCTAGATACTAAGTTCGATGAGCAGAAGAAAGCTCTAGAAAGCAAACTTGATTCCCAGAATGCATTTTTTGAGGAAAAGTTGCAGGCAGTAGATCAAAGAATTGAAAGCGTGGAGGAAAAATTCTCTGAAGTCAAATCGGAAGTAGAACAACTGGCTAAGGAGCTGGAGTTGGTTAAGAAACAGAAAGTGCGAGAATATTTGCCCGACGGTCCACGACGCAAAGAAATGCAGCCGCCTGTCTTCGATGGCCAAACATCGTGGCCATAAGATGGCCAAACATTTATAAGAGACAATTCGAAGCTGCAGCGTTGACAAACAACTGGGACAACGAAGATAAATCAATTGCTCTCACACTTGCGCTCAGAGGAACAGCTGCGGAACTGCTGCAGACCATCCCTGACGAAAAACAAAAAGATTATGATGCCACGGTGAAGGCCATCGAGATGAGGTTTGGCGACGACCACATGCAACAAGTTTACCGGGTCCAGTTGCGCCGAAGAGTTCAGACAAGGGGTGAGACGCTTCAACAGTTGCAAGCCGACATCGAGCGATTAGCGAATTTGTCTTATCCCAACACCAGCAGGGAGATAATAAACGAGTTGGCAACCGATGCATTTACCAATGCCATTGCGGATGGAAAGCTACAAATGGCTGTAAGAATGGCAGGTAAGAAGACTCTCGCTGAAGCACTAGCATTCGCCCTGACAATGGAAGCTGCAGACCAAGCTTCGCAAGGTAGCCATCGCATAAGGGAAATGGCTACGCTAGAATGCTCATGTCAGCGCGTGGAAATGGAGAGACAAAACACGAACAACGGTCGAGGACAAATAAGGTGCTGGAATTGCAACAAGTGGGGACACCTGCAGCGACAGTGCCGAGCCTCAGCTAGACAAGCAGGCTACCCACATTGCGCTAGAAGGAGACAGAATGAAGAAGAATCTTCCAGGATGTCGGGACAGAAGTTGGTTGATGGAATCGACGCCCCCAGGACCATCATCCAAGTCTCGCAAACAAAACGCTGCAACAAGAGTCTGACAGTAGAGGCAATCATCGCCAACAGAAAATGCGTGGCCACTATTGACACAGGTGCCACGGCCTCCATCATCCGAAGAGACCTTGTTCAGACGTCCTGGCTACATAACACCAGCTGCTACAGTCTGAAGACAGCTACAGGAGAAGCGGCCAAAGTATACGGGGGGGTGCAGCTACAGATACAACTAGAGGGATTGACCTTCGCACATGCATTCTTGGTAGCCGACATATGCGACGAATGCATCATTGGAGTGGACTTCATGAAGGCACACGAGGTAATTCTTGACCTTCGAATGCAGGTGCTAAGGTATCGAACCGTCGAGATCCCTATGGTATACGGAAACCGTTGTCGATCAGATAGTGGACCACTGGGTGTGCAGGTTTGGAGTGCCAATGGAATTACATTCCGACCAGGGAAGAAACTTCGAGTCGAAGATATTCCAGGAAGTATGCGCAGCAATCGGACTTCAGAAGACACGGACCACACCTCTTCACCCACAATCAGATGGAATGGTGGAACGCTTCAACAAGACGCTAAAAGAACATCTGTCCAAAGTAGTGGACGAGAATCAACGGGATTGGGATCGGCGAATACCTTTATTCCTCACGGCCTACCAAAACGCTATTCACAGTACAACTGGGTACACTCCATCTGAAGTTTTATTTGGACGAACTGCCAGGCTACCCAGTGAGCTTAAATTTGGATTTCCCACTGAAGACCCAACATGCGAGGAGGACTACGTGGTTGACCTTAGAGAAAGGATTAATGACATCCACCAGAGAACCAGAAGCAATATACAAGTTGCAAGCGACCGCATGAAGACGAGATACGATGCGCGAGCAACGGCACCCGAGTTCAACGAGGGAGATTTGGTATGGCTCTACAACCCACATCGTAAAAAGGGAAGATCGCCAAAGCTTTAGAAGGACTGGGAAGGTCCCTACCAAGTTGTAACGCGAATTAATGATGTCGTATTCCGAATCCAAAGAGGACCAAGAGCGAAGATGAAAGTTGTCCATGTAGATCGCCTACATCGCTACCACGGAAGCAACGATGACGTACTTGTTCGGGACGAACAAAACTAAGAGGGGGACAATGTTATGTGGCGACAAGAAATAAAACAACTCGCAGGAGTCCCTGAATGGTGGTCAAAGGATAGACATGTGCACTCAACAGGATACAAGCATCCACAGGTTTTCTAAACCCACCTCTGTCTATCAACTCCTACTCTCACCTCCCCGTGGTGAACACCGGGTGGCTAGTACCTCAACTGGAGATTGGGTTCCAACCCCTTTGGAAGGTTGTTGGGGGAAGTAGACGAGAGAGGGGGGGAGGAGTGTTCCCACTTAGGCACTTCTCCTTGCATCCGGACGGCAGCGGAGGAATTCCCCAGATGGAATCAACGGTGGCGTCTATAGTTCCAGTCAGGCCGAACTACTACTATACTACTACTATACCTTATGGGTTACTACTATACCTTATATGGGCTACTACGACGTATTCGGAGCTCAGGCCTATAAGGAGCGGGCTATCCGGCTCTCCGTCCTTAGAGCTAAGCAAAGGATCTGGTCCTCCAGGTTGGGGGTCGTGCCGTCGGGGTGACTTCCCGGCCACGTAAAGAAACACCAGTCACGAAGCAGAAACAAGCCTCGGATTCGGACGGATTTACTGTTGACGACCAATGCAAACGAGAAAAGGACAACGAGCTCCGGATCTGCACGTGGAATGTTAGGTCCCTTAACAGACCACGTGCAGCCGAGCAACTAGCGGAGGCCCTTAACGACTGCAAGGCAGACATTACTGCCATCCAAGAAATGCGGTGGGACGGGCCGGGCAAAAGAAGGATGAAAAACTGCGACATCTACTACGGCGACTGCTATCGACATCAAAGACAGCGCCTATTTGGATGTGGTTTCGTTGTTGGAGGCAGACTTAGGCAAAAAGTCTTGAGCTTCAACCCTGTAAGCGAGCGCCTCGCGACGATCCGCATCAAGGCTAAATTCGCCAACATTAGCCTGATATGCGCACATGCCCCCACAGAGGAGAAAGATGACGAGACCAAGATATGTTCTACGAGCTCCTGGACAAAACTTATGAGCAGTGCCCTAGCTACGACACTACGGATCACTACCTTGTTGTAGCCAAGGTACGGTTGCGGATATCCCGACCAGCGCCAAGTAATGGAAATACTGTGAGGAAGTTTGAAGCCGGCCGACTACAATCGCAAGAGATCGCCAGGTCCTTCTCCAACCGAGTCTCTCAAAACCTTCTACGAAGTCCTATGCAACCAGCATCAAGTATTGATAGCCAGTGGCAACATTGCCAAAATGCCATCAGAGACGCCTCTGAAGTGCTGGGTTTTACACGGCGACCACAACGAAACCCCTGGTTTGACGATGAATGCCGGCAAGCACATGCAGCTAAACAGGAAGCATACAAAGCGGCGTTGCACAGAAGGACTAGAGCTGCTCGCGAGCTCTACGAGCAGAGGAGGAGAGAGGAGCACCAGCTTCTCCGAAGGAAAAAGAGAGAGCACGAGAAGCGCGCGGTTGAAGAGATAGAGAGATGTTACAACAGGAATGAGGTTAGAAAGTTTTACCAAAGGATCAAAAGGTCCTGCCAAGGGTATAAACTTCGAACTGAAGCCTGTAAGGACCATCAAGGGAACATCGTTGTAGAATCGCAGTCGGTGCTGAGGATTTGGAAAGACCACTTCTGCAGACTGTATAACGGCGAGGACGAACCAAATACCGCTGTCAGGCAGAACGAACCATTCAACCCGGGCGAAGACGTTACCGACGAAGCATACGAACGATACCGCCCACCCGACCTAGAGGAGGTGAAAGTAGCTGTGTCTAAGCTCAAGTGCAACAAAGCAGCCGGAGCAGACGGCCTAGCTGCCGAACTTTTCAAATCCGCTGGCGATGAGCTGGTCAGGAGCATGCACCAGCTCATCCGCAAGATATGGTCGGAAGAAAGCATGCCCGACGAATGGAACCTCAGCATTGTTTGCCCGATCCTGAAGAAAGGAGACCCTCTGAGTTGTGCCAACTACAGAGGCATAAGTCTTCTTAACATCGCATACAAGATCTTTTCTGCTGTACTGTGTGAACGCCTGAAGCCGTTTGTCAACAATCTGATAGGCACATATCAGTGTGGCTTTAGGCCAGGAAAGTCCACCATAGATCAAATATTCACACTGCGGCAGATCTTGGAGAAAACCCAGGAATTCCAAATCGATACACACCACCTCTTCATCGATTTCAAGGCCGGGTATGACAGCATCTATAGAGACGAGCTGTATAGCGCAATGTCTAGTTTTGGCATCCCTGCCAAACTCGTCAGTCTGTGCAGGATGACGATGGAAAACTCACGCTGTTCCGTCAAGGTCGGCAAAGACCTCACCGACCCCTTTGATGTCAAAAAAGAATTTAGACAAGGCGACGCGGTGTCATGCGACTTCTTTAACATCATACTTGAGAGAATTGTGCAGAACTCTCGCGCCAAGACCAGAGGTACAATCTTTCAAAAGTCCGTTCAACTACTCGCATACGCAGACGACATTGACATAATCGGTAGAACAAAGCGTGATGTCAGTGAAGCCTTCGTGAGTATTGGGACGGAAGCAGCGAATATTCGTTTAGCAGTCAATGAGGGCAAAACCAAGTATATGCTGTCATCAAGAAAAGACACCCAACACCGACGTCTTGGACAAAACATCACCATCGACAGCTATAACTTTGAGGTAGTTAGGGACTTTGTCTACCTGGGTTCCGCTATCAATTCAGACAATGACACCAGCGCTGAAATCAAACGAAGGATAACTCTTGCCAATCGCTGTTTCTTTGGGCTAAGAAGGCAATTGAGTAGCAAAGCCCTCTCTCGAGCAACTAAAGTGTCCATGTATAAGACCCTCATCATCCCAGTCCTGCTTTACGGTGCAGAAGCATGGACCCTGTCAAAGGCGGATGAAAACACTTTAGGCTGCTTCGAGAGGAAAATTTTTCGGACGATTTACGGTCCCGTCTGCATAGACGAAGAGTGGAGAAGGAGATATAACATCGAACTGTACAGCCCGGTACCGACCAACTAAAGTGTCCATGTATAAGACCCTCATCATCCCAGTCCTGTTTTACGGTGCAGAAGCATGGACCCTGTCAAAGGCGGATGAAAACACTTTAGGCTACTTCGAGAGGAAAATTCTTCGGACGATTTACGGTCCCGTCTGCATAGACGAAGAGTGGAGAAGGAGATATAACATCGAACTGTACGGGCTGTACAGCGGTACCGACCTAGCCAAAAGAGTCAAAACACAACGTCTACGATGGCTGGGTCATCTAGAGCAGATGGACATCAACGCCCCGGCCCGGAAAATCTTCGAATCCACACCGCAGGGACGACGCTGTAGAGGAGCACCGAGACTCAGGTGGCGCACGCAAGTGGAAGGGGACCTCAGCCAACTTCGCGTGCGAAACTGAAGACGGCTAGCTAGAGACAAAGCTGGCTGGCGAAGCTTGTTGGCTGAGGCCCAGGTCCACCCCGGACTGCAGCGCCACCTTAAGTAAGTAAGTAAGGAGTCCCGGAATGCACCCATCGATTCACTCTACAAACGCACCCGCTTGATTCACTAAACGAACATACCCAACTGTCATTCCAGTCATCTGACAGCAGCTGTTGTATTCGAAGTTCGAATTTCGATTTCCCCTCCTTGGAATTCAGCGGAGGAGTACCAATGGAAAATTACCAAAGGGGGTATGGAACGTACTAGAAAGTGCTTAATTTTGTATAAATACACGGGTGACAGGCTCGTACGGGACAGTTATATTTTAAACGTGGACTAGTGAAAATCGGTAATAAAGTAAAAAGTGATTGAGTTGAAATAAAGTGTTGAATTCTACATAGTAAAGTTGAATAACAGTGTGATCTGAGTTTAAATAAGTTTGTTTGATAAATAAAGTGTTTCATTGTGTGACTATAAAAGTGAAATTGAGTTTTATTCGACGAACCCCAGGCCGAAAACATTACATTATGAATTGTTCGTGTTTGACATAAATGTAAAAATTAATTTTCAAACTGGTTTATTTGAAACTCTTTAATTAGTTTTTGCATAAACATGGCAGTGGAATCGGGTTGAGTCAAAACGGTTACAATTCAATTCGATTCATTTTGTGGGATAAACAAGGTATGTATTTAGTTAACTAGTGAAAAAGCTTTAATATATGAACTCGAAATGAAAAAACAGTACTCATCCTCACCATGTTTTTCGACAGCCACAACAAGCGATATTGGTATGTCTTTAGGCGAAGAAGCACCCTCGACTTGCGAATATTATGAGGTACTTGGTGCACAAACATAGCAGCGAAGAGTAAAGTTCAGGAATTTAATGCAAAAACATAACAATGACTTATTTTGTTTTTAGTTTCGTCACAAACAAAAAAAGAAAACTTCCAGCAGTAAAGCCGCATAGCAAAATGTTAACAAACTAGGGATGGAAAACTATTTTTTCAAATAGGACTTAAGCCGCGTTGTCACAAGAAACAGGGAAGGAAACAGAATTTTATACATAAGCAACGCAAAAAGCATTCAGCGAATTTAGGTTTCAGTTGCTAATGTACGGGATTCTGTTTCTGTTCCTGTTTTACGTTGCTTGTGACACTGCGGCTTTACTGCGGCTTGTGTACTTAAATTATTTTTGCGTTTAAAATTAAAAAAAAATTAATTTACCAATTACAGTATTAGTTTTTTAACGGGAAATATTCGGATAGCTTTTTGTTTTTACATAAATAAAATCTCGAATCTAATTTGAGCAAAATGAGTGCACTCCGGAAGCAGTTCCAAACACGCTAGGTTGCTGTGATATATAGACACCTTCCATGAATTTCTTGAAACCAATTTCAATATTGTTATGTGGCAACAAGAAATAAAACAACTCGCAGGAGTCCCGGAATGCACCCATCGATTCACTCTACAAACGCACCCGCTCGATTCACTAAACGAACATACCCAACTGTCATTCCAGTCATCTGACAGCAGCTGTTGTATTCGAAGTTCGAATTTCGATTTCCCCTCCTTGGAATTCAGCGGAGGAGTACCAATGGAAAATTACCAAAGGGGGTATGGAACGTACTAGAAGGTGCTTAATTTTGTATAAATACACGGGTGACAGGCTCGTACGGGACAGTTATATTTTAAACGTGGACTAGTGAAAATCGGTAATAAAGTAAAAAGTGATTGAGTTGAAATAAAGTGTTGAATTCTACATAGTAAAGTTGAATAACAGTGTGATCTGAGTTTAAATAAGTTTGTTTGATAAATAAAGTGTTTCATTGTGTGACTATAAAAGTGAAATTGAGTTTTATTCGACGAACCCCAGGCCGAAAACATTACATTATGAATTGTTCGTGTTTGACATAAATGTAAAAATTAATTTTCAAACTGGTTTATTTGAAACTCTTTAATTAGTTTTTGCATAAACATGGCAGTGGAATCGGGTTGAGTCAAAACGGTTACAATTCAATTCGATTCATTTTGTGGGATAAACAAGGTATGTATTTAGTTAACTAGTGAAAAAGCTTTAATATATGAACTCGAAATGAAAAAACAGTACTCATCCTCACCATGTTTTTCGACAGCCACAACAAGCGATATTGGTATGTCTTTAGGCGAAGAAGCACCCTCGACTTGCGAATATTATGAGGTACTTGGTGCACAAACATAGCAGCGAAGAGTAAAGTTCAGGAATTTAATGCAAAAACATAACAATGACTTATTTTGTTTTTAGTTTCGTCACAAACAAAAAAAGAAAACTTCCAGCAGTAAAGCCGCATAGCAAAATGTTAACAAACTAGGGATGGAAAACTATTTTTTCAAATAGGACTTAAGCCGCGTTGTCACAAGAAACAGGGAAGGAAACAGAATTTTATACATAAGCAACGCAAAAAGCATTCAGCGAATTTAGGTTTCAGTTGCTAATGTACGGGATTCTGTTTCTGTTCCTGTTTTACGTTGCTTGTGACACTGCGGCTTTACTGCGGCTTGTGTACTTAAATTATTTTTGCGTTTAAAATTAAAAAAAAATTAATTTACCAATTACAGTATTAGTTTTTTAACGGGAAATATTCGGATAGCTTTTTGTTTTTACATAAATAAAATCTCGAATCTAATTTGAGCAAAATGAGTGCACTCCGGAAGCAGTTCCAAACACGCTAGGTTGCTGTGATATATAGACACCTTCCATGAATTTCTTGAAACCAATTTCAATATTGTTATGTGGCGACAAGAAATAAAACAACTCGCAGGAGTCCCTGAATGCACCCATCGATTCACTCTACAAACGCACCCGCTCCATTCACTAAATGAACATACCCAACTGTCATTCCAGTCATCTGACAGCAGCTGTCATATCCGAAGTTCGAATTTCGATTTCCCCTCCTTGGAATTCAGCGGAGGAGTACCAATGGAAAATTACCAAAGGGGGTATGGAACGTACTAGAAGGTGCTTAATTTTGTATAAATACACGGGTGACAGGCTCGTACGGGACAGTTATAATTTAAACGTGGACTTGTGAAAATCGGTAATAAAGTAAAAAGTGATTGAGTTGAAATAAAGTGTTGAATTCTAAATAGTAAAGTTGAATAACAGTGTGATCTGAGTTTAAATAAGTTTGTTTGATAAATAAAGTGTTTCATTGTGTGATTATAAAAGTGAAATTGAGTTTTATTCAACGAACCCCAGGCCGAAAATATTACATTGGTGTCAGAAGTGGGATAAAACTCATAATTGTGCGGGTAAATTCTACAGTGGAATTTTCCGGAACAGTGTTAGTGTGTCAAACCGTTTTAAGTGGAGATTTCTAGAAAAAGTGCGCGTAAATAGCGTCGGTGACTAAAACGATTTATTTGCGCAGTGGAATTTTCCAGAGATATCGTGTGTGTAAACAGTGTCGGTGACTCATACAAATTTGATTGTGGAATATTCCGGATACATTGAAGCTGATTGTGCGATAAAGCTATAATTAACTAAGTTATAAAAACGGTTTCAGTGATTTGTTTATTCGCGAGTGAATTTTCTGGAACCGATATAAGACATAAACTGATTGTGTTGTGAAAATTGTGTGAAGACAATTCAAAATGGGTCGAAAAATTGAACAATTGACAACAGCTGAGTTAAAAGCGGAATTGGGTAAAAGAAACCTCCAGACTTCGGGGCTCAAAAGAGAATTGTTGCTCCGACTCCAGGACGCTATTACCGAGGAAGGTGGACATCCAGACACGATGCTGTTCGAAGTTCAAGAAGAACAGCAACAAAGCACAGTAAGTACTGCCGATGAAATGCCCGCTTTCATGAAGTTGCTTCTGGAGAAATTCGAGAAGCTGGAGAGCGGCCAAAAAGAACAAAAGAATGCTTTCGAAGAACAAAAGAACGCTCTCGAAGAACAAAAGAACGCTCTCGAAGACAAATTCGAGAAGCTGGAGAGCGGCCAAAAAGAACAAAAGAACGCTCTCGATGAAAAGCTAGATACTAAGTTCGATGAGCAGAAGAAAGCTCTAGAAAGCAAACTTGATTCCCAGAATGCGTTTTTTGAGGAAAAGTTCCAGGCAGTAGATCAAAGAATTGAAAGCGTGGAGGAAAAATTCACTGAAGTCAAATCGGAAGTAGAACAACTGGCTAAGGAGCTGGAGTTGGTTAAGAAACAGAAAGTGCGAGAATATTTGCCCGACGGTCCACGACGCAAAGAAATGCAGCCGCCTGTCTTCGATGGCCAAACATCGTGGCCGATTCATAGGAGACAATTCGAAGCTGCAGCGTTGACAAACAACTGGGACAACGAAGATAAATCAATTGCTCTCACGCTTGCGCTCAGAGGAACAGCTGCCGAACTGCTGCAGACCATCCCTGAAGAAAAACAAAAAGATTATGATGCCATGGTGAAGGCCATCGAGATGAGGTTTGGCGACGACCACATGCAACAAGTTTACCGGGTCCAGTTGCGCCGAAGAGTTCAGACAAGGGGTGAGACGCTTCAACAGTTGCAAGCCGACATCGAGCGATTAGCGAATTTGTCTTATCCCAACACCAGCAGGGAGATAATAAACGAGTTGGCAACCGATGCATTTACCAATGCCATTGCGGATGGAAAGCTACAAATGGCTGTAAGAATGGCAGGTAAGAAGACTCTCGCTGAAGCACTAGCATTCGCCCTGACAATGGAAGCTGCAGACCAAGCTTCGCAAGGTAGCCATCGCATAAGGGAAATGGCTACGCTAGAATGCTCATGTCAGCGCGTGGAAATGGAGAGACAAAACACGAACAACGGTCGAGGACAAATAAGGTGCTGGAATTGCAACAAGTGGGGACACCTGCAGCGACAGTGCCGAGCCTCAGCTAGACAAGCAGGCTACCCACATTGCGCTAGAAGGAGACAGAATGAAGAAGAATCTTCCAGGATGTCGGGACAGAAGTTGGTTGATGGAATCGACGCCCCCAGGACCATCATCCAAGTCTCGCAAACAAAACGCTGCAACAGGAGTCTTACAGTGAAGGCAATTATTGGCAACAGAAAATGTGTGGCCACTATCGACACAGGTGCCACGGCCTCCATCATCCGAAGAGACCTTGTTCAGACGTCATGGCTACATAACACCAGATGCTACAGTCTGAAGACAGCTACAGGAGAAGCGGCGAAAGTATACGGGGAGGTGCAGCTACAGATACAACTAGAGGGATTGACCTTCTCACATGCATTCTTGGTAGCCGACATATGCGACGAATGCATCATTGGAGTGGACTTCATGAAGGCACACGAGGTAATTCTTGACCTTCGAATGCAGGTGCTAAGGTATCGAACCGTCGAGATCCCTATGGTATACGGAAACGACAACGCTGTGAATCTTCGAGCAATACTGGGAGGCGATGAAGTTCTGCGGCCCTCTTCAGAGACAGTTCTTTGGACACGTTTGGAGGGTGATCCTGGGAACCACCGATTCTACCTCATCGAGCCAGATAACAAAAGTGAATTTAAAAGTTACGTCGTGGGAAAAATTCTTGCAGAGCCCAGGGATAACATGGTGCCGGTAAGACTGATGAACCCGAATAAGCGCACCGTTAAGCTCAGAAAAGGAGAGGTGATCGGAAGATGTGTGCCCGTTGCAGCCATTTCGACAATAGCTGAGAGTGAGCCTGCAAGTCCTGTCTCTCCATCAAAATTGTCCGAGGTATGTAAGACTATACTCGGAGACTGTGAGCTAAATCAGGAGCAGCAAACCATAGCGGAAAATCTAATTGGCGAGTTGGCTGATGTATTTGCCTCACAGGATGGAGACTATGGTCGAACACACTTAGTACAACACCGCATAGACACCGGAGATGCTAGACCAATCCGCCAACCTGCCAGACGACTTGCGTTGGCTAAACAGGACGAGGCCGCCGAGATGATATCGACCATGGAAAGAGAAGGTTTGATCGAAAGCTCGAAAAGTCCGTGGGCGTCGCCTGTTGTACTGGTGAAAAAGAAGGACGGCAGTACTCGATTTTGCGTGGATTACCGGAGGCTTAATGATGTCACAAAGAAGGACAGCTACCCTTTACCTCGAATAGATGACACATTGGACACACTCTCTGGAGCAAAATGGTTTTCCACTCTCGACCTGAAAAGTGGCTACTGGCAGGTACAGATCCATCCAGAAGACAAAGAGAAGACCGCTTTCACAACTGGTAATGGGCTTTGGCAGTTTACAGTAATGCCATTTGGTCTGTGTAACGCTCCGGCCACCTTTGAGCGTCTTATGGAACGTGTCTTACATGGTCTGACGTGGAAAACCTGCCTGGTATATTTGGATGACGTCATCGTTTTGGGAAAGACGTTTGCAGAACATCGCGACAACTTGAGGGAGGTCTTCTCACGTCTTCGAGGAGCACACTTAAAGCTCAATCCAAAGAAGTGTGCGCTCTTCAGAGCAGAAGTAAAGTATCTGGGGCATGCGATATCGACGGATGGCGTGAAGACGGATCCAGAGAAAATCGAAGCTGTGAGAAGTTGGCCAGCTCCCAAGGACAAACACCAGCTAAGGAGCTTTCTCGGTCTTGCTACGTACTACAGGAGGTTCGTCAAAGATTTCGCCGGGATTGCAAAGTGTCTGCACCAGCTCACTGAGAAAGGAAGACAATTTAAATGGTCAGGTGAGTGCGAAAGAAGCTTTCAGCATCTGAAACAGCGACTTTGCGAAGCACCGGTACTAGCTTACCCCATCCCCGGCAAGACATTTATTGTGGACGCAGACGCTAGCAATGTGGGTGTTGGCGCAGTATTGTCGCAGTTACACGATGGGCAGGAGAAAGTCGTAGCATACTTCAGCAAAGTGCTTACCCGACCAGAGAGAAATTATTGTGTTACCAGGCGAGAACTCCTTGCTTTAATACTGGCGACGAAACATTTCCAGAAGTACCTGAGCGGCCAGAAGTTCATCTTGCGTACCGACCACGCCGCACTCAAATGGTTACTGCAGTTTAAAAATCCTGAGGGCCAAGTCGCAAGATGGATCGAGCGATTGCAGGCTTATGACTTCGAGATACAACATCGCAAAGGAAGACTGCACTGCAACGCGGACGCATTATCCCGGAGACCATGTGAGCCCAATTGTAAGCATTGCATGCGACAGGAGGAAAAGGACGAATGTACTGTCCAGTTAGTAAGAGCCGAACCTGCAGAAGGCTGGAGTACTGAGGAACTTCGCACTGCACAACAAGAAGACCCTGACATTGAGCCAATCCTTGCATGGAAGGAATCTATGGAGAAACCGAGCGCAAGGGATATATCCGACAGAAGTCCCACATTAAAGGCATATTGGGCGCAGTGGGACTCTCTCCATGTACAAGATGGCGTTCTGCGAAGAAAATGGGAAATGCCGGATGGAAAATCCTTTAAGATGCAGCTTGTGGTTCCACGGTCGAAAGTCCAGGAGATTCTACGGGAAATGCACGATGGAGTATCTGGTGGGCACTTGGGCATCAACAAAACCCTGGAAAAAGTACGGGAACAATTTTATTGGCTGAGTGCAAGAAGGGACGTTGAGAGTTGGTGTCGGAAGTGTTCTACTTGTGCTGCTAGTAAGGGACCCAAAGTCAAAACCAGGGGTAAAATGAACCAGTACAATGTGGGTGCTCCCTTTGAAAGGATCGCCGTCGACATCGCAGGACCGTTTCCGGAAACTGAAAGCGGTAATCGTTACATCCTGGTTATTGCCGATTACTTCAGCAAGTGGTCCGAGGCATTTGCGATCCCAAATCAAGAAGCGAAAACCGTTGTCGATCAGATAGTGGACCACTGGGTGTGCAGGTTCGGAGTGCCAATGGAATTACATTCCGACCAGGGAAGAAACTTCGAGTCGAAGATATTCCAGGAGGTATGCGCAGCAATCGGACTACAGAAGACACGGACCACACCTCTTCACCCACAATCAGATGGAATGGTGGAACGCTTCAACAAGACGCTGAAGGAACATCTCTCTAAAGTCGTGGACGAGAATCAACGGGATTGGGATCGGCGAATACCTTTATTCCTTATGGCCTACCGGAATGCTATTCACAGTACAACTGGATATACTCCATCTGAAGTTTTATTTGGCCGAACTGCCAGGCTACCCAGTGAGCTTAAATTCGGATTTCCCACTGAAGAACCCACATGCGAGGAGGACTACGTGGTTGACCTTAGAGAAAGGATTAATGACATCCACCAGAGAACCAGAAGCAATATAAAAGTTGCAAGCGACCGCATGAAGACGAGATACGATGCGCGAGCAACGGCACCCGAGTTCAACGAGGGAGATCTGGTATGGCTCTACAACCCACATCGTAAAAAGGGAAGATCGCCAAAGCTTCAGAAGGACTGGGAAGGTCCCTACCAAGTTGTAACGCGAATTAATGATGTCGTATTCCGAATCCAAAGAGGACCAAGAGCGAAGATGAAAGTTGTCCATGTTGATCGCCTACATCGCTACCACGGAAGCAATGATGACGTACTTGTTCGGGACGAACAAAACTAAGAGGGGGGCAATGTTATGTGGCGACAAGAAATAAAACAACTCGCAGGAGTCCCTGAATGCACCCATCGATTCACTCTACAAACGCACCCACTCCATTCACTAAATGAACATACCCAACTGTCATTCCAGTCATCTGACAGCAGCTGTCATATCCGAAGTTCGAATTTCGATTTCCCCTCCTTGGAATTCAGCGGAGGAGTACCAATGGAAAATTACCAAAGGGGGTACGGAACGTACTAGAAGGTGCTTAATTTTGTATAAATACACGGGTGACAGGCTCGTACGGGACAGTTATAATTTAAACGTGGACTTGTGAAAATCGGTAATAAAGTAAAAAGTGATTGAGTTGAAATAAAGTGTTGAATTCTAAATAGTAAAGTTGAATAACAGTGTGATCTGAGTTTAAATAAGTTTGTTTGATAAATAAAGTGTTTCATTGTGTGATTATAAAAGTGAAATTGAGTTTTATTCAACGAACCCCAGGCCGAAAATATTACAATATAATGAGTTCTGTTCAAATAATAAAAAATGTTCAGTTCTTTTCTTTTATTTGTTGTAATCTCGTTAAAGGGGAGCAACTTTAATTAAAGCATAAAGGGCCAACTATAGTAGTCGGAAGCGAACTGATGCTAACATCATTACCGGACGAAAAGTTAACTTTAGTTTTGTCAAACAGACAAGCAACCTGCAATTGCCTTTTGCAAAAGTGTGAATATGTCAAGTCGCAATTTCATTTGTTTTGCGAAGCGTTGTTTTGTTTACGTGCATCTATTTCAAAAGATTAAAAAAAAAAATAATTAAAAACAATTCTGCTTTCTTTTTGTTCAAGATCAATAGAATCAGCCACACCAAAACCAATTTCAAAATCTACGTACGAAATGTGCGGTCGGGAGCGTTCAATACGCACGAAACAAAAGTCAAAGAAAACTTGATGAAACTGACCCGACCGACATTATGGGCGCGTTATACGAATTGAATGTATTCGCACGATTTCTTAAGGCACCGTACGTAGCATTCAGTCTATTATAGTTGGCCCTTATACGGTTTTCACACCGAGCCAGAATCTAGATTCAGAGTAAAAAAGTGCCAAATCTAATTAAAATCTATTAGATTTCCTATACATTTGTAGTATTCAGAATCTAGATCAGAATCGTAGGAAAATAAAAGCAAACACACTTTTTTAATTCAATCAAAAGAAGACATGACAGCCGATGAAGTTTGTTTATAAAATAAAAAGGAGAAATATTTTCGTTTTTTTTTATACTATTGTGCGGTGATTTTCATGTATTCCCAGCGCTTCTTTAATTATCCACAATTGTTTTTTGTTTATTTGAAGCTGTTTAACTTGTTACAAGAGTCCAAAATTGGACAGTTGGGGTTCAACGTATGTCTAAAATGTCGCAATCTAGATTATTTTCGCAGTGTGAAAGGTTCAATTCGATTTTAAAATTGATGGCTGGATTCGGTGTGAAAACGGTATTAAGAAGTGCTATCGAAACGAAAAAGTACTAATTCAAACCTTCGTTAACGGAATATTTCGGCGTAGTATAATTTTAATGCCCTAGATTTTTTTGGCCAATGTAAATCAAAGCTAAAAATGTAAAACCGTAATCTCTCCTTTTGTTGCGCTAACTTAATTTATTTTTAAACTTTAAAGTCTTTATAAAAAACGTAAACAAATGAGTGTTGGAAGGTAAGAGGGACGCAAATTGAATATATAGTTATTCAGTAACTTATGACGCAACGTTCGCAAAGTAATCATTGGGATGGAGACTTTATCATGTTCTGTCTTTTCCACTAATAATTGGCATCACTTTTCAACATGAATAGGCACCATTTTTTCCCCACAGTTGTCAACACTGAAGTTGAAATTTGTTTTGCAAAAAGCGCAGCAGCTGGGTTTGTGCGTCCGCCATCGACTTAGATTATTCACACGAAAAAAATCTCGAATATAATTCCCTAAATAATTTCAAATCGGTGTTTTCTTTCCTCTTGTTTTTAAAAGAAAATTTCAAATTTATTAACTGCTCAAAAGTTTGTAACAGCAGCTCTTTATATGGAAGCAAATTCGGCTTGAAAACAAGCGCGTCGTCTGTGAAAACTGTTCCGCCATTCATTTTCGTAAATGTCAGCGAAATCCCGTTGCAACAGCGGAATTAATTTTTAAGGAAGACCCAAAAAATTAAGGTGATTGAAGTAATGAAACACTCGGTGTGCAATGTAAGCGGGACTCCCTGCAATTTAGCAATATCCGCGCTCGAACATTTTATAGATATTTTTAGACGGAAACCGTCTGGGGTTGACGGCCGATCAATTCATTGTCCTCGGCGTCTTGACACCCCCACAACATTTTGCAAAAATAAAAGATTTTTTTTCAATTTTTAGATTTGTTCAGTGTCGTGCAAAATGTGTTTCCTTATTTGGCTGAACTTTACTTCGGCTGTAAATCTGGCTGCCCTTGTTCCATTTATCGTCTTCCCTATGAATCACCGACATCTAGAAATTATGTTTAAATGCATTCAATTCACGTGGACGAACCACTTACATATTTGTGTTGCAATTTTTTCTCGTCTTTCGAGTTCTTTGTGAGAAGCGACGTCGAGATTCCAATTAGCATCGGTCGTTTGGTCAAAGAGCGTGACTGAACTTTCTATCGCCAATGTTTGTTTACCAGTCCACTTATCGTTTTCGTTTTGTCATGTAGATTTTCAAAACTAATATTTTAATAGATTTCTTTGCCTCCTGGCCATTAACTGCTTATCTTTTGGAACAAGACAGGGCAGTCTATTTCTTCTTTGATAGCCCACAGAGGGAGTCAACCGCCTTGTTGGTGTTACTATATCTAGAATTTAATTAACGTTAAGTTTTTTTTCATCAACAGAGATTATTGTCGCTGTTTGTTGCTCAAAAGTTTCCGTAAAAAAATCGATGATGAGTTCAAACGACGAAGTCCCAGCAGCACAAGAGCCACAGGTGAGTAGAGTTCCGTTAGATAAATGTTAATGAATCTGTTTACTTTTTATTTATTGTGGCCTTTGAGCGGCTAGAGTTAAAATAGACTTGATAATTGTATTTCGGAAGCTTTAGCATCAACAATTTTTTGAATTATGTTTTGAAGCGAAGCCAATTATTTATTACTCCGAAAGCCAGTCGATTGTTTAATTACTGAAAACATGCTTTGTCAGTTTACAGGGTCAGTCAGTTCTCTGTTAAGCTATAGTTTATAATTCTCTGAATTTTGCCTTGTTAGCAGAAATGAATATGTATCCTTTGTCAGAGTTTACGCTTACCAAGTTCTGCAGTTATTGAGTATCAAAGTCTTTTTTTGAGCAAAATAAGTTTCATTTCGTAGACATATATCTGCCCTTTTACGGACTGAGGATGAGGACGCTCTATGCTAATAATTAAAAGAAAGTTGAGAATAATTCTTGGTGAGTTGATGAAGTGGTATAAAATTGAACTGTCTGTCTGCACAACGACTCCGACCTAAACAGAGGAGCCAGAATACAATAATGGTGGGGTCATCTAGAGTTGTGGGCCACCAGCGCTCCAGCCCTAGACTTTTTTTAAATTCACCCCGGAAGCGCAGTAGAGCCAGTCAAGGTCGTCGTGTACAAAAACTGGAGAACATTGGCTAACTAGAGACAGCTGCCTTTCGAACTTGAACAAAGAACTTGGGACCTGCATCTCTATTTATCTAAACCTTTAAATTGTTTTACATTACAACTAAAAATGTTATGTGGACCTTTATAGTGATTACTTTTCGGTGATACTCTTCTAGGTTTGTTTGTTTACTTTGTGACCTTATTTTGGGTGGATTTTAAGGACGGGGGAGAGAGAATTTTTCAAGTCTTAAGAATCTTATGTTGAGATGCAAAAAAGAATATCCTAGAAAATGCTCCATACCTCCTGACGGCATTCGACAAACCTATAACCTTTTCTAAATTAAGAGAAGCCAAGCAGAGGGGCAGCAGATTCAATACGGATCTTTATTAATTTTTACATCTTACAAAAAAGAAACTATTACATATTCTCAACCAGATACAATTCACGAAATTTAAATTTTTTATGAAAATAATTTTTCTTTTAAGTAAAGCAAAAAAAAATGCTAGCAATCGATATGCAGTCTAAAGGCCTGATCAGAACTGTAGCTGAAGCTAAAGCTGTTTGTTATTTTGAATTTAAATTTTTTGTATTTTTTCTTTGCAATCTGCATTTTTATTATATTTTTAGATGCTTGTAAAAATTCTTAAAAGTATTACAAAAAATTAAATTTCAATCACTTTGAAAAGTAATGGATAAAAACACGAAATTTTTTGCTAAAAATGCATCAATTTAATATTCTGTAAATCGCTATTAACGCTTTCAACAGCTTGCATTCGCCTCGGCAATGCAGTGTGCAGTTGTGCCTTTTCGAAGCTCTTACATTGTTAAATTGGCGTCACTTGGCATAGCATCCCTTGCTCGTATTACGAGACTGGGCATTTGATGGCCGTGTTTGCTCACCTAATAAGCTTCCGGCAAATGAGGGTTGGGCATTCTTTGCAGAAATGCTGTGCAGACCACGTTACGTATTGGTTCCACAGACGTTTCGGCCCATTCTATCCTCATCCTAAAGAAATTTTTCATTTCAGTAATATTGAAATCGTTCTGGCTATCTTCTTCTTATTTTTCTAAATACTTAATACTTAAATAGAAAAGAAAAAATACAAAAACTACATGTTATGGGAATTCCGCCCACTGTAGTATCATGAATGAAAGAATATATAGATTACCTTATACGCATGTTGTGACATTTGTTAGCAAGACCTAACTGTTAATATGACGTCATGAGAGTTCGCTGTCAATTCGTACGCAAGTAAAAAAAGTCTGTTTGTTTACACAACAATCTGTGCTGGCCAATCACAGCTCATAAATCTATTTTTCATAAACTCCAATGACGAGGCTGAATATAATGAAAGCCTATTAACAAACACGGCAAACTTGTACTCAGCTTCAGCGTTTCACTGTGATCGTAGAAGCGGCACGCTACGCGGCAAGCTTCAGTCACAGCTACAGCTACCTATTCTGATCAGGCCTTAAGAGCACACAATGTATTTTGGAAGTGGTTATATATCCAAAAAAAAAATGCATATCATTTAAAAGATCTATTTCCGGCGATGTCAAATTGCAAAGTCTGGCAACTTTTTCTTTCAGCCGTGGCAAGTAGTGTTAACCTAAGAATGGTACCTTTGTTAGCGAGGGCGAAACCACCTCCAAGTTGACCTAAAATTGTAAACGCATTGCCCTGATTGGAAATATAAAAGTTTCAGAGCTTTTTAGTCTAGCCTTCCCTATGTTATGTACAACTGAAAGTTAACATTTTTGGCTTTTTCAGTGTCATCTGGTAGATGGAAACCTGCATTGGAAATGCTTAAAGCCTATATTTTTGCATGAGGACATTGTGTACCTTATTTCGAGTCTAATTTGAACTGGCTAGACTTCATAATAAGAGCACCAATCTTTAGTTAACATAGAAGTGCAACATGAGAATGGTTCTCTTATTATGGAAGGAAATTATGGATGGAAATTACTACGTCAAATTAGACTCAAAATAAGGTAGACAATGTCCTCATTGCAAAAATATAGGTTTTAACCATCTTCAATGCAGGTTCCCATCTACCAGATGGCACTGAAAAAGAAAAAAAAGCTAACTTTCAATGGTACATAACAGAAGGAAGGTTGGACTAAAAAGTTTTGAAAACTATATATTTGCGATCAGGACAATACGTTCTTTATTTTAAGTTCACTTTAAATGTGGTTACACCCTCGATAGCAAAGGTACAATTCTTAAGTTAACACTACTTGCCGCGGCTGAGAGAAAAAGTTGCCAGACTTTGCAATTTGATACCGTGTGAAATAGACCTTTCCAATGATATGGAATGTGTTATATAACCACTCCCAAAATACGCTGTGGGCTCTCGGTCTAATAGTCAAAGAAAAGCAATAATTGAAAATTTTTCTTTTAACCAAGAAACAGACTTGTGTCACTTTATTGCAATAAGTAAAGAGTAAGCAAGTGAACTTTGACCTCTTGCAGCTATGAATGAAACAGCAATTTTCATGTGGTCAAAATTTAACTTTTTGAAGAACTAGTTGAATATCAACTTGGATTGTGTGAATTTTGACTTTTGAGACTTCATTCTATATATTTTAAAAAACCCGACGACAATTCAGCATTTCAAACATGACATCCAAACTCGAAATGCGGCTTTTGGATAACACACCTCCGACACCAAAAAGTCGTCGACAACTTTGATTTTCGGTTGATTGCGCGTCTACCTCCGCGAGAGGGTCTGACAAACCCTCCGAATATATAATTTTTGATCAAAGGCCTCTTGCAATCCTGCATGTGCGTAATTACACCTGGAACCAGGTGATGGCCTCAATGAGATCTAAGCGCCAATTTTTTTTTTGAGTAATCTGTTATAAATTATTATTTTGAACTATAAACTTGTTAATAAAGCGTAGTCGTAGTCGAAAAAAGAGGCTTTTTAGTGATTAATAATAATCCTACACCGGCAGGTATGCTTTTGAGTAGCCTAATGTGGTCTCTTTTTTTGTATAATAGAACAAAAAATAAAAATTAATTAGAAAAGACAAAGAACGAAGTTTTTCTTTCTTTTGTTCCAATTATGAAATCCAGAAAAATCTTTTGTGAAGGAAAAATAAACCTCAGGTGAAAGGAAGAAACTTCAGTGCTTATATGTTGTTTAAAATCTTGAAGAATTAGGGTTAAAAAAGACCCTATTGTTCTGTATAAAAAAGTTTGCCTTAACCCAATTTACTATTGAATTTTTATTTCATATAATTAATAATAATTGTGCGCAAAATAGGTTCTTAATGAAAATCGTTTCAATTTTTTTCAGTCAAGTCCCCGTGATTTGGAAAAGATCGAAGAGGAAAAGTTAAAGTCTAAATACCCAGCGGCTGGACTACGTGGGCCCGGTGGCCATTCTGCTTTCCTACAGAAAAGACTACAAAAAGGGGTAAGTGTGTGCAAAAGTGAGCAAAGTACCCTGTAAATATTGTATTTTTCCTTTTATTGCAGCAAAAGTTCTTTGACTCTGGTGACTATCAGATGGCCAAGCAAAAAGGTGGTGGTGTGAAACAAGTGTTCGCCAACAAGGTATCCACAGGCGAAGCGATTCCTACACCAGAAACAGTGCCTGCTCGTAAGACCTCGATCATACAGCCATGCAACAAATTCCAAACGACGAGTTAATTCCCAATCCCTGGTCCCTTAAACACGTTCCCACTAATTGTGTACTCTCCACCACTATCAACAGTGAACAGAAGAATTATCCTAATACAAACTTATACTAAATACTACACTACCTAATTTTAACGTCTTATTTACTCGCTGTAATTTTTTTTAATTGTTCTCAATTTCGTTTTCTTTTCGAATTTTTCTTTTGCAAAAAATGATTATATTTATTTTCCTAATTATTTTGTAGGCCATAAAACTACTCGCGTTAGCTATTTTTCGCGCTCTTTTAATTATTTGTATTCACCAAGTAGCAGCGACGAAACTGTCTATTTTAATAAATTCTTGCTCAAAGAGCTTTAAATTGTAAGACTTTTCTTATCGTATAGTTGTATCTATCGTGTCCTTTATCGTCTCTCAATCTTTGTTCAAATGTCAAGAGAAAAGAATCGCGCTTATCACAGATCTAATTTTTTTTTAGGGACAAACGATGCTTTTATCTGTGCTTTTCGTTGGTTGATCTTTCTCTTAACTTTCGTAAAGCTGACATTTAAAACAATAAGGTCCTCAAAACTTGGAATAATAATAGAAAAGAAATATTTTTGGTCTGTGATAAGAGAGTAAACTTTTCGCATTGCACGTTTTGTTTAAAATGCATGTCACGCACTTTGGTTTTGTGTTCAAGTTCAGGAATCAAGGCAAACCTTCTAACTAAGCGCTGTATTATAATAAAGATAAAAATGTTAACTGACTTTAGAGTCCTTGTTATTCTCAGAAAACGTAGACGGTCCTGCAACAAGGGCCTGTAAAATAAAAAGCATGCCCTAAACCTTAAAGATTCATGCAGTTTGCCTTATTTTAATTGATACAAATAATGTGCAGAAAACAATGTAGCAAAACCGTTGAAGCAATGAGTTTCTAATGCATACAGGCAATTCAAAAATATTGTGTGTATTTCGAGAGTTAATAAAAAAATGTTAAACTAAGTGAAGAATTTGTTTGATTAAGAGTTTCAGGTGGTTCGATGTCGTTGTAATGGTGAAGACCGCAAACGAAGCCGATATCAATAACTTGACGTAAAGGAGGTTGCAATCACAAAAAATCGGCAGAGCATTTCGCGTCTACAAATCTCTTAAGAATTTCCATTCCATGGCATTACGGCATATCGAGTTTTGGTATCCAATCATTTTCTTATTAACAAAACGATCCTCGATCAGAATTTAAACAGCGTCGCTGAACTCTGACTTCTTGGCGGAAATGTCAAGAGTTACGTAAAGTTTGCGCATGCCGAAGAGCGAATGGAAGAAAAAGTTACAGCCCACGAGCCTCGAACTGGGGCAGGAGATTTTGCAACAAAAATAAACTTCTTTTAACAAATTTCGCATTGTTTGTTTAAATAATCAGCTTGCCCAACTGCTTCCCAGTTCCCAAACACCCACCATACCATTGATACACATTTCCGGTTAACTACACACCGTTCCGGAAATCGATATTTGAATTTTTAGAAAAATATGGTGGAAAGTTTGAACATTCATTAAGTGGGGTCAAATTAGAATGAGGGAAAAATTTACGTTTAAAATTGATGGGTTGGAATTGCAGCTCATATTTTATGAAAAACTTCTAAGGAGCAATGGAAAATTATTTGCAAAAGCAACACTGCGTACAATTTAATTTGTTAAATGGCTCATATCCCATGTCCAATCTTAAGAGTTACAAAGTGAATAATAAAATAAAAACCCTAGCAATTTCCTTTTTGCTGGCGTAATGTAACTAGTAGATGGAGCATGCATCAAATTTGCATGTGTACTCAATTCGCATCGTCGTCGCATGCACAAACTTCTAGGGAACTCTTTTCAACATCAGCAAGCGAAACTTGTGTGGCATTTAACAAAAAATAGAAAATTTTCCACTCTTGGCAAACGGGCAGTGTCGGAATTAACTCTTTTGATTGAAATTCATTTGACAACTCGCCTAAAACTCTCAATCTTGTTGTAAAACAGCCATGACTGCGTGTAAAAGAATGGTCTTGAAGCTCTATGCCAGTAAAATTGATTTTTGCGAAATACGACCTGTAAATTATGAATATGCATTTTATTCTTATAAACTGTAAGATCATGATTTGGCGATTCGTTCTGCGTTTTCGTTTCGTTTTTACCGGTAATTTATGGTTATTGCATAGTAAGTCTGCTTCTTATAAATTCTTATGTCAGTTGCTGTCAGGAACAGCAAAGTCAAATTGCTTTCTTTAGGGGCTGTCAGTAAATCAGGTAGGAAAGCGAAGTTCTCGATAACTAATTTCGCGAGATTTCGCGTTAACTCTCGAAATTGATTCAATGAGAACTTTTTTTTGAAACAACGTCACATTTTTGCCCTTTTAAGGAGTTTAGGCAAAAATGGTTTTTAAGCGGAGTAAATTTCTTGAATTTATTTATAGCCTTTGCGGCTGGGCATTCAAAACTCCTGAAACTGTTTTTTTTCGGCACTCGCTTGACGTCCTCTTTTGCAAAAAGGCAAAACTAATGGCCTTTTCGGTTGGTCATCCGGGAGCGTCCGGGAGACTTCTGGACTCTCCTGAAACTGTTTTCTCGGACTCGTTTGACAGTTCCTCTTCTGGATAGAAGAGAAATTTGCTTCTGGTTTTGAGTCCAGAATCAAAACCAGAAGCACGCACACAATTATACATGTGTCAATGTCAAGTTGGATAAATGTCATTTGCCCCCCGTAGAACTTTTGCTTCACAAATACAACGCTAGACAAACTTCAAAATCAAGAACAACGTGTTTGGCTGTCCGGAGAGAAGCCCTAATCCGGGAGAAGAACGCCCTGATCCGGGATCGCCAACCGAAAAGGCCATTACGTCTGGAAGTGAATGCGGAATCAAAACCAGATGCACACAAACATATAGCACATAATATGTCAGTCCCTTGAAGCGCAGCTTTTGTGCCACAAATACACCGAAAACCAAACTTCAAAATCTGTGTGAATCGAAACGCGTGTTTATTTGTTCTATTTCCATCGCGAATTGTTGCGATCGTGTAAACTTTTAGTAACGTGTTGTTCTTACCTTTGACGGATATTGCTCTTTTGGTATGGAAATTATTAAATTGTTGTATATGAGTGTCAATCAGGTTAGCTTTGCTTAGTATGTGTTTTCATACCAAGTGATAAAAAGTGACATTTTGGACTTTTCCTACACCTGTCAACATCAAAAGAAATAAAGTGAGAAAAAAACGAATCTTTTTACAAGAGATAAACTTGAGAAAAACTTGATGGAAAACTCCAAAGAGTTCTTATTTTGTACTGTATTGCAAATCGTTTGCGATTTCTACGGAATTTTTCGCTAAAAAATAAGTTTAAGCTATGCCAATTCAGTTTAAACACTTGAATTTAACATTTAATAAATTATGCACTAGAATTTGCTAAACAAACTAACTTGATAATGTGTTTTTGCAGGAAATATTTGTGGTCAGGGAATTGATAAAACTTCCCATGGTTTTATTTTAGCGAGGGTGGTGTAAGAGATGGTAGGCGAACAAAAAATAATGTTATTAGTAAAACACTAAAACCCAGTGGTGCAACTCAAGTTTTTTTTTAATGCTTGGTAACAAACCAAAAGCAGATTGATGCCAATAACTATAACGACCCAATTTAAATTTATTTGTACAATGTTCTACTACCTAATCAAAAGGGAAATCCGTTTCAGCAAATTTTTACCACATCATCTACTACATTTTTTGTTCTCCAGCAGAGAAAGAAATCCCAAGCCCAACGTTCCGTTATTTGCGTAGTGTGTTCCGCGGCAATAAATTTCACTCGATTGAAAACTAAAATTAATCGGTAAATATTCAATATTCTTTCAATTTTATTGTTGCAAAATGTTCATCAATTATTGTTCCATAAATATTTCATGAAATATTGGCTGCAACTCATCAATTTTAAGGTAATTTTTTCCACGATTGTAACAAGTAAAAGTTCCATTGAATCGCATGAAAAGTACATGTTCCGCCATTCATGCAAAAATTCAAACTTGTGATTTCCGGAAAATTGTTTAAATTTTTGGCGAATAAGCTGTTGCAAATTGTTTGAGAAATATTTGAGTAAAAATTATTTGTAAAATTTCATTGGTCCAAAAGTATTTGACAGTAAGAATGTGCCATTTTTACACCGAACATTTGCCATTTTTTTTTTTTTTGAGACATCGGCGCTCCTAGCGGAAAATCAAGATTAATTGCGGCAATTGGCTCGAGTTGTTTTCTCGGTAGTTTTTTTTAAAGACATGTGGAAAATATTACCATAAGTTTGATGACGGCATTTTTTTTTAACTGCAATCGGGTATCATGCGAATTGTGGGTGGTAGACATTTTCACCCGCTTTGACATTAATTTATTCCGGGAATTTTGCAGAGTGCAGGAAAATTTAACTAAGTTGGTGTTATCGCATCAGCCAAGAGGTGAGACAAAATAATTTTTGCTTATCATTGATGCTTTCGTTTGTCATGGCATGGCTGAACGGAAGGAAGCTGGAAATTTTGTTAGAACGGTTCCGGGGACATTTTAATTTTTTTTCGTTCTTTGCTGAACGCACTTCCGCTTCGTTTATTCTAAGCAATCTTACTTATTCTTTTTGCAACTAGGCGATTCTTAAATTGGCGAGTGGTTTTTTTTTCGCATAAATAATTAAAAATGTCTTCCACTTAACTAATTTGCATGATACTCATCGTAACACATTTCGTGTTAAGGAAAGTTTATCCAAGTGAAACTTGTACCTATTCGTCGCGTGTGTCGATAGTTTTTGAGCCGATCTATTTAAATTTGCGTCGTTTCCTCTTTCTTTTCGAACTATAACCGTCCCTTCTCTGTCGGGAATAAGTCGGACGCGAGTTAAAAGTACCTACGTAGAAAAATTGCGCTGGGAAAGTGTGGTTCGAATATATTTTTTTTGGCATCTTTGAAAGAGACATCCGGTCAGCTGATGTTTAGAAAGCGGACGGAAATGTCGTCAGAAAAAGTTTGTCCGCCCCTTTGTTTTGTTAATGTCTTGATAGTTTGATGTTTTGTAATTAAACTATCAGAAAATGCAATTTTTTCCCATGGACCCGATGAATTAGGTAACCTCGCAGACGTCTCCGTAACTATAAAGGAAGTCTATTCAAATTTTTTGATCATCACAATAATGAACTATTGGGTTATATTATTGGATGAGTCCACATGAAAAATCTTTAATACTTACGCGTTTTCAAAGATTTAGGTTTTTCTATTTTGATGGTTAGTATGTATGTCTGCCATTTTTCGATGTTGTTCTTACAAGGTGGTTTCTCTTTAAATCATAAAGAAGAAACAGTCGAGCCAAATGTCGCCCCCAGGCATTATGCATAACTTCAATTAAGAGGCCCACGTTTGTAAATTTTTCAAGATAGCCATGTTCAAACGTTTTCGATAATGTTTCAAGTAAGGCGAATAGAGTGGCCACGCGCAGTCCCATGTTTCCTGAGTAAGTTCAGCGTCTTGCAAACCTGGAAGTTTTCGACGAACCGTAGGCCAAAGAAGAAACATTATCCATCAGTAGCATTACAATACCTAGAGAGCGCATATTGCTAACACACACACTTTAAGCTAATAATTTTCAAGAACATCTTTTCAAGCGCAACTTACTTACTTACTTACTTAAGGTGGCGCTACAGTCCGGGGTGGACCTGGGCCTCAGCCAACAAGCTTCGCCAGCCAGCTCTGTCTCTAGCTAGCCGTCTCCAGTTTCGCACGCGAAGTTGGCTGAGGTCCCCTTCCACTTGCGTGCGCCACCTGAGTCTCGGTGCTCCTCTACGGCGCCGTCCCTGCGGTGTGGATTCGAAGATTTTCCGGGCCGGGGCGTTGGTGTCCATCCGCTCTAGATGACCCAGCCATCGTTGACGTTGTGTTTTGACTCTTTTGGCTAGGTCGGTACCGCTGTACAGCCCGTACAGTTCGATGTTATATCTCCTTCTCCACTCTTCGTCTATGCAGACGGGACCGTAAATCGTCCGAAGAATTTTCCTCTCGAAGTAGCCTAAAGTGTTTTCATCCGCCTTTGACAGGGTCCATGCTTCTGCACCGTAAAGCAGGACTGGGATGATGAGGGTCTTATACATGGACACTTTAGTTGCTCGAGAGAGGGCTTTGCTACTCAATTGCCTTCTTAGCCCAAAGAAACAGCGATTGGCAAGAGTTATCCTTCGTTTGATTTCAGCGCTGGTGTCATTGTCTGAATTGATAGCGGAACCCAGGTAGACAAAGTTCCTAACTACCTCAAAGTTACAGCTGTCGATGGTGATGTTTTGTCCAAGACGTCGGTGTTGGGTGTCTTTTCTTGATGACAGCATATACTTGGTTTTGCCCTCATTGACTGCTAAACCCATATTCGCCGCTTCCGTCCCAATACTCACGAAGGCTTCACTGACATCACGCTTTTTTCTACCGATTATGTCAATATCGTCTGCGTATGCGAGTAGTTGAATGGACTTTTGAAAGTCCATTCAACTACTACCAAGTTATTTAAAAAAAAAAAAATGTTTAAAATATATCATAAGAAAAAGCTAAAAATGTAACAGAACCAATTTTTTTCCTGATCTTAAAAGTTTTAATAGAATCGTTGCTTATTTTGGGGAACGGCCCTTTGGCAAAGCCATACAAAATTGAATTTAGTATTGAAAAGTGAAAAATTTACAATTTACAATTCTATTAGCGAGAGTTGAATTCTGCTAGGAACAATAAGAATTGTAAATTGTAATTTTTCACTTTTCAATACTAAATTTAATTTTTTATGGGTTTGCCCTAGGGGCCGCTCCCCAATATAAGCAACGATTCTATTTAAACTTTTAAGATCAGGAAAAAAATTGGTTCTGTTACATTTTTAGCTTTTTCTTATGATATATTTTAAACATTTTTTTTTTTTCAATAACCATGTCTCCACTGATAATTAAAAGAAGATAAGCGGGAGACAAATATGGGATTGATTTGACACAAAAACTCTGTTTCTGTCATTTTGGCTCTCAAAAGAGAGTGGCGATGTCATTTCCAAGGAGCGAAAATGATTTTCTCAGAAAATGTTGCAGTAGAAAACGTACTTGTGACAGATTTTTCGTACAGGGACAGTTTCAGTTTCCTTTTTTCAATCTCCAACTGTTACAAAGGTGCAGAAAATAGGTTTGTGAATAGGGTGAATGGGATTTATGAGAGGATTTATTTTTAATCGATTGGCGAGAGGATTTTAATTTGTATGGTAAATCGGGTGATTTGTAGAGGATTTAACAAAGATTTATATTAATCGACGATTAGTGCTCGGTGGAGACATGGCATAAGTTTTAAATTAAAGTAATCACTTGGTGTAATTACTTTGGTGTCGAAGTTTTCTTAGAAACACTATGGAATTACGGTTTACACCATAATATAGGTTCAAGGTAGCCTAAAAAGTTTGTGGTTAAGGCTATTTTTGAGAGCATTAAATAGCAAATTCAGTATGACACTATAAAGCTTGCAAAGGGGTAACATCTTACATGGTTATGTCTGATAGATCTATTGCACCATGCGGTTTCGGTTTATGAAAAAATGCATTCTGTCAAAATTTGGTTTTAAATTAGTGTATGCCTCCCTAAAAGATAAGTCTGTAAAAAACCGCGCTAAACATCAGGGTATTGTGCTTGTAAAGTAGGTTTTTCCTTAAACTTATTTAATGCGTTTTTTGTTTTTACTATCAGCTCGCGTGTACTGCAAAATAAAATACTAACAGCCGCGCGTCGTGTCGGTACAAAATATCTACGAAATATCTCTTTTAATGCCAAGCTATTAGTTACTTCCGATTCTCTGATTCGTATAAAATACTCGGTAGCCAAAGTGTTAAACCCGTCTCCGGTTTGCCCCCCTAAAATCAAATCAGTGAAAAGTTGGACATAATCAATTGGACTCTTTAAATCTCATTCTGAAATCAGGCAAACACAGTCAACTGGAATCCGGGAAACACAAACGTATGTAAGTTTGGTTCTCATTTGTTTTTAAAATATTTTAAAAATACAAAAAATATTTATTAGATTTTATTTGTCTAGATATTTTCATTTTAAACATTTTTTAAAATTATTTTTTTAAGTATGATTAATTGAAGGTTTCGCAAAATATTTTTAACATTACGTTTGAAATTTAAAAATTATTCCATACAAAACAAAAAATTTTCTCACAAAAAGTTCTCGGCCTGACAATGAAAGAATGCGGTTTTCACTTAGAAAATATTTTAATTTTTTCACCCTTGCTTTCGAAACTTTTGGTGTTGGGTTTCTACAACAACAATATTTTCTTCCTGGAAGTGAGTTTCTGGAACGATGTGAAAATTTTAATTGTTTTTAGCCCTCGCAACTTCTGCAGTAGGTATACAAAACAATCATACAGGCATTGAATGATTTTTACTTCTTTAAGCCAGGGCTCTTCTCGCGTTTTCTCAGTTTTCACTATTTGATCGATGGCGCTGCAATATTCGAGAATCGCATCCGATATTCGAGTCGATTTTTTTTTTTATTTCTACGAGACCAACTCACGGGAATTGATTTTTATGTGTTATAGCAAGAAGTTTTTATTGTAATGCTTTAAGAAACAAGATATTATAACCCACCCTTCACTAAGTCCCGTCTTGAAAGTTAGGGTGGTGAACCTCTGCTATAAATTACTTGAAACATGAACATAATATTCAAACTATATGTAAATTACTATATTTGCAACAGTAATTTATGCTCGGCAGTTCAGTTAAGTTAGGATCTTTGAATTGTGAACATCTTTTAAGCGAAACTAAATGCTGTTAAATTAAAATAATGTGTTGAAGAGTTATTCTGATTTTGGTGTCAGTCAACTAGAAAATAAGTTCATTTGAACTTGAGGAAGTAAGTAGTATGAGATAAATAGTAAAGTACGTAATTCGTTGCGTAATTTAAAAACTGGGATGACATTCTGTCGAAAGTTGAAAGCGAAAAATTTGCTTCATGTAACCTAAAAAAACGAAAGATTTTAATCGTGTGTGTAAAAGAAAATAAACGACAGCATATTGTTTGACGTTTCTCTTCGCGCGTGGTTGTAATTACTATAAAATGTTGAGTTAGGAACAATTTCACCAATAAATAAATAAGTTTTCGTGAGTTTTTTTGCTTCTTTGTGACAGTGAAGATAGTGAAAGTGAAAATAATGATTTTTATGAATGCCTTCCGAGGAACGTGAGGACGAATCTCAGAGACTTCGAAAATCTCAGAGACTTACAGTGCCTCTTCAAATGTTCACCATGGGAGTTCCATTTACGTTCAGGGTTTCTGAAAGTTCTTCCAAAAGATGTTATTATTTTCTCCGTCAGCAAAAAATAAATCTTTGGAAGCGAAGTCAAACATTTGATGGATAGTAATGAAAGTTTTGAATAATTTTAACCGATAAATTTGATAAAAAATTCCGATTTGATTTTGGTTTTGAGTTTAAACATATAGTCGAGCCAAAATGTTTTTTTTTTCCGTGGGTAGGAAAAACCATCATAGGCACTACGAGGCACTAGTGTGAGATTCTTACTCACTAAAAAACCTCCCATTTTCCGTCAGACAACGACTAAGTTTCCTTAACAAGTAGTTCAAGCTTCTGTAGTAATCGCGTGTGGCAGGCTGCCTTCCAACGAAGGCACCTACAATACCGTCAATTTATGCGGTTTCATCTTATGCTGCTAGATCTAACGGTCTCATTCGTACAAGACTACAACGAAACAGAATGAGTGTGTTTATACTTGTGGTTCGTGCCGTTGCGTTGAGTGCATTTTGCGTTCCGTTGACGCAGAAACAGACCCATTGTGTAAGCGTGTCAGAAAATCTAGTAAATTAATTCTGAAGCAAATGTATAATTAAAGCAAATCTGTATAATAGAGCAGTTGGTACTGCTGATAAGCGCATTGTTTGGTCATTGTCACTTATGAGTTGACAAAAGGATTATGTACTGTACAGCATTGAATTTCATCAGATGCTGATTTTAAAGGAACATCTGTTCGCTTTTAAGCTCGGCACTTGCAGGCAGACCGAACATTTTTGTCAATTGTTTGAACAGCAGTCTGCCACTTAAGCACTGTCTGAATCAACAACTTCTTTGAACGTGTGGCGAATCCGTTTTAGTCTTACCTCATGGAGATAAATTGACGTATATCCAGATTACGGAGTAGTGGCAACACCTTACAAAGACTTGCTTCTCAAACTTGGTGAAAAACCCGTGGAAAAGAACAAGTGCTGAAGCTGTTCTTTTTTTGGAACGACACAAACGACAAAGTCAGGAATCGAATTCATATATTCATTAAGACGAGCTTCATATCTCTTAAAATCGGGAGCAGATGTCAGGCCTAAGTACAAGGTGCATCAAACGGCAGCTCCCTTGGTTAGAGTCGGTCTACGTCTTGGGCCGGTTGTAACAAAAACGGTGGTTCGGTTTTGTAGAAGAACCGCGTTAAGGATATTAATGAATTTCAGTAAAGAGTAGCAGTGCCTGTCATGGAAGCTGAATCATAAATAACGGTTGTTAATTCGAACCTTCAAATACATTGCTTCAAAACTATTTTAGAAAGACACAACCATTTTTACAAAGTGCCTAGGAACTGGAAAAACTATTTAATTTTTCTTGCGCTGGGAAATAATGACCAAAAGACCTGCAATTGTACACTGATTTGATCGAAGCCAATTTGGTGTCCCTTTCATTGAAATATCAAATATACTGTAACCCGTAAATTTTTTTATCAAAAAAATCAAAAAAAATTATTTGCGTTTCAATAAAAATTTGAGTACCTTAACTTAAGATTCGGCTAAAATAAGTACAGTTGATAATAAATTGTAAAAAAACATTAACAGTACCTAGACTTAAATTTCTAAAAAAATAGATATATTGCTTGGTTTAGTACAACCCCATAATTGTATACCGTACGTCCAAGATGGTTTTAGCACATGCTTATACAAAAGCAGTTTGAAGCAGCATATATAAGCTTAGTTTCAAAAATCTTCCGATAAGCCAATTCATTTCTCTTAACTTGGTTTCGAGCTCGTCGCGTTTCTTTTTAACGTGCGGCTTCCATTTAAGTTTTGCGTCTAGAGTCATTCCTAGATATTTCGCTTAATTTCAGTACGGTATTTGTACCGAGTTAATGAATAAAGGTTTTTTGTTTATCTTTTTATAAGTAAAGTTAACATGAGTTGACGTAGTCTCGTTAAGGACGACTCGCCAGCTCTTCGTCCAGTCGCATAATTTGTCTTTTAAGAGCGCTGAAGTTTCCCTGTTGATAATTCAACTGTCGTATAAATAGCGAGAATAGCAGTGTCGTCAGAAAACGTAGCTAAAATTGTTCCCTCATCGTGGGGAATGTCTCTTGTATAAAGCAAAATTAATATTGGGCCGAGAACGCTTCCTTGGGGGACACCAGCATTTATCTCTTTGAATTCCGAATACTCATTTTCGTGCCTTACGCGAAAGATTCTGTCTTTAAGGTAAGACTCTAAGATTCTATAGAGTTTTTCTGGTAAGCTTAGCCTTAACTTGTACTTCAGGCCTTCGTGCCACACCTTGTCGAAGGCTTGCGATACGTCGATAAAAGCGCTACTACATATCTTTTTCGCTTTCAGAGCATTTTCGATTTCGTTTGTTTTTCGATAGACCTGGTCGATTTTTGAATGCTTTTTCCTAAATCCGAATTGGTGATCCGAAATCAATCGTCTTTCTTCAATGATTGGTTGCAACCTTTTAAGCAACAAGATCTCGAATACCTTAGATATTATCGGCAGTGGCGAAATAGGTCTGTGTGACTTTTTGTCGTTTGGACATTTTCCTGGTTTCGGAGCCATTATGACCTCGGCCACTTTCCATTGCATTGGAACGTATAAAACTCTCATGGAAGCGTTAATGATATATAGTAGCTTGACCAAAGCTTTTTTCGGTTGCTCCTTTAGAATTTCGCTAGTAATTAAGTCGTAGCCAGGGGCTTTGTTGTTTTTCAGATTATTTATCGTTTGACGAAGCTCAGCCAATGACACGGTTTTTATTCTATAATTATCTTGAACCGCACAAGGATTGAGCTCCTCGACCAACGGTTCCCCGTCAAACGGTTTGAATGTTTCTTCTAGGTAATCTGCAAATAAATCCGCTTTTTCTTTGTCTTCTCTTGCCCATTCGCCGTTGGCTTTTCTTAATGGCGCAGAGTGTGCTATAGGCTTGTTAAAGGACTTGACTGCTTTCCAAAGAGAGTAGTTCGAACCTTTATCGGCAGTCAAACTTTTGAGGTAAGCAGTAGTCTCGCGACTTTTAAAATCTTGAAGTTCGTGCTTCAGTTTATTAGAAAGGTGGTTCAAGATGGTCTTATCCGGGGGTGCTCGCGAACGTTGCCATCTCTTGCGCGCTCTCCTCTTTTCGCATATTAGCTCTTCTATTTCTCGCGGATATATTGTTCCGCTGTTCGATAATTCGGACCTCCGAAAAGAAGTGTTATTCCAAGCAGCGCTCTGAATAACTCTCACGAGTTTATCTAATTCGTCTTCTATTTCAAGTGGCGTTTTGAGCGGTACATTTAAAGCTATGTTTTCTTTGCAGCATTTTCTAAAGCCGTCCCAGTCGGTGTTGTTGTTAGTTAATCTAGGCGGTCTATTCTTTTTCGCTAGGCTTCCGCCGATTTTCAAAAGAACTGCCGAGTGATCTGAACAGAGATCAAAGCGTTCTTCTACGTTCGTAAGGTAACGAGGTACCCCCTTGGCGATAAAGAAGTCGACGAGATCAGGTATTTTATTTCTGCCGGTTGGCCAATATGTTGGCTTTCCCGTCGATAAGAAGATCACGCCGCGTTTTGTACTTGCTTTAAAGAAGGCTCTGCCTCTTGTTTTGTTTTTAAAATAATAATTTGTAATTTGTAATAAAATAAATAAAATGTTTTTAAAATAAACTCTGCAGTTTATATTTTAACTTAAATTGAAACCGCTTGTCACACATTTGCTTTCGATTTTCTGACGATTTTTAAGTTTCTGTTATCGATTTCTATTTATACCTCATCTCTAAGACAAAAAAAACATTGAACACACAAATCCTCTGTAATCTATGCAACAAAAACTTTATTCATTGGGTGTCAACCCATGCGATTTAAGTAAAATAAACGAAAAGCGATACATAATGTGAAGTGTGAACGGTGGCGATCGCCCAATTTCTTCCGCTTATAAACCGCTTTTGAAGACCGAAAGATCGCTTTCGTTTCGCATATTTACAAAATTTACCCCCTGAAATTGCGTTTTGACAAAATCCAGGCAAAAATATAACAGTATGCTCGGCTCAGATTTGGTTTATTTCCATTATGTTGTATTGTTGAAAAATAAAATAAATTTTCCTTTCAATTGAGTTATAGATATTTCTCATTTATTTTATAATATATCTTTTTCCTCTTAACTAAAAACAACTTTCATTAAAAATTTTCGTTTTTTCTCGTTTTTAAAATAATAATTTGTAATTTGTAATAAAATAAATAAAATGTTTTTAAAATAAACTCTGCAGTTTATATTTTAACTTAAATTGAAACCGCTTGTCACACATTTGCTTTCGATTTTCTGACGATTTTTAAGTTTCTGTTATCGATTTCTATTTATACCTCATCTCTAAGACAAAAAAAACATTGAACACACAAATCCTCTGTAATCTATGCAACAAAAACTTTATTCATGTGGTGTCAACCCATGCGATTTAAGTAAAATAAACGAAAAGCGATACATAATGTGAAGTGTGAACTGTGACGATCGCCCAATTTCTTCCGCTTATAAACCGCTTCTGAAGACCGAAAGATCGCTTTCGTTTCGCATATTTACAAAATTTACCCCTTAAATAGCGTTTTGACAAAATCCAGGCAAAAATATAACAGTATGCTCGGCTCAGATTTGGTTTATTTCCATTATGTTGTATTGTTAAAAAATAAAATAAATTTTTCTTTCATTTAAGTTATAGATATTTCTCATTTATTTTATAATATATCTTTTTCCTCTTAACTAAAAACAATTTTCATTAAAAATTTTCGTTTTTTCTCGTATATTCCAGTTATGTACAAAAAATTTAGATCCTCTGTAGTCTAAACATATTTCAACCCACGTTGAGGACTGATTTTTTTTTCACAAAAAACTAAAGTTTATTTACACAAAATTTTAACAATATATAAGATTTTCATTGTTGTTTGACAATAAATATTATGACACAATATACTCAATAATATGCTTATGCTCGTCCTGGAAATTTTTTTGAAAAATATATGTATAAGAAATTTGCAAAATTTTTTGCTTATGTGTATATATTGATATTTTCAACCACCTCTCTAACAATAAAATCACTTAAATGGCTTTTCTTACATAGTTTGAAAAAATCTTCTCTGTCATTTAATACAAATTTGAATGAATACTAATACTCGTAAAGATTTCAAAAATTATTTTCTATTTTCCTACATTTAAGCATATTCTTGTTGCGGCATTTTTATTTGCGTTAGGTAATAATATACATAACTTCTTGCGTAGTTCCTAAACAAATGCAAATATATTTTCTTCTTCTTTTTTTTCATTGTGTAAATTTCCAATAAAATAATTATTTTTTATATATATTTTTTAAATATGTAATTCCCTAAGTTTACTTATTTTTTTGGTTTCACGCACTTAGGCTTTGATTATAATTTTTGTTGCTTTACAACATCAATTCCGATTGGTACACTTTTTATATTAATAAATCTATGTATGTATATATATTGCTGTGAGGACCATTATACAAACAGATTTGATGGTGTACCATTTTTAAAAAGGACTTAGATTGCATTTAAATAAATATATTAACAACTTTATTTGTAAACTTGTTGTTTTGGTCCTTTTGCGAACTATACAAAAATACTACAATTGTCAAATTGATTTTTGTTTTGTTTTTCAAGCTTGAGTGGAATAAAGTTTGATCTATTGATTTGATTTTGTTCTAATAAGTTTAAATGCTAATATTGCTTTGTGTCCATATATTTTGCATAGTTAATGTGTGGTTTCAAGTAGTGATTCTAAGTTATAATGCATTTTATTGCACGTTATCTTGTTTAAAAGAAATTTTGTCCTTCAAAATGATGGTTATTCATTAGCACTGTACGGTTCAAAAATGTAACTATGGATTATTGACTCAAAGCGATAGCATTGAACGTTATTTAACAAAATACATTTTTCGTCTGATTAATTGAAATATGTTTGGAACTGGCCAGAGTTCAGCCAGGTAGGATTCTCCTAGCAAGCTAGTTAACGACTGGGAATAAGAACCTCACTGAGCTACAGGAAAACTCTACTTATCTTATGGCAATCCAAACGCTATGACAATGCAAAGTTACAAATACCTACTTATAAACTTGTATGTATAGAAAACACATACAGCTGTTTTCTAGACATTGAAAAATAATACATATTTCAGCATGATGGGGGTTTAAAGATTAACCCATCTTAGATAGGAGCCCTAGTCTATCTAAGATGCGAATTACAAATGTGAAAACTGACAGCTGAACTAAATTTCCTAAGAACAAGGGAATCAGAAGTGTGAGAGTTCAAATCAGACAACAATGTCCATACATACAACATTCAAAATTTAAAGATGAAGAATGCATGATGAAACGCTTAATATTTTGGGTAAAATGTTGTATTACTTAAATGTCGAATTTCGGTGCGGTGTAAATGTAGTGTAGGACAATGTTTTGTGCCTTAATAAGAATGCTTTTCGCATGCAAGGCTGTTCTTTAAGTCAGTGAATGTGATGACATTTTTGTTTCTTTGTGGCCAAAAAATACACTTGACTTTTTACATTGGTTTAAAGAAATTTGGTTGGCGGAATTAGGTCAAAGGGGGAAAAAGTTCAGTGTTTTTACAAATCACAGCTTTTTGAACTGTAAAACTTTTTAAGGGACTAAAAACAAGTGGGAAAGTGCAACAGTGCGTATGTAAAAACTTCAGTCCGTCTGCATCCTTTCGGATTGCAAAATATCCTGACGGATTGCAAAATACCCAACCCTACCAAAAAAGGAAACTGCCACGCCTCCAAAAAGTGGGCGGGATATAAAAATATAACTGCTTAACGCTTTATGCTAGGTAGTTGCATACATTTCGGACTAAAACTCCTATTTTGTAACTAAAAAATCACTTTTAAAGCCACACCCACAAAAGTGGTGGCATATACTATTTATACAAAAAAGTTAGAAAATACAACTTTTGTAATGTAATTTTTATCAAATTTCATATATATTTATTGAAAATAGTCATTTAAGTTAAATCCCTTTAAAAGTAGGCGTGGCCAATGTAAGGGCTAAGCTTTTTCTGTTAGCTCAACGATAAATACAAGGCAATGTAGCATACCAACAATTAGTGCGCTAGCACCATTGTAACATAGATAAAATTTAAAAAAAGTATTTTTAAAAATTAGAGATGGTCGCACAAACAGGCCTGTAGTTGGCGTGTCTGTAGGCGGATTGAACTTACTTTCAAACCTGATCTGAAGGTCTGGATTTCCAGCTGAATCACTAACTTTCAGCTCTCTAGCTTAAAATCTAAGGCTTAAAAGTTGTTTACATAAGGAGGGACGGACGGACATGGCTTAATCGATTCTTCTATCGGTCCCATTCATATCTCTAAAAGGTCTAAGGGGTCTACGGTGATTATTTCAATGTGTTACAAATTATACATCAAACTTAATATACCCTGGGTAGGGTATAAAAAAACATGAAGTCAACTCAACAAGTAAAACAACCCTCGCAATTTAGCAAAACTGTGTGGGACACCCTGTTTTGACAAACCAACGCACACCGACAATCTGCATTTTACTACGTCATAAATTACCATGCGTTATCTATTTAAAGTAATTAATTATGTACTTGGTGCAGTGTAAATGTAGAGTAGGTATGTATATCCGATCTTGTATGTACAAAAATCTAATTTATATGAAGTTTAGGAAAGTTAGTTTGTAAGTTGGACAAGACAATAAAATATAGTCTATAGAAATAAGTTCTCGCGTTTGGTTTGACTAGCTCGTACCTAGCAGCGGATATTTGATTTCCACAACTGTAACGAGCTTTGAGCCTTATGTTACAGGTTAAAGAGAGTCGGATATCTCTCTTTAACCTGTAACAACAAATTTAAAAGTTTTTTGATCTGAATTTTCAAACATACTGTATGTCAATTCTTTTTATAGGCCATAACCCGAAAAATGGGCGTGAACTTAAAGGTGGGCATGGTTTTTTTCACCTATTTAAAGGCAGGCGTCTGGCCACTATTTCTCTGTACCAAAATTTTCTAGCTTGATTTTGAAGAGCTTAAATCTTTACACATACAGACGGACGGACAGAGGGATCGACGGACATGGATTAATCAATTCACCTGTCGGTCTCGATCATATGGCTAAGAGATCTTTTTTTTTTACTGTGGTACAAACTCTGCATTAAAATTAATTTTTCCTGGGTTGGCTAAATTGATGAAAAAAAACCTACCCTTTTTTTCATCAAAAACATTTTTGAACCTTAATCCACTCCACCAGCCAAACAAATTATTACAATGAAATAATTTTAACTGGGACTGTAGCTATTTAAAATAACTGCATGTTTGACAGTTTGACTGCGAAACCTGCATGAATATTTGGGAAGCAAAAATTATCGTCAAAGTTGCTGTCGTACTTTTTTGACGGTACACAGTGTGCTATTTTGGCAATCTAGGGGAACTTTATTAAAAATTTAAAGTTGTACAAATAAAACAAAATTGGTATTGGGTTTTGCAGATTGTATGCACAACAATTTTTTTGTTCTTTACACCGTTAAATTATCACTGTAGGCCACTAAGACCTTTTAGAGATATTAACGAGACCGACAGGAAAATTGATTAAAAATAGTCCGCCCGTCCGTCCGAACAAGCAAACAAGCAACAGGTCGTAATTTTTCACTGCTGAAGTTCGGTAGTCGCACTGAGAATTCAATTTGTAGTATCAAATTCGAAAATCAGCTGAATCCGCCCTCAGACACGCCCACTATAGGCTTGTATGTGCGAGCCTCTATTTTTTAAATACTGAAATCTCATTAAAGTCATGTTATAATCACACTAGTGCATTCATTTTTGGCATGCAGAACCAATTCGTAATTGTCGTTAAGGTGATAAAAAAAAATGTTGCTATAGTATTGCCCATGCCCACTTTTTGATTGGGCTTAACTTAAAATAACGTTTTTTTCAATAAAATTGCATGAAACTTGAAAAAATTTATAGCTGCGTTCGCGTACTTTTTGTAGTAAAAGAGCAAATTAAAAATTAATTGCAGAGTGGCGAAAAATTCTCTCTTAAAAGTTCTCTTATTAAAGAGATGAAAATTGCCCTATAATACGGGAACGGTTTTGTAGTAAAAACTAGCGTTTTGAAAGAAACGTAAAGAGCAGGAACAGTTATGTATTATTGTATTCATACGTTATTAAAAAAAAAGATAAATCATGAGCGTTCAAAGTAACAATTCTTTAAGTTACGTGTTAGTACTGGCGGATTAGGAGCTACCTTCTTGCCGTTCACATAGCTGCTGCCCCATATCCTTTATTTACAACAAAAATAATCGTGCCATTTGTATGGCAAACTATTTTTGTGCCACATTGAATTCACTGAAAGGATTTTTAACGGCTAAAATGGAATGAAATTAACTTTGGAAACAATCTGCACTTAGTTCTACACGTTTTTTATAATCACGTTATCAACAAAATTTTGATAAATAAGCGCCAATACAAAAAATATCTCCAAATCAATAAATGTAAACAAACATTTGTGTTAACAACTGTCGAGATTAGACATTTGAAACTTCTTATTACAAGAAAATTTTTGTAGTAAAAAATTTCAAGTGTGTTCAAGCTGGGGAAATGATTTACTCTCTCGTTTCCGTTCCCTTTTACAATTCTGTGTACGGGAACGCTTTTGTAGTAACTTGTAGTAAAATATTTTAATATATTCTGAGATATCCGGGTACGCGAACAGATCTTATGTTATAAATGTTCTACGTATTATTTTGTCTTAAGATACTATTTGTCTCCGCCCAGTTTTGTTGGCGTGGCTTTTAGAAAAATAAATGTATTTAAAAAGGCAGGGTCTTAAGGCCGAAAAGCATGCAGGCATCTGGTATAAGGTATGCAAAGTTATAATTTTCACCAAGCCTTTTTGGAGGCGTGGCAAATTCTTTTTATTACTTAGAGTAAGATATTTAGCAATCCATTCCACACGGTCTAAAGCTTTTACATACGCACGTTGCACTTTCCTACTTTTTATAGTAGGGTTATAAGACAACTTTTACTCATTGTGATCTCAAAATTAAGAACTTTTTAGTACAAAAGCATGCGGCAATATCTTGAAAACATTTGTGTAAAGTCGTGCCAAGTTTATTGCTAGGACAAGAGGCAAATAAAGTCTGCTACCCAGATAGACCTTTATTTTGTGTCTGATGCGTCTGCTCAACATAATAGCTGGGACACAATGAGTATCTGTGTCTCACAGTTCAGCTTGCGGGAACACGTATATAGCGACACAATGCGTATCTCGCTGTCCGATTTTAGGTGAAAAATGTGGCGAGACACAGCGACAGACACAGACACACATTGTGCCCGGCTTGTAAAGTTGAGGTAGTACAAGCTTTGCTTTTAGCACTTTTCATAAATTATTTTTTTTTACTGTAATTTACCTTTTCTTTTATAATCTATATTAATAAAAAAAATACAAAATAAAAAAATAAAATACATCAAAATTATAAATCAAAATATATTAAAAAAAACCTTAATATATTTTAATTTAAAACATTGTAGGACATAAATATTTATGTTTAATATGCAACACGAATAAAGTTCCGCTTGATTTACAAATGGTGCGGTGTGGGCCAAACCGGATTCGATTCCACAGTGAACAGAACATTTAAAAACTTCCACCGCTATTCGGTAGAATTTTCAAGCGCCTCAAAACGACTGATAAGAGGATTCGAAGGCCTTTAAAATAGAAGTGGCCGATTATTTCAATTTACATACCCAAGTTTTGCAAGTTTTGCACGCCAACAAGTCGTATTATTATACCTACGTTCTTGTCAGTTGTAGATCAGAACAGGATACCAGAAATAGTGTCTTTTGGATATAATTAAGTTTTATAAGATTTAAGTTAGCTGTAAGTAGTAATTCTTATTGACCCCCCCGTTTTTGGGCGTAATGCTGTCCAATTCACCTTTGAGATCAATTATGTTTGTTTATCTAAGCGTGCCTCTAAGATCGTCCCTGTGTGAAACAAACTAGGACCGGGCTTGGTTTCGATTCTAATCTTCACTTGGATTTTTTCTTTATAAAGTGTTGAATTCAATGCGGTTTCCAAATCCTGGCATAGTTTAATGTGCAATGGCTAAGAAAATTTAACCTATTAACTTCAAATCTCAATCATAAAGTTGAAAACTGATCTTAGCCGCATGTCAGTCTGCCCGTATGTACGAATATTATATAAAGCCTTAAATATTGAGCACATTTTTAACCCAGAAAAAATCAACGACTTTACTCAAAGAGATAGTTAAAACTTTTTAACCAACAGCACACAATAATATTTAAATGGTCCTTTCACAAATTGTCTTGAATTTTAAAACGAATCAGAATCTAAATTGTAATGCTTTGGAAATATAATAACTTAGCACAATTTAACTATGTAATAGCCTTTCAAATGGGCTCTCAATTGTGTTAAAATTTGTTCAAATTATAGACGGCATTCAAGTGGTTTGGTGTCAAAAGCAATTTCTCTAAACATTTTAATTTTAAGCAACTTACATATATTTAATGCTAATGTAATTACTTTTTTACAATAGCCACTTTAAACGTTTTCATAAATTACAATCTTGTTTTATAAATCTTCTTTAATATTTCTTTAATGATATAAAATATTGTTTTTGAAACATTAGATGCGTTTCTTTTCTGTACAATTAATTTAGAAATTATGTTACGCTTTTTTTCATTTTGGATAAAAACTTTTTCCTTTGATCGGAATTTTCTATTATTTACAAAAATATATTTTTTGATTGTTTAGTTAAAAACAAACAAAAGAAAACACATTCGCATTCATTACATGACATGTTTTAATAAGAGACTATGCTAACACTAAAAAAAGGAATGTATTTAGGCTTATAGTGAAGTATTATTAAGTAAGGCTGCTTTAGTGTGAAAGATGTTGAGGTGAAATTGTTTTTATCTTTTTAAGAGAATATTTTGATTATGTTTTTGTCAGCTTTGCATGTTTTTGAGTAGTTATATCAAATTTTTGAAAAACGAAAGGGAACCTAAAGCAGTTACATGAAAAAGGAAAAATATCGAGTGGAAATTTAAATTAAATAATTTTTAATTAAAAATGAACGTTATGTTTGCAGAAGCCTTTCGTTTTTACTGCATGGTATTTTTTATACCCCAGGAGGAATATTAAGTTTGATTCATAGTTTGTAACATAGAGAAATAATCATCGTAGACTCCCAAGACCTTAAAGGTATATGATCGAGACCGATTTGTAAGTCGAATGAGACAAGTCCGTTCGTCCGTCTGTCTGACGAAAGTATATAGGCCTTAAATTTTGAGTTAGGAACTTGAATCCTCATATCTGAGCTTTTTGGATCTTGAAGCAGTACAAGTATATTTTTCTTATTGAATCCGCCCACTAACACGCCCACTTTACTTAATTGCATGAAAAATTAAACTTGTCGTAGGACGCTGAAATTTGGTATGAAGTATCCTCGCATAAGTGTATTGTGATTGGCATTTCAAAAAAGAAAAACGCCCTCAGTTTGGACGCTGTCGCATTTAATTTACCGTTTTTCAAATCGTATTTATATACAATGTTTGCTTGTAATCGAGAAATTCTGAATTAATCTGAATTTAAATCTCCTATTGTGGCTTAGTAAAGGTGGCTTATAAGTAAAAGTGGCGTATCAGTGGGCGCTTTTAATTTCTTAACAATTTTACTGCTTCGAGACCTAAAAAATTTCAAATACAAGGTTTTAAGTTCGTTCTCAAATCGTGAGAGAATGTCCAATTGAATAGACGTGCTTTTTGATTCGTCCGGTATAACATAAAATTTTCAACATATTTCTCGCTTCTATACCATCAAAGTGTTCTGTGGAAGTTTCTAATTCGTCGTGCGAAGCAATAAAAATAGCTATAGAGTCTAGTTTGCTATAAAAACGCGTTAAACAGCCCAAAACTGAAATCTCTGTTTGCAATTACTGCACCAAATTTAACGGATAATTGTTCTCTTTGAATCATGAGCACAAATCAATCAGCAAACGCTTCTGTGACCACTCGCGCCCAAAAAAAGCAGGAGAGTGAAGCAGACGGTGCCGTTTCTACACCAAAACAAAGCGCCAGCACGCACAGCACGACACGAGCAGTGAAGGAAGATGTCATCGATAATGAAGTCAACGCAAAAACAGCGTAATGCAATTTCTTCTCTTTTCGACATTTCTTCGTGTATAAGTAAAACACATTCTTCTTTCTCTTTCCCACTTTGCATTTTTCTTTTTCTTTCTTCTGCTCTTTACCTTTTCTTTTTCCGCTTTCTTGGCTTATTCTTAATTGCAAATCTATTTGGAAATAGTTTCTTGTTTACATTTCTTTTTATTATTTATTTCGCTCAATTACTGAAGTCGTTTCTGTTACTCGTTGCGTTGTTGTTATTGTTTTTCTGTGAACCAAAATGCGTAGCAATTTACTGAAATGGGGTAGTTCCCTTGACGATTCGAAAGTTTTGATTAATATTTTGTGCAAACAAAAAAGGGGTTTCAACATATGTTGCTTAAATGCGCAAAGCTTAAAAAACAAAATAGATGAGTTCCGTTATTTGTTCAGTGATAGTATGGTTGATGTCGTTTGTGTCACTGAGACGTGGTTTGATCCGGAGTTGAAATCAAATCTGGTAAAAGTCGATAACATGAAACTTATCCGTGCGAATAGGTGCCGTAAAAGGAGGGGGTGTTGGAATTTATATAAAAAAGTGGCATAAGTTCCATATTGTTAAAAAGTCGTCACCATCCGATTTAATAGAATACGTTTTCATTGAAGTTAGAAATGTTAATGAAACGTTTTTACTCGGGTGTGTTTACATGGCCCCGGATGTCGCTAACTGCTCACTGATAAGGGATGTGCTGGAAGAATTATCCCCTCTTTATTCAAAAATTGTAATATGTGGTGATCTTAACCTTAACATTTTAGGAAATGAAAACAGAACTTTGAAAGAAATGACTCAATCCCTCAATTTTTCCTTTTGCAATCGCACTCAACCTACGCATTTTGCACCCAACAAAACACCGTCGTTAATTGATATTGCACTTGTGTCTGAGCCAAATTTCTTACTACATTATGACCAACTCCTTGCCGCCGCTTTTTCACACCACGATATGCTTTTCCTAACTGTAAACGCACTCTCAACTCCTAAAAATGACGAGTTTTTTGAATCATACGATTACTCCAAAATTAACTTGGAAGCTCTTTTTATTGATTGCCAAAATATGAACTGGGCACCAATATATACAACGAACGATCCAAGCCTTCAAATTGATTCTTTCAATAAAAATATTCTGTCGCTTTTCAAAAAGAATGTCCCAGTGAGGAAAAAAAGAACTAAGAACTGTGGGGTACCTTGGTTGACCAATGAAATCTTTAAGTTAATGAAAGTCCGAAATAAATTGTATTCCAGATGGCGACGGTACAAATGTCTTTCAATTCATAATGAGTTTAAAGTTGCTCGAAATGCAGTTAGTTCTTTAATTAGAAGGAAAAAGAGCGAATTTTTCACTCACAAATTTAGCTCTACTAGCTCAAGCTCCGACTTTTGGAAGAAAGTTCGTTTAATTGGTCTGTCCGGAGAAAAGACAGCACTTCCGGACAACACAGATTTGAACGAACTTAATGCGAAATTTGTATCCACCTCCGTCTCACAAAGCTCAGTTCGTCATAGGCAACCCATAATGCGATCTAGGATCGAGGGTACTTTTTCATTATCTTGTATAGACGAAGTTGATGTTGGCAGAACAATTCTAAATATAAGATCAAATGCAGTGGGCTCAGACAAAATTGAGCCAAAGTTCGTAAAACTGTTGCTACCTGTCATCCTCGCGCAAATAACTCACATTTTTAACACCATATTAACTACTTCAACCTCCCCCGACTGTTGGAAAACTGCCAAAGTGTTGCCAATGCCAAAGTCTTCGTCATCTGAGTACCGTCCTATTGCCATACTCCCATTTCTAAGTAAAGCCTTAGAAACAGTTGCAAGTTATCAAATAAAAACATATTTAAGCGATAAAAACCTAATCACTAAATTTCAATCGGGTTTCCGTGCAAAACATAATTGCACCACAGCCTTGATCAAAGTCTGCGAAGATTTATGTGGGGGCTTAGACCGCAAAATGCTGGATCTTATAGTTATTCTGGATTTTTCAAAGGCGTTTGATTCTGTGGATCATCATAAATTAGTCGAAAAACTTAGAAAGCAATTTCTGTTTGATAGCTCTTTGTGTAACTTTGTAACCTCATACTTATGTAATCGTTCACAATACGTGTCTCATGAAGACAGATGTTCATCCTGTCTTTTTGTGCCATCTGGTGTGCCCCAAGGATCCGTCCTAGGACCTCTTTTATTTACTTGTTACATAAATGACTTAGCCGACCGACTTGTAAATTGCGAACGTCATATATATGCGGATGATGTGCAGATTTATTCGTTTTTCCCGAAATCCCAAATCAAGCAGGCAGTACGGAGCTTAAGCGAGCAGCTTACAAAAATTTGTAAATGGGCACACGATAATAACCTCAGCCTTAACCCGAAAAAGATCAAAGCCATGGTTATTAATGCCGGCCGAGATAAGCAAATTGTTCCCCCTCTTTACATAGATCAAACTCCAATTGAATACGTAGATAGTTTTAAAAACCTTGGGGTGCACTTGAGCCACAACCTAAGCTGGAATACTCATATAAATCTAGTGGCATCAAAAATCTATGGAGCGTTGAGAGGGCTTAGTCCAACTACCAATTACCTTCCAACCAACGTAAAGCTAAAGCTCGTTAAGTCCTTTATACTACCTATTTTCATGTATGGGTGCGAAATTTTCTCAGATATGGACTTTGAGTCAAGGAGGAAGCTGAATATTGCTTTTAATAGCTGTGCCAGGTACATCTTTGGTATTGGGAGATATGAACACATTTCATCCCACACAAATCTGATTTTAGGCTGCTCATTAGAGACATTTATGAAATATCGTACTGTCCTGTCACAACACAAAATTATGATGAAAAAAGAACCGGAATATCTTTACGAAAAAGTACAATTTGCGCGGAACCAAAGAACTTTTCAATTAATTATTCCACGATGCAAATATGTTAACACCTCTCGCGAATTCTTTGTCAATGCGATTCGTCATTGGAATATCTTACCCACTGAAATCAAGCGCACAGTTAACAGGACCTCCTTCAGCAAAAAACTGTTTCAATATTATAAGGATAACTCCTAATAGATTTGCCTTTCAGTCTCCCCATTATCTATTTTTCATCTTCTATCTCTCCCTTTTCTATCTCTTATCGCTGAATATCTTGAAAATTTAAAATGTTAAAGATTCTCTTTTTTATTTTTTAATTGTCTTAAATTCATTATTGTTTTTATATTATATACTTAAATTCACTTTCAACTACCTAATTGTAATATATATAAGCTTGTTCACTTTTTAAAAGATTTGCCTTGTGCACTTATCTTACATGAACAATGAATTCAAACAAATAAATAAATAAAATAAAATAAGACCATAGCTTCAAATTTAAGCCCTAAGCACATGTGACACACAGGCAGATGGACGGACGGACATGGCGTCTTCGACTCGTAATTCGGTCTCTATCATAATGCTTCAAAAGCTTTGGGGGTGTACCACTATTATTTCACAGCGTTACAAAATATGTGGCAAACTCCCATAGGATGGGGTTTAAAATCCGAAAATACACGAAGAATTCACTTGGCTCACTGTTGGTGAGAAATCTCGCAGGCTTAGAAACAGAAACAGGATCAAATCTGTTCGTTACAAAATAGTTTAAAGTGTTAAAGTCTGTAAAATGGCTTTGCCAAATGCTCTTGAGTTTCGAAAATATTTGTGGACTTTACGCATGAAGGGATACTTTCAACTATCTGGAGGCCTTCATAAAATATTGGCATGACGCCTTCGAGACGTAGTGAAACAGTACTTTTTTCTACATCCTTATTACTGGATCATTTCCTTTGTATTTTTTTTTATATTTTAAAGGAAGGACAGTGTCTCACTGTTGGTATAATAAGACTTTCTCACTGTTCGAAAATGCCCTTAAAATCACTCTAATTTACTTGAATTCTTTTGAACTGGAAGTTTCACACCCACCTAGAAGAAATAAATTTGATTCCATATCGGCCAAAAAATTCTTTTTTTTCTTAATGACTACTTCCACCTGACTGTCTTTAATGTTCTGTAAGCAAAGTGAGTCAAACGAAGGCAAATTGCTGAACGGTAGTGAGTGCCACGTATTTGAGCTTGATTCATCGGAATTATGGGCATGTTTCACTGTTAACTTTGTCTCACTGTTGGTGGCTTTGCCTTAAGCATCTAAACTGTTGAAGACTGCAATTATAATGAGCCCTTGTAAACAGTAAGTTGTATAAGCTAAAAAAAACAGCAACAATAGCTTACAATTTAGAGGAGCCTGAGCACTTATAACAATACATGCTGTGCGCGTTATGGAAGGGCCTATATTTGTTTGCAAGAAGATTGTTGGCCTTAGAAGCATCTCATGACAATTGGAAGTTGGTCATTGAAAGCAAAACTGTCAACTAAGAGTAGAAAAAGAATGGAAAACCTTTCAGTGAACCGTTTCCTAAAAAATGCAAATCAGCTTTACAAAGTGTTTCCACCGGACAAACATAAGATTAACGTGAAGCAAGCAATCCGCTGCTGAGAACCAACATGACAATGTAGATGACATTGCCAAGGAGCGAGAAAACATTCCTTTTTAAAAACCGTAATAGAACAAAAATTTGTGACAAATCTGCGATACGTGGACTGTTTCCTTTGCCTTTTCTTGATCAAAAATTGAGCAAAATTTTGAATGAAGTTTATGAGGAGATTTATTTTTAGTCACTTTCCACGGAGATTTTATTTGTATAAGCCTCGAGATATGTAGAAGACGGATTTGCCTCTAGTGGAAACATGGACACAAATTGTGCAAGGTACCTGAAATTTAACAAAAATCTAAAAAACTAAATTTTTGAAAGTAAAAAATCTCGTATCTAAAATCTGAAACACCAAAAAGTTGGAAAACAAGTGAGTATTTTTGCACATACTCCATCTGTAACAAACTTCTTTATACCCGACCCTATTTACCGCGTAACACCAAATAAAATAAAAGTTTTTAAAGCCGGAATTTATGTATCGTATGCCAATTATTTTTATTAACCAAAATGAGCGTCGGCTGAAAATTAAAATTTATTGATTGATTGAAAAGCGTGAATATCAGAAATTATTTCTGAAAAAAAAAACAGTTTTTCCCTAAAAACGTCCCTTCAAAGTCGGCAGAGATTATGAAACAAACTTAGCAAATAGTAATATACAATTTTTTTTCGATTTGAAGAAATTTTTTCTAGAAATCGGGTTCTTAAAAATTTAACATTTTAAAAGTGGACATGATCAATAGTGTTTATTCGGTCAATTTTTTGCGTAAATAAAGGCTTCTTGCCAATATTCCTCTGTATCAAAACTTGAGTTGCTATGCCTTGTCTAACTTGACCAAAAGTCATTTTGAAAGAAATGTGAAATATTGAAGCCGTGGCGTGGCCAATTTTCACGCTTTGCCTGTGAACCAAGCCATGCACAAAGTTTCAGCTCTCTGGCTTGATTTTGAAGGGCTTAAACCTTCACACATGCAGACGGACGGACGGACAGGGCTTAATCCATTCACCTGTCGGTCTCGATCATATCTCTAAAGGGTCTTGAGGGTCTACGGTGATTATTTCACTGTGTTACAAACTATGCATTAAAATAAATATACCCTGGGTCGGGGATAAAAAATTTCACATAGCGCTTCATCCTACATCGCGCTAGTTCATACATTGCCAAGGTGAATATGTATGGGTGACATGCTTACCCCCTGCAACCCCCTTATTATGTACAAACGACTTGGAGTAGGTTCCAGATCGGGTACCTATACAAACTGATGCTAAGTCATATCTACTATTTTTAACAGTCTCGTTAAAATTTGTGTGTTTTAGATTTTAGTTTGAATTTTTTTCTTTCGAGATTTTTGTTGTTCTAGATTTTGCTCAATTCGAAAAGTTGTACATTTCAGTTTTTGGAAACGATTTTCGAGATTTCGGCCATTCTGGAATTTTTGTAGATCTAACAAACGGGGTGATCCCGTGCCACCTGGCTTAAGCACGTTCTCGCTTTTTATCCTATACAGTAGGTGCCAAAAAGTCGTCTAAAAGCGGTTAAGAGCGCTACAGTTGTCTAGTTGTTGCGGGCTTGTAAAAAAAACAAGCTGCATAAACAGTGCAGTTATGGTTATTTTTGTTGTGACTTAATTTGATTAGGAACTCTGGGTCATTCTTGACAACGAGCTCAGAGTAGATTTTTGAAAAAAATTACTTATAAGAAAAAAAAAAAAAAAAAAAAAAAAAAAATAGCGTCATTGAAAAGATTTGTTTAATAGGTTTAAGACGAAGTCTGGCAACATTTTGAAATTTTTAGCCGTGGATTGTGGTACTAACTAAAGAATGATACCCTTATTATTAAAGAATTCGCCAATTCAAAGAAGACTTAACATAAGGAACACAGGGCACTACTTGCAAATGTATCGGTTTTGTTAACCATTTACAATGCAGCTCTCTTTCAGACGTCACTCGAAAATCCTTTCAGGCTGCTGGGGGCTCGAAGACTATATTTTTTGATGGAAAAAACGTGTTCTGACTTAAGCTTATAAGGGTGTCGATCGTATCTAGTAAAAAGTCGTGTCATGCAAGACAGACCATACAAAAATATTTGCAAATGTATGAACTAGTCCTAGCTTTGCTCGAGCTGCTACGCCTTGTTTATTATAGGGTATGCATCCGAATTAAATCCCTGATCACGGAACCTACTGGATTGAATAGTTTGAAGATGATGGATCAACTATAACTATTCAACAACTACAAAATCAACAACCACTCGTTAGGTAACTTATTTGACAATTTGCGTCCTGTGATTTATTCATTCAGTTAAATACACGCACATCGCTTATTTCCAAAGATAAGCTTACAAAAACTATTAGCAAAAATAATTTTGAGGCATATTTCCATTTAACAACCAAAAACAAGCAAAACAAACCATGGAATGAATAGGGAAGCTTTAAGAATTATATGATTCAAGTTCTAGTCAATGTTTCGTTTCTATTATGGCCTAGCTAATTAGAAGACAAACAATGATAGGTCCCTCAATGGAACCCACCGGGACAACACTTCGAACTACATTATTTGGATATTCTCGTGTGTACGATCAAAAAAACTTTCAAGATCTTTCCACGTTTTAAGTACAAGTTCTTTGCTAGTTCTTATAAATTTAAGTGTTACACGCATTACCTAAAATACGTTAAATATGATTCTCTTTCTTTAATACCTTTTTTTACCCCATAATACTAAAGTAATGCCTATTATTCTACACTACCATTTTGTGATGGCGAAAGTATACATTTTTTTTTTTGTAAATTTAAAAAAGCTAAGTACCATTATACTATCGATTCATTTTGTCAGCAAGAGCTAGAAAACAACAGGAAGAAGACCACGTTGACGTGACGATAACCAACCCCAAAGTAGTGTTATGAATAAACTACAATATTTGGTAGCGACCGACTAAATCAAACATCGGTTTCAGTGCTGCCAATTTGCAATGAGTTGTTATCCGATGCTGTATGATTTGTGAGTTGGGCTGCAGATGTGGGTGTTGCAGGTGTTTGCTCTGCTGATGGTGTAGAAGGAGGAGCCGATATTGCCGTTGTCGATGATGACGAAGCCGGCTGAATCTGTGATTGCGGGCTTGTGGGCGTTGGTGTTGCCGGTATCTGATGCCAGTTGATGCTATTTTGCGAGGTTATGTTCCGCGTTTTGACTAGTGGCGGGTTCTTTATTGACGCTGAAAACGCCATACCACGACGTAGTGTCGCTCTATATTGGAATAAAATTTAAATTGGTTTTTCACTCGATACTTTGCACCGCCTGGTGTGATTTCTTTATTCATTTCAACTGGCAGTAAAGCAGTAGATTAGTAAGAAATGTAGGTATACACACAATACGAATTGTCAAAGTGCTAGAACCAGAAATAAGTGCTTTTATAAAAAAAAAAAACGAAACCATTCCCGAAATGAATAAAGACAACCACCATGCAGTGAATATATTATGTTTCCGGAAGACACAGTAAAATAAAACTTACCTCGTTGGGCTTGGCGGTGGATACGAAATACCACGATGACTAGGCGATAATAGGTTGCCCGACTGACTATTTGTTGGTCCAGGTACAAGCAACGTATTGTTACTATAAGTATGGTAAAGGTTACTACAATAAAAAAGAACCATAACCAAAGAAAAGAACAACAGTTAAACACTACATTGACTTTGAGCGGTGTTGTGTAAGGCAAATAATATTAAAAAATACATAATTTTATTCCAGGTGGAATCAATTGTTCGTCGCTGGATGTTACAGTATAAAAAAGGTGCTTTATTTATGGGTGTTTATGAATTTTTGAACTTTAGTGTAGTCTGATTTATTACAGTGAGTTATATATAGTTTATTGCTAATGACTCTGAGTGACACATTTAATGAAGTTGTACTGTAATACAGTAAGTGTCATAAAAATAAGGCTAGACACAATTTTATCGAAATCATTTTGATGTTAGCTTGAAAGTTTAAACTTTGATTTGTTTTGAAATTACAAGTTTATGTTTAATTTTGTCTTGAGTTTTATTTAAAAAGCGCGCAGGCATTTAAGAACATCTATGGCGACACGTCTGTCTTTGTTTAGCGTTAACTACATTTACACAGTTAAATAGAATTATACACGAAATCCTCTAGGGACCACCATATATCATTGTTTAATAATCAAACTTCCTAACAACTCACGATTGATTGTGATGCAAGTTTAGATTCGGTAAACTCTGCCCCAGGTGATTAATCGGTTGCACAGACAGGGTGTTTGACGATGCGATGATCTTTTGTTTGTGCGGACTAGTAGCGATATTCTTAGCCGTCGGTACATATCCTTGGTTTGTGCCTATAAAGACGACATTAGATTTATTCATACAACACTAATCCATTATTCTTACTCATGACACTTGATCCTTCATCACTTGACAGTGAATTCGTCTTCTCATTCTCAACTGATGTATTCCTTAAATCGTTCCACTCCACTGAACCGCTATGGCTATTGTTCGCACTAGACACACGACTCGAACTATTCATTGGACTCTTTTTAACCCCAAGTGAGTCCGCGGTGCCACCACTTGCGCCACTTCCACCATATCGGAAGTTATCCCAATTGTTACCGCTGCCCTGCTTCAGTCTTGTGTAGATATGTTTGGCTCGTTTCAGCGAATCATACCAATTCTTTGCCTCGGAGCACTGCAGAGTAAAGGCCGTTGTCGCTACCTGGAACTCATTGAGATAAATACAATTCAGGGAGTTATTGTTATGCTGCACAACAAGCCGATCGGTCAAGTAAGGCTGACGGATCACTTTGAGTGCACCAAGGCCCTTTTTCGCTATTGTCTTGCAAACGAGTAGAATGTCGGTAAGTAGAAAACAATGCACATCAGCTTTGCCGAGGTTGTCTTTATATTTGTGGTCGCCTTCCATGAAGAGGTGACGCACCTGATGGGCAGGGCAACCTTTCATGGGGGTACACAAATCGAACATGGCACTGTGTTGTTTGATTAGTTTCTCCAGGTGCTCATTGTTGGTGTCCTTGAGAAAATGAGTCTCCTTAATCGATTTTCCTTTTAAAGAAATTTTACACTCAACTCACCACTACGTCATAGGACTCGATGCGTGCCATAACACCTTTTAGTCGTTCATTCTCCTGCCTCGTTGTTAAATGGTTATTTACACTGCACACAAAGTTTTCCACCGAGTGTATCTGAATTTATTAAAAAAGTTTCTTTAATAAGTTTTTTGCAAATGAAAAGTTCGCTCACCATTTCGTCAATAGCATCTGCGTCATCCTCATCCAAAACATGCTTCCGTATGGCGGTCAATAATAAATTATACTTAGTCAGTCTTTGCATGGGTCGGACTAAAATGTCAGCCAACCGCAAGCGATTGCACATTTTCTGTGACTCGCACCACGCCAGGTATGCAGTGAAAAGTGCATTATTTCGATTAAGTTCTTTGCAGTAGAACTGACAGGTGCTTTGCTCCGCACAGTACTTTTTGTACGGCGCAAAGGTCGTTGCAAATGTGACGAAACCTTGACGAAAGAAATCAATACACAATGGCGCATTGCTGGCAACACTGCTCGCTACCATTGGATACAGATATAGAGTCCAGAATTTTAAGTTAGCTTCGCAAATATCACGCACGTTTGAGAAAAGCTTATGTTGATCGACATCGGTAAGAAGTTTCTCCTCTTGTATCGCTTCAAGGCAGGCCAGGAACAACTGGAAAGAAGCAATGTAAAATTGTTGAAGCAAATGCAGAACATATGTAAATTTGACTGTTTTTTTAGGCTTTCCTTATACGAGACTTTTGGGAAAAGAATGCTTATGGGGACACTTAATCTTTTCCGTTAGTCCGGGTGGACTTGGTTAATGTGTGTGCCTTCTTCCGCCGCTGTAGTGAATCCTACCTTTCCCTGTCTCTGTCACCAGCACTCTTAAACCGATCGAATTTGGTACCACAATCACATGAAATCGGCGTGAGTGCAGCGCTGAATGAATAAAATAAGCCTCAGTTAACCATCAGCCATCAGCTAACAAATATTTTTTTCATCTAAGGCGCCCTTCACCATCAGCACTTGGATAGTACTTGTAACACAAAGCCTTAAAAAATTGTGTAAATTCAAACTTCTTCTCAATGAAGTCTAGGAACAAACGACTAGTAGTTTCGTATTGCTTTGCCATAGTGGCCGCCGGTTAGCTTTTTAATTAATGACTAGTAATACATCTTGGATTAGAAATGAGGTAAACAAACTCTCGTCCAAAATATGATCCTAATATTTTCTCAAAACTTCTAATATATAACGTTGTTTTACACCCCCATTCTTCATCACTTGCCAACCCCCTTATTTTTCAAGTATTCCACTAAAGCCAACACAAAACCGCGTCTTTGAACCCACTGTCTCTTCTGACAGACCTCCAGATCCTACAGTACCTACCCAAACCACCAATTGAAGCTAAAAAGCCCAATATTATTCGCTCCCATACCTACACCCTAGATAATTTATCTAATGTGAATTATATTGAACTTCTATTATCCCATTCACTTAAATTAGTTTAGGAAGCGTTAAGAGCCATAGGCCCCACAGGACGTCTTTATGCAATTTTCGGGCTCAGAGAAAAAAGCTTTCATGAGAATATGTGTCCTTTTTTTTTAGAGAAAAGTTTAAGCTTCTGTGTGATAGGAAGGCAAATGGAGGAGAAGATAAACCGCGAACTCTATGGCCTGTATCAAAATGCTGATGTTCAAAAAGCAAAAAAAAAAAAAAAAAAAAAAAACGCTGGGGGACTAGTTTCAGCCAAGCGGATATTTGAATCTAAGACCCCGGGTTAGAGACGACCAGGAAAGCCGAACATCCGTTTTAAGAAACAAGCCATCACGAATGTTACTGGTTCTAGACAGCAGGCAGCGGAGCGTTCTCAATGGAAGGATTGGGCCATGCAGAGATCCCACACTTGACTCAGTTTTCGCTGTAGGATACTTAATGGTTTCCATCCGACAGGACTGCCCTTTGAATTCAATAGTCTCACGAACATATTTATCAGGTTCGAAGGGACATTCTATAAAAAAAATCCTTAAAAAAATGCAGCTTATTTAACTGTTTTGATAAATTCCTCTGTCTGTTCCTAAAACGACAATTTTCTCTTGTAAAAAATCGCCTTCTTACTTTTTACGACCAGAAAAAAAATCAAGGTTTTCGAACTGCTCTTCGGAGTTTAATCCGGCGTCAAATGACCAAATTTGGTCGAAATTACGACCTTAACCTGATTATTCACCCTGGTAAATAACACTTGTTTTGGGGCGTTTTTTCCGCCAGTCAAAGCCTATCGGAGTTTCTTTGATTTTACACATTTAGCCCTAAGAGATGTAACTAGTATCAATGCTGCTGAGCTTCCTTTAAGTCATTATTGCTAACACTGAGAGAGTGCTTACAGCGAGACAATTATTTTTTCTCTTTTCGGAAAACATACAGAAATGGGTCGGAACAGAACCCTCCACGAGTTCTGATTTAACGTTTAACATTTTTCTTATTTTTTCGAGCTTCATTTTATTCGTCTCATTGTTTATCTAACCCGGTCTTACGGTTCGCACAGCTCGAGAACAAAGAGACAGTATGGTTTTTTTACGTTCCATTTTGTTGTGATGCTTTCATGATTCCTTTTTCTATATGTTCTTTTGAAAAATGAATGTAAATGAGCCTTAAAATAAGCTCAAAATTTGGCTAGCATTAGTTGGAACTATTTACAGATATGAAACTTAAAAAAGAGCGTCTCACTACTGTTCCCACCTCTTACTGTTTTCCCCTACCCACATATTTTGATTGAATTTTTTACGAAGCGTTAAGTTTTCAGTACAAGCCTCACTTCAAGGCATATCAATCCTCACGAACAAGGCTTTTTGAAAGTTAGATCAACTACACCAAGCCTCAAGATCGTGTCATTCCCTTCGCATTACCAGCTTTAAAGAGGGGCGAAGAACTCTACGTAATCGGATCTAAGTAAGGAATTTGATACGATTTCCCATAATCAGATCCTTTCAAATTGTTTGTCATCGGTTTCGAAGCCACATTGCTTCATAACTGAAATATCGTATGTTTATAGTGTTCGCGGCTGCAGTTCCGTACTACTTTTTTGAGCCTACTCTGGGCCTCCACAAGGAAGCCATCTCTGTCCTATTCGCTTCATTCTGACTATAAACGATACCAATCGAGTTATACTACACTCCTCTCTACGCGGACGATAATAAATTTTCAAAAGCATTCTCTGGCTTGACAGTTTTTCGTGAAGCTCAATGCCCCTAAATGCCATTGTATTTCCTCTTCTCGTAGACATCGAAAGGGAGGGATCCTTCTCCTTACTTACAGCCCCTTCCTGTCACGGTTATCCCATATCCTATCAACCTCATTGCGACCCATGAACTTTGTTTTAAAAAGAAAGCCTAATTTTCGATCCGATTTTGACGAGATAGTTTTGAAAGCGAAAGCCAACTTATCACTAGGCTTTGTTAAACGTTGGTCCAGAAAATTCTCAATTCTCTGATGCCCAAGTATGCCTTAGAGTTAGCTTCGCTCCCCTCATATTTGAACACGCTAAGCACGGTCGCTTGTCAGAAAGTACATGTGACAAGAAGGGGTAACATTTAATGTCACCATCTTCGATTTGCCCATCCAGGTCTCTCTTTGACAATATGTCATCTTGAATCCTTACTGTGACAAACTTAACCTCGTCAACCCTTAAATAGCTTTATTGCCTTTAATACTAACCCTCATAACTAACGATGCCTCCGTTTTTTCTATACTCTGAGACACCGTACGTTATAAAGCTGCAATGAACCTAATTCTTCCAGTCTCAAACTCGATCTTCTTCACCCTTCTTTTTAGTTTTAAAGCTCGAGTTCTTTTCTAGCTTGTATATCATCAGCAAATTATTAGAAGGAATTTGCCTTTATCAAAATTTAAAACATTACTACATAGGAGCGGGAGGTCTTGGTTCGATTACCACCTAGATCATCTTTAAAAAAGGACCTTTTTTTCAATGCGCGGGTAAGTCCCCCGTGAATAAACCTGTATCAAAAGCTTCTTAAAGTGCGGCTCGGATAGTTGTGAGAGGTTGCTCCTGACTTCTTGAGCATGAAATTTGGGTGGAGGCTACAGAAAGCAAATTTTGTGCAAAATATTGCTAGAGTCAGTCACTGAAAAGGAAGAGTAAGAAATGCCAGTATTTGAGAGAATATCCACCTTAAATAAGGTTTCCTTCTGAAGTGTAGAATGTTAAAGTTACCATGAACGGGCTATGAATTCCCGGATATACGATTTGATTAGAGTCGGTGGTGGACGATGGGGAGAGATTTTGACATTTACGATTATGATCATGACGGTTAAACAATATTTTCTGTGCTTACGTCGGTGACGGTTTGCAGCGCGTGTATGTAATACACCTCAGTTGTGACTAGTTCCCAAATAGCTGTCTGTATTTTGGTCTCAACATCTGACATATTATCACAGTGAACAAAATCCTTCCAAGACGCGTGCATGTTGTCCAAATAGGCTAGAGCAGCATCGAAATCAGGATGTTCGAAACTTAATGCAGCGCTTTTTTGAGGCACACCGTTCTTAGCATAATTATTCAAGAGTTCACACAACTGGCTTTGATGCGGGTTCTTGATGCCAAATAAGCCCGACCAGCGTTGTTTTAATTGCTTTCCAGGAATACTGCGTTGCTCTGATTCGGTGGTTTCTTCGGTTGAAGCCGACGATAAAAGTCTTGGTGGGCGGGCACGGGAACCCTTTGAAATATAAAAAAACAAAAGCAATTAACATCAGTTTTTTTTTTGTTACAGGGATGATAGAACTTACAAATGATGCTGCTTTTTGGAGGGTTTTCTTGCCATCTCGTTCGGTGATAACCAAATGACGGCCGGCTAAATTATCTACGTCAGTGTTTTCATCAAAAGAGCTGGTATAAGGCGGGGACCCTACTCAAACAGCACAAATAAAGACAGTTTACAAATATATTTTCAATACATTTCTGGTTATAATGGAGTTATTCAAACTAACTTACCGGATTCCAAAAAACTAGGCAAATTATTGTCCGTTATTATGATTTGCGAAAAGCTTAAATTCCTTCGTCGTAATGAATTACTCAGGGCATCACTGTTAAAAGTGAAACCAATTTATATTTCTTTTTATACGTAAAAATTAAGATTTAAAAAATAGCACTTACGATAATGTAACACCTTTGTCAGCGGGAATAAATTCTTCTTCTTGACAACCATTTTCCAAACAAAAACTAACCGAAAAAAACTCCGAACTGGATATCTGTAGAAAGAAAAGAAATAAAAAAGATTAATAATTTCCCTTTGAACAGGAGGTATTGATTTGATAAGAGTGAAAAAATGGCATCTCGTTTATACAGTCAGAGCTGTGGGCGAAGATTTCATTGCATATCTTGTGGCAAATACTTTGTCAGCCCCATGTCAAAACTTATCGAACCCAAATCAAAACGTGAAGAATTTTCAATGTCACCGCACCACCAAAAATTGCTTAGGCCGGAATAATTTACAAAGTGTGGTCGTGCGGAGTCTCATGTCGTTTACCTACTTTGACTTTCCATGGGGTGTAAGTTGAAAAGTTTATAAACAAAAAGGTATAGAGATTTAAAAAAGGATTTGCCAATACCTTTTACTCATTTTTTTTTTAGTTTGACCAGGGGATCGTATATATTACATTTCTGGGGTCTTTTTATTTAATGCATTAGGTACAGGTAGGTCCTGAATTTTTTTACTTTGAACAAACTGGGAAGTTTTGATCAAACACCTGTCCAATTGGGTTGTATTGATGGATGTTGTGTGCCAATAATTTAGTCTGCTGCTGCCAATGCCCTCATTCGCTCGTTTTTTGGGCTAATTATCAGTTGGACGTGCACTTTAGTCTACAAATAACTATAAGCCCATTTACATCCAAAGTCGTTTTTCTATTTTTTTAACCGTTTCTGCAATAACTGATCTTTGTATTAATGAGTAAACCGTATAATGTTGTTTAAGTACTAGTTTTGCTGACAGTAGACAATCATTTTTCCTGTTTTTATCATGTACCGTTGTCTTAACCAATTTCGCAATTCAATAACATAGTAAATCCTTTCCAAGAGTCTTCATAATCAGAATACACAACGACTACATCCTCGTTTTCCAATAGTCTAGTGAAAATTTTGTGGGTCCAGCATATATGATATTTTACCTGATTGCTAGAATTCTAAATTTTACCTACCGCACTGATATGAACTACAAGGAAAACGTGTAGTAAATTGAATTTTAAAAAAATTACTCCATTTTAATTTTTAATTTACTAGTTCTACCAAATTCTCTCTGACAAAACTATCTTCTTCTTCTTTTCCATTTAGGTTATGATCTGAAGTGATGGATCATAACCCTCCCACCCTACTTCATTCCTAATGGTCCGCCGATTTGACCTCTGAATATACCGGCAGGCCACCCGATTTTGGATCCCTTCGTCATTGAGACCAAATAAATGCTGTTGTCGTTGCATTTGTGTGATCCATGAATGTTTAGGCCTTCCTCTCTTTCGCGATTGCGCTGGAATGTTGATTGACATTGCCTTTTTGACGGGGTTCGTAGGACCTTTCATATGAACGTGGCAATACCAACTGAGTCGGTCGTGCACCATTTTTTTGGAGATAGCTTCTTTTACATGGAGGCTTCCTCGGATCTTCGTACTTCCTTTTCTATTTCGCTTTGTTACTCCTGCTGTCATGCGAAGTATCTTCATCTCAGCTGCCGTAAATTTGCTCTCATATTTCTTATACGCTGTCCAACATTGTAAACCATATGTAAGCGCCGGACGCACAACTGCGGTGTAGAGCCTTCCTTTCAGGTCAGGGGGCATTTTTCGGTCACTTCATCCATCCCACGCTTACGAGGTAATTGATGTCTTCATCACATTTGCTTTGCTATTGATCATAGACCCCAGGCACTTGAACTTTTCACACTTGGGAAGAACATTTCCATTCAATTAAATGTCTGGAATCGGCTCGGGTGCGTCAGAGAATGGGCAGCACAGGTATTCTGTCTTCTTTCAGCTTATACGATACCCATTGCCCTCTATGATCTTCACTTATGATGGCCCCATCGTCGTCGAAGAATAACTGATACACTTTCGGGTCCGTCAGTTTTCTTTCAAGCAGATAATCAAGGACTACAATGAAAAGCAAAGGACTTAGGACGCTTCCCCGCTGTACACCGACTTTAATTGAAAACTCATAAGTAAGCTCATAAATAAACTCATAACTCCGGAAGGACATCTTAGTCTTGTCTTTGCTCCATCATACATGTCCATGATCATCCGCACGTAGGCTTCTGGAACTCCGCGTTTTCTTAGCGCCTCCCGTATCAGATCTCGTGGTAGTCTATCGAAAGCTTTTTCAAAATCAACCAGCACCATATGCAGATCTTTAAGGTCATCACAATGTTTTTCCGTTATGATCCTTATACTTTGGATTGCATCAGTGGTTGATTTGCCCGCGACAAACCCACACTGGTCCTCAGATAGCCTTATTATTTTCCGCAGTCTATTATCTAGTACCCATTCGACGATCTTCCTTGTGTGGGACATCAGCCTGATAGAACGGTAGTTGACACAGCTTCGTGTATCACCTTTTCTTTGAACAAAGGAAGAAGATAGCTTTCCATTCACTGATAAGGCATTGGATTCCCTCTCATTAGTTATGGAGATTAAGGTCATGAGCCATCTGGACCAGCTGTCTCCTCTTTTCTTCCAGAACACTAAGGATATCTAATCCAGCCCAACCGCTTTTCTACTTTTTGGAGTAGTTAACTGCCTTGCCAACCTCTTTGACTGTGATGTCTGGTACTTCTTCTCGGTTAGGAGTAGTTTCTTTCTGGTTTTCTGGGAAACTGTTCATTCAATAGTCTCTCACAATACTGCCGCCACCTGTGAAGAATTTTGTCGTCATTCACAGGAAGCTGTCCCTGAACATTGTTGATGAACCTTGGCGAAGGAATCTCCTGGGCGTTTCTCCTTCTCTGAGCGGCAATTTTAAGATTTTAGCCCTCTTATTCAAGGCGCTTTGTTGAAGATCCTGTATGGCCTGATGTGTATTAGTCGTGGAAGAAGAAACTTCCTCCAATTTCTGATACAGGCCCTCCATTCTCTTTGCTTGAACCTGGGCGCACTTCTTCTTAGCAAGACTCTTGAGGTGTCTATAGTCCAATTCCAGGCGAAGCATTTCATCTCTGTTGTCCGAGGAGCACTTCTTCTATGCCTTAGCTTGAGAGACGTCAAAGATAAGTTAGTGCATGACTATTTAACTTTTACTTCCTTGCAAATATCAAACTTAAAATAAGGCACATACTACAAAAATTACAAAAACGACAGTTACTAAATTTTTCTGAAATGGTAGGTAAACTGTGGCAACGTATCCTGCATTGCTATAACTATGCAGGACACATTGCCGCAGTTTACCTACCAGCCCAAAAAATTGAATCCTTAGAATTGAACAAATGTTGAATTTCATGTAAAATAATTTCTAAACAGGACAATTACCCGAAGATTACTTCAAAGGTAGTTTAAAAGTGATTTAATGAAAAAAATACCGTCAAGTATGAAGACATACGCGGAGCGGTCCGTCAGTTTTTCCCACAAAACTCTTGTTTAGTCTTTTGTCTGCGTCAAATTTGGTTGATGTAAAATAAAAGTGCCCAGAAGCTACGATACATATCTGCTAGCAGCATCATTCAAGTCAGTGAATTGAAGCGTTTTCAAGCACATCTAGAAAACCATTAACTATTTCAAAACGGCTTTAGTCTAGGTAGGCAGTTCGTTATTTAATTAAAATGCTTGTCTCTTACCGACACCGTTTTGAAAATAGAGGGCTGGCTTATCGGCCTTTTTAACGTTTTTGAAAATTTACCGTTATTCAATTTTGCATTCAGCTAAGTTCTATTCGCCACTTTTCTCAAATTCTGCGGACATGGGTTTTTTGAGATTTCGTTTGCTTAAATAGGTTTAAAAACTTGAGGTTAGAAACCGAGATTTTAAGACTTTTTAAATGCAGTAAACTTGCGTTGTAAACGCTTAATCCTTCAGCCAAATTTAAATTAGATCGTCATTGCCATTAAATAAGAACTTACAAGGACTAGCAATCTTGAAAAAATCGTTTTCGAAAATATTTTTACGATTTTGAGTCAAATTTTCAAAGTTTTTGAATATTCGAAGTTTACTTTAGCCTAACATGAAATCTTAGAAGACGGACTATGCCCGTTATTTATTTCAAAGTTATACTTTATGCTGTTTAGGAACCAGAGGGGGAGACATACCTTGTTTTGACCTTGTTTATATTTTTTTTGAATTTCAAACCCATAAAACAACTATTTCGAATTTTTTCCAGTTCCCGTTAGACTTTTTCCCAATCGCGCAACTACCTGCGCTAGCATTGATGCTTTTTTTCAAATTCAATGGCCAACGATTTTTCAATTTCAAAATTCTCTAACGCATCTTGCTTTCCTTTTGTATGCTTTTGTACTTGAACTGAATTTGAACAAAATCTAGAAGTTTTTAAAAAATAGTTTTTGAAAATGCTTTTCTGTTTTTGAGTTAAATCTCAGAAGTTTTTGAAACTTAAAAGTGTTGAACTGTAGAACATTCTATACCGCAGGTACCAATAGAAGTAAAACGCCTTTATAAAAACATGTTCTTTATTTGATATCTTGAGTAAGAATAAAAAAGTTTTTTTAATATTTGTTGAACGATAAACAATAGAACAAATGTATGATTTTTTTGTTATTAAAACTAAGTTCTAAAAACACAAAGTTGTTTTTATAGATTTAAACATTACAATCAACACTCCTCCTCGTTCAATTAATATTACATTTATTTCTTAAATAAATGTGCTTAGCTTCTGGTAATGGTTTTGTCAAAAGATCAGCTATCATATCTTCTGTTGGGCAATATTCACATTCAATAATTTCTTTTCTTACCATGTCTCTTATCATTTTATATCTTGTATCAATATGCTTGGTTCTGTAGGAAAATTTACAGTCCCGTACTAGTTCTATGCAACTCTGATTGTCTTCATATATAAGAATTGGAGATTGTATTGGTTCATGCATCTCTTCCAATAATTGACGCAACCATTTCACTTCCTTAGCTGCTTCTGATATTGAAATAAATTCGGCTTCACATGTCGACGAAGCAACCATTTTTTGCTTATTGCATGACCAGCTTATTGTCCCGCCATTAAAGAAAATAATTCTGCCACTGTTCGATTTTCGTTCCATTTTGTCATCTGCCCAAGTAGCATCAGCATATCCGTATAATGTCAAATTATCGGATTCAATTTTACTCAACATTAACTTCATAGTGTGTGTCCCTTTCAAATATTTAACAACACGTTTGAGTTGATTCCAATCTTGAATAGTTGGGGTTGAAACCTTCTGCGCTAAAATACAAACACTTGCTGAAATATCTGGTCTGGTGTTTACTGATAGATATAATAGACGTCCAATTAGTTGTCTGTATTGACTGTTGTTTTCTAATTTGTCCAAAGATTCCATTTGTCCTTTTCCGTAACTAACGTCAATTGGAGTCTTAGCTGGTTTTGCGTCTTTCAGTCCAAAATCTGATGCAATTTTAATTATATATGCAGATTGGCATAACGAATAGTTACCGTATTTGTCTTTTGTAACTTCCATGCCCAAATAGTGCCTTATCGGACCCAAATTTTTCATTTTAAAATGTAAATTTAAAGTATCTTCAATCTGCCTGACGTTTTCTGTTGATTTGCAAGCCACAATTAAATCATCAACGTAAACAACTACGTAGCAATAATGCCCATCGATTTTCTTTGAATACAGACACGGATCGTTGTAGCTTTGCTGAAATCCACCTTCTTCTAGTACTTTATGTAAAGCGTTGTTCCATGATCTTGCTGCTTGCTTTAAGCCGTAAATGCTTTTCTTTAACAAGCAAACCTTTGAACCGTCTTCATAGCCTGGTGGTGGTTTCATGTATATTATTTCTGTTAGCTGTCCATTAAGAAAAGCCGTTTTTGCATCCAAATGATGAACAACCATTTTTCTTTTTGCCGCAACTGATAGCAAGGTCCTAAATGTCGTATGCATAACAACTGGTGCAAAAACCTCGTCATAGTCTTCACCATACTTTTGCGAAAAGCCTTGAGCGACAAATCTAGCTTTGTAAGTTTCTATTTTATTGTCTAGTCCAGTTTTAAGTTTGAAAACCCACTTTCCACCAATTGCCTTTTTACCGTGTGGTAGATCAACTAATTCCCAAGTGCCATTTTCTTCGTGTGACTCTAACTCTTCTTGCATTGCTGTGAGCCAATGTTCTTTTTGATCACATTCAATTGCTTCTTTATAGTTTCTCGGTTCAGTTATTTCCTTGGTAGCATTAATTCCTTCAAATAAACGTTTGGGTGGGACGCCCTTATTCACTCGTTTATAAACACGTTTTTCATTTTGTTTTTCCTCTTGAGATGTCGGATCATTTATTTCAGTTACTTCATCTATCTCCTCCTGAAAAATATGTTTCTCTGTTCGAATATGTTCCTCCTCCTGAACAAGCGGTTTTCCATTTGATAAGTCATTTTTAGTTGAATTCGTAAGCTCAACCAAAACTTCACTGCTCTTGTTTTTAATCGCTGGCTGACAAAAACGTACATCTCGACTTATCACCACTTTGCCAGCAATCCTGTCATAGCATCGATAAGCTTTTGAGTGCTCATCATACCCCAAAAATATCATTTCAGTTCCAGAATTATCTAATTTTTGTCGTTTCACATCGGGTACATGAACAAAACATCTGGAACCAAATATTTGAAATTGTTCTATACCTGGCTTAACATCATTCCATCGTTCATAAGGTGTTATATTTGTTGTCCTGGTAATAACACGATTCTGAATATAGTTCGCAGTTGATATCGCTTCTCCCCAAAAACTGTTTGGTAATCCAGCGTCAATCAACATACAACGAGCCATTTCAACTAATGTCCGATTCTTTCTTTCAGCCTTTCCATTTTGCTGTGGACTATATGGTGTTGTTAACTGCTGTTGTATTCCTTCTGATTTTAAGAACATCGTGAAGGTTTTTCCAATGTATTCCCCACCACGATCAGAACGAATAATTTTTGGTTTTCTTGAAAACTTCGTTTTGCAATATTCCACAAACTGTTTTATAGTTTCTTCAACTTCTTCCTTTTTCGCAAGCAAACGCACCATTGTGAAAGCTGAATAATCGTCTATGAACGTTAGGATATATCGCTTTCCAGAATGAGTGGCTGTTTGCATAGGACCGCAAACATCAGTGTGAATCAAATCCAAAGTTGTCGATGATTCATTTCTGGAATATTTTGGAAATGGTAGCCTGGTCATCCTACCCATCATACAAATTTCACAAATCTCTTTGATTCCACAATCAACAATGTTTAACCCTTCGATAGATTTATTTTTAAACATTTGTCGAATTGCTTCCGGATCTCTGTGTCCCATTCTCCGGTGAAGGTAATGAATACAATTCTCATTGTGTTCAAGTACTGCACAAGCTTTTGCCGGTTGTCGCAGAACATACAATGAACCCTCTACATCTGCAACACCAATTTGTTTACCTTTGTGCTTGATTTCACAAATCCTGTTGCCAAATTCAACACGCAACCCATTTTTCGTCAATTGTTTGACAGAAAGCATATTACCCGTAAGATTTGGTGCGTACAAAACTTCAGTAATCTTGACATGATTTATGTTACCACTTTCATCCAAAAATGTCAATATGCCTGTACCTATTCCTTGAACTGTAGTCGAATCGCCATTCGCTAGTTCAACACAACTCTTGTATGACTTGTCGAGTTCCTTAAAAAAAAATTTCTTTATTCACAACATGTCGAGTTGCTCCCGAGTCAATTATCCATCCAAACTTTAGTTGATGACTAAAAGTGAAAAGAAAGTCAGTAGAATCTTCACAAAACTTACTTTTTCCTTCAGGTGATTCTTCTATTGAGTTGACCTTATGTGCCGATCTTACCTTGAAATCATTTTGTTTCCTTAACCATTCTTTGTGCTTCGTACATGATTTCTTCAGATGACCTGGTTTCCGACAGAAATAGCAAACAACTTCTTTGGCTACGTTTTTCAAAACTGAATCTATTGCACAGCCCTTTTCATTTGAATGTCGTTCGTATTCTGCAATTATCCGTTGCTGCACTAAAGCAAAAGTAATATCTTCTTCTTTTCTTGATTCAAGTGAGGTAATTAGTGCATCAAAACTTTTCGGTAAACTACTTAGAAGCATCGCAGCACTCCATTTGTCCGACAAAGTTTCTTCACCTAAGTCACGCAATTTCGTGAAATACTCCTGCATTTTATTTATGTGTCCCTTAGCATCACCGCCCTCTTCTAATTTCAACGAGCAAATCGATCTCATCAAAAATACTTTATTCGTCAGCGTATTTCTCTCGTGATAATTCCTTAATGCATCCCATGTCGCTTTTGCTGTCTTCTCCATACGAATATGGGCGAGCTGATCGTCTTCAACACATAAACCAATCGTTCCTCTAGCTTCATCATCTAAGTCTTCCCAGTCATCTATTTCCTTTTGATTTTGGATCGATCCATCAACAATTTTCTGTATTGGTTTTTCGACTTGAATTACTCTTTTCCATAAATTTTGCTTTCGAAGTAAAAGTTCCATTTTAAATTTCCAGTTCACATAGTTGTTGTTATTGAGTTTTAAAATTTTCGAAATTGTTGCTTCTGCCATCTTTGTTTTCAAGATCCTTATTATTGCAATTGAAATCCTTAGTTTTCCTTTAATTCCTTTTATTTACTTCTGTGGTACAATTAAGTCTCATAATCTGTTTAACTGTAGAACATTCTATACCGCAGGTACCAATAGAAGTAAAACGCCTTTATAAAAACATGTTCTTTATTTGATATCTTGAGTAAGAATAAAAAAGTTTTTTTAATATTTGTTGAACGATAAACAATAGAACAAATGTATGATTTTTTTGTTATTAAAACTAAGTTCTAAAAACACAAAGTTGTTTTTATAGATTTAAACATTACAATCAACAAAAAGTTCGTTATAATTTTCCTTAAATATTTTGGAAAATTTCTGAGAGGTGTGATTTTTTTCATATTATTTGTCTAGGACCGGAGATAAGGGAACACACACGTTTTTTCATAAATTTTTACGATTTTTTTCGAAAATGCGTAAGAACGGCAGTATTAAAATTTTTTCGGAAAAATATGACTTAAGCATTTGGTTATTTGGTTTGTTTTGTGTTGCTTTATACGTGTGGCCAATATTATCTTTGTGCATTGAGCGGTTCAAAAGTTATGGCCTCAAACAATTTGAAAAACGTCACCCATTTTCAACTCTTTATTTCTCAAAAACCTTTGAATATTTTGAAAAAAAAAAAAAAATTTTCATTAAAATTTATCAAGTTACTTAAGTTTCGCCTTTCTTTCAAAAAAAGTATTGAAAGACATTTAATTCTTTTTCCCATTAAATTTCAACCTGTAATTATACCGTTATTACTGGTTAAAAAAAATTGGGTTCGAACTCTCGTTGGGTTCTCCGACTTTTTCCGCAGTTTAAAAGCACATCAAATGTTGCCTCTGTACGAGTTACCGTTTAGAAGGTATAACACGATTGGACGGACGAACGGACCGGACGAGCGATACCAGAAGTGGTCCATCTTCCATTTTTGGACGGACCGCTTAAAAGTTGCTAAAAGGCGTCTATGTTTGTAAATGTGTTGGATAAAACTATCCAACACATTTACAAGTACGTAACCAAATGAAACTTTTTCTGCTTTAAATCTCAGTTCCTTTTTTGGCGCCATTCAAATAAAATAAAATTCCACTTTAAGTAAACAAATGTCACCCTTAAATACCCCTGCCTGAGGTACAAATACAGCCATACCAAGTTTTATCTATCTTTTACGTCCTTTTTAGCTGCTTCTTCCTCACCTGTCATTTCGTGCTTAAAGGTTTATAGCATTCAAGAACCTATTCTGTGCGAAATTAAAACCTAAATCCCAGATGTTCAGCTATCTTTCCCTTGCCTTAAACTTGCAAGGTATGTGTCCACAGCAGTGAAAATTAAATCCAAAGACCTCGGACGACGGCCAGCACTCTCGTCCAGTGTGTGCGTTCGAGAAGATTAAACTTAAGTAAAAGGAACGAAAAAAAATCTACAAAACTTTCTTGCGATTAACTTCTGGATGTCTTCCACTTGAGTTCAAAAGACGAAGAAAGAACACGTACATTTAAAGCACTTAGCGTAACGAACGTGATGCAAATGCTCAATGCACTCTGTGTACGCATTCAGTATTACTTTGATAATATCTTAAAGGTATTTGGCTCCTACAAAAAATCCTTGTGCAACACATAAATGCCGGGATTGTAGATGGCGCACATTATGCTCTTTGAGGCATTTTACTCAAGAAGTCAGGAACAGAAGTTTCAAAAAAGTACATCGACATCTCCAAGGATAATACAACGAACGAATGAATGCCATTGCGGAGCGTATTATAGCGATTATCCTTTGAGACCCAAAGGGGATTTGGATAGCGAGCTATTTTTGACACTGGTTAGTCGAAGGATCCTTCGAAATCGCAAGAGCGCTACGATGGTTTTCTTAAGTTTTTTGTTGTCTCAAGTCGAAACCCTTTGTGTGTTGTCTTTCTGAAGCTTTTACATTCGATTGCAAAAGGATAGTTCCAGAACCACAAAAGTGAAAGGGATTTTGCTACATCCTTGCAAAAAGTGTGAAAGAAATGAAAAACCAACCAGAGAAAGTAAAACCATGGGAAAATAAGAAAAAAAGGGAAACAAGAGAAAATTGTCTTGTCTGTGCAAATTGGAGTGCATACTGCACAGTGGTGTTTTTTGTATGAGGGGCTTACAATTTTTCTCAGAAAATGTCTTACCTCGTTCTAGTTTCACCAAGCGCAAAACGATTTGCTGGGTATAAAGTTCACGCCTTCACGCCTCTATGTGCCAGCAATATTGTTGCACTTTTGTACAGTAAAAGTTTGAAATATTTCAAGAAAACTTCAGGTAATGGTAAAGAAACAGTCGGGCCATCCCCGTTAAGAGTTTTAGAAGCACTTCGTAAATATTTCCCTTAAATGTCCTTTTAACTCGCTTCCACTAGGGAATCACTCCTGCGAAGTCATTGAAGTGCAAAATACGATTTCATAGCATACGGATGGAGTTTTATCAAAGTTTAAACTTTTTATGTCTGAGGGATGACACCAACCCTGCCTTCATATGTGCCTTAAACTTCTAGACTAATGCCGGTGGTGTGGGAGGTAGAAGCCGGCAGAAATTTTAAGCCCAACGACAATGTCAATGCCGAACAAAATATATCATAAACGCCTGACACACTTGTGGGTTGAGGTTTTAATATGTTTTTGTTTCCTGATTTTGGGGCATAAAAACAATTTTATGGCATCTTTCGGTTTAAATCGTAAAAATATACAAATATATATAGCAAACCTTTTTGGAAGGTATCCTTTTTGGGGTGCGATTTTAGAATGTTAAGCGAGTTGTTGATGTTTCCATATTCTATTGGCTATTAAATTTGGATGAAGCAACAAGTTTATAAAAGCACAAGTGATGGTATGCTTGTTATATGATAGCTTTCTTAAGTTTTTATTAGTGCAGGACATAAAATACATATAATTCCATTCATATTATTCGTCCTTAAATAGGCTTAAGTGGCTTTTTGGGCAACAATAATTTTATGCAGACAAATTTTTTTTTGCTGTTCAAAAACCGCTTACAGCTAAAATATTTATAATTTCTCTTAAAGGGTTTGCAGGATAAAAATATTCTTAAGTACGGGACACTATTTACCCTAAGTTATAAAGCTACCAATCATGCCTCAAGAACGTTGTTTTACTTATAGGCTGGCTCGGGACTTCTTAAACACGGGGCGGATTCTCGTATGAAGTTTATAGTTATCCAGCTCCCAGTTGAAGAGAACTTACCTAGCCTTCTTTTATGAAGAGATCTATAGGCGTAATGCTCAGGATTGTTTCTAGTAGGAGTAGATCTAAGAGCACCTGTAGTGACGAGACAAGCCATTCTTAGTAACTAAATTAGGCTTTGAGATTTTTATGTTCTCTTATTTTTGGTCACCAGCTATAGCATCTAACGCCATTCCATAAGCCATTTGGTAACGAGTGCAGGATGAAGCTGTGGCCATACGGTCTTGTACTCCAGCATCCAGCCTCCCTAAGTCTTATTGCACTGCATAGTGGGATATATTTTGTGTGTAAGTCAAGAGGACAAAGACATAGAAGCACAGTAAGCGCGTCTGTTGGGGCGGACTTTAGTGGACTTGTGGTGCCAACGCTGGCTGTTTTTTGTAATCTAGGTAAAAATTGGACGCATTATAGCTTCGTAAAATCATCTTTGGTTGAAGTTCCCACTCTTTCCAAAGAAGTGCAGAACATACCTTGCTGACTCTCGATGATATGTTTCCAGTTAAGCTTTGGATCGAGCATGATAACTAGACACTTAGCGCTGGGAGAAATTGTGAGCGGTTAACCATTAAAGCAGGGGAGGCTAAAATCGGGTATTTTGGTCTTTGAAGTGGCCAGCATCACTTTAGTTTTCCTCGGGTTAACGCCCAGGACACTTAGAAGTGACCAGCATCACTTTAGTTTTCCTCTGGTTAAAGCCCAGGTCACACATCATACCTTGTAGCCAGAGTGCTTGCCTAGAGCAGTTTCTATAATTTTACTAATAACGGAACAAAACTAGTGGACGAATGACGCTAATGAAATGATGCATTTGTTGACTGTAGCCTAGTGTTGCCTTAATAATTCTGGCTCGGAACATAGGGAGCATCCGTTGACTAACAGATTCGAGATTCAAGATTGGCAATAGTGTGTATGTTGTTGAAAGCTCCCTTAATTTCTAAGAAAGACGCTAGAATGTATCCTTCCAAATGCAAGGGCTTTTCAATTGTCCGTATTTTCTCGCGAAGAGCCGTTTTCGTGGATCTGAAAATAAGGATGTTGCAATTTGGATGGCGATGTTTCATCTATAAAACTGCGCATAAGGATGTCTCAGACACGCTCTTAGGGTTTTAAGAACAATGGAGGTAAGACTAATCAGCCTCAAGTCCTTCGCGGATTTATTGTCGCGTTTGCCCTCTTTAGGTAAAGAAATCACTCTTACGCATTTCTAGGTGTGAGGCACATGGCTAGGTTAAGTTAGGCTAGGTTAAACAGTTGGTGTGGGGAAAAAGGCCACACAGAGGCACATGGTTAAGTAAAAGTCAGCTTCGAAAGATTGACACCTGCCAAGGGGAACAATCTTGACACCTACAAGGAGACTAGTCAGCCTTAAGTCCTTCGCGGATTTATTGTCGCGTTTGCCCTTTTTAAGTATAGAAATCACTCTTGCGCATCTCCAGGTGTGAGGCACATGGCTAGGTTAAGTTAGGCTAGGTTAAACAGTTGGTGTTGGGAAAAAGGCCACACAGAGGCACATGGTTAGGTAAAAGTCAGCTTCGAAAGATTGACACCTGCCAAGGGGAATTGTTATGTTTTGCGTCCTTTGCAGCATGAAAGATAGTTTTCCATCCGGGCCTGGAGACTTAAAAGGTAGAAGCTGTTAATAGCCTAAGAAAAATTTTGTTCGGAAATGATTGCAATCATTTTGTTGTGTCAGGCTGTTTGCTAAAACATTTTGGGCTCCGTATTAATAATACTGCAACCGGGAAAGTATGTGTTAAATATAAGTTCCATGCTCTCAAAAGAAAATAATATCAATCCTTCACCATTATAGTTTAACATTTATCATACATAGATATAATCATTAGTTTTTACATCCGAAACAGGGCACATCGAAAAAACGGCATTTTTTTGGGTTTTCTCTATTGAGGGCTTTTCTTTGTTTTCGATTTTTTCGTCTTCTTCGACAGGTGGACATGAAAATGGAGACCGGAAATCACAAAGCTAAATGACGGCATATTAAATTTTTTTTAAGACAATTCAATTTAAAAAAAAAAAAATCAAATGGGAAAGTGCAACAGTGCGTATGTATGAACTTCAGTCCGTCTATGACGGATTGCAAAATACCCTACCCTACCACAAAAGGAAATTGCCACGCCTCCAAAAAGTGGGCGGGATATAAAAGTATAGCTTTTAAATGCTTTATACTAGATGGTTGCATACATTTCGGCCTAAAACTCCGTTTTTTTAACTCAAAAAATCACATTTGAAGCTAAAATCCCTTAAAAAAGTGGGCGCGGTCAATGAAAAGGCCAACTTTTAAATTTTTGCATTAATTTTAATGCATAGTTTTTAACACAGTGAAATAATCACCCTAGACCCTTAAGACCTTTTAGAGGTATAATCGAGACTAACAGGTGAATCGATTAAGCCATGCCCGTCCGTCCGTCCGTTTGTCCATCTGTCCGTATGAAGTTTTTAGGTCTTTAAAATTGAGCTAGGACGCTCAAACTTGGAGTGTATCTTGCCCTATATAGGATCGGGTATATAGAAGTTTGTCACAGACAAACTCTTGCACTTACTCGCACTTGTTGATTAAAGAAATTGTCCTGTTTCTAACTACGTTCACGCGCAGCTTTATTTTTACAGAAAGGAAAAAAATTGGCCAATTTTCAGTGAGTTTACGCGGGCTAACAAAACGTCAAAAAAAAACTTTATTTATGAATTTTGTGGGTAATTTCATGTTCTCCCATCTGATGCAAGTGACATTTCACATAGAATGTACAATATCTGCGCAAGCATAAAGCTAAAAAAAAGGGGCGAAAATGTTGATGTATGTAAATATGAAAAGGAATACAACTTATTTTAAGATTCTCGGTGTTAAACACACCCACCTTTGGGAAAACATATTTTCAGGAATATCTTACTTGCCATACCCAAAATGAATGGATTAATAAATTCTTAGATCAATTAACGAAACACCGATGCCGGAAGTGAATATACAACCACCAATGAAAGTGTTTCACAACTTTTCTTAGAATTCTTTAAAGTTAATAAGCTATCTTATCCACCCCTAACCACGCTCGCTTTCAAAAGACGATTTCTAAAGTCCAAGAACTAACCAAAAGGGGTTTACCCTGGCTTACCACAGGAACTTTGCAATTATTTCTGCTTCAATCTACTACTTACCTCACTCCTCGTTAGAAGAGGTTTCTTGCGTTGCATAAATGACGACTTCTTCTTGGGCACTGCTGCTGTTGGTGCTCCCCCAGCCACCGCCACACCGGTAGAGCCTTGGAAAATGTGGTTTTGCTGACCGACGCTTGAGTTTGTCGAAACACCACCAACATAAGAAGAATTGGTATTACTAGTTCCTGCGGCAATATTTCCTGGCAGCAGCCCAATTCCAGTTGCCACCCCTCCAGAGACAGGACTCAAAGTACTAGCAGCAGGGACCGTTGTCGTACCACTGCCACCCAGGCAGCAAATTTTGTTGCACGTGGTTGACGTGGACGACGATATTGATGGATGATGAGGATGCGAAGGATGATGCACTGGCTGCACTGATGCCGGTGCATAATGGTGCTGTGAGGGTGATTGTGGTATTTGGTGATACTGGTGGTGTCCAGCAGTAGCAACACCGGTTGGCGGATGACTGTAGGTCGCAGCTACAGCAGGCTTTGATGGCGTTTGCGGGGACGATACTTCCAACTGCTCAGACTTGTTAAGGAATATAAATTTTTTCTTTTTTGTAATTTTGTCAAAGGACAAAACGAACGGGGACAGGATGCAATGTTGTAACAGAAAAAAAAACCGAACAGAACTTAATAATGTAGAGTCATCAAATAGGAGGACCAGGATAAAATAAAAGAAAAAAAGGCTTTCAATTTCACACTTCAGTACTTACCACGCGGGATTTTTGTCCAACAGCTGCACCATGCGGACATGCTATCATTGAATCCAGGCCATCCAAGTGAGTGAGGCTTTTGGATTTCAACTGTGTAAGAAAAAAACAAAAAAAAAAAGTTTAGAACAAGGTTGACATATCGAAAGTTGGTGATTGAAAGTTTTTTGTTTTTCAGTGGAGGTTAGTGCAGATATATCGCAGTTGGAGCGACTTATTGTAAGACCAATGAAGAAGAAATGGTTTTTGCTCAGTTTGATTTGATTGAATTAAGGTGACTCTTGAGCATTGGGCTTAGGTTCAGGGAGGATGAAAATGCAACTGTCAGTGGACACTCATGTTTCAACTTTTTAAGCTTTAAGCTGCTCAATTTGGGCTCCACATGAATCCGATGAGGATTTTGTCGGCTTGCCAAGAAGTGCAACGCACATGATCGGGTTCGAATTTTGAGTCAAATATTTGATATATTCATTTGATATATCCAGTTTTAAGGCCCGAATTAAATTAAATTTACTCAGCCAAAGAATGAACGTAAGCTCAATGGTCAGTAGTGATAGAAGTGCTACACCTTCTTCAAACCCTCCAAAGATACGTCCACATTCGCAACCTTTAATGTTTCTGAAATGGAAAAACATCGCAAAAAGCTGCAAGTAACTTAAACATTTCGCATCTCCTTGGGATTCTAAAATATGTAAAAGATAAATAAAGCCGCATTGATCGGAAAAGAAGATTTCGTTTTTTTAAATGCATTTTTTGCAATACTTTTCTTCCAAATTAAAAAAAAATTCTTCATTATCTTGTGTAGCATCTAACTCATAGATTTCGTACATTCAAAGATTTGGACCACGCCCACATTTGTGGCAGTATTAAAAAACAATTAATTTTGCCGGAAAACTTTATTTGATTTAGAAAATAATATTTATTTTCTTATATACTTCCTCATCCCCTATTAAGGGATATAACTTGACGATTATGTAAACCAGCCTCTTTTCTAGACTCCCCTTTCTTCATGGTTTGCATAAAAATATTTTTATCGAGTTACCTCGTTAGTAGAAGGGCGAAAATTCTGGAACGGACAAAATCTCGAAAATTGGTCACAAAAATCTCGAATGCATAAAATGTAGTTTGGACAAGGTCTAGAAAATTTTGATTGGGATTACCCCATTTGCTAAAAAGACAAAATCTTGAAAATCGGTTTCAAAAATTTAGAATGCAGAAAATTTCATCATCATTCATTTTTGAATGCCGCTTATCCTTTAAAAGCTTTTCGCTGAGCGGGTGGTTAAATGGTCCTTCCATCTTTCTCGATCCTCCGCCACCAACTCAAGAGACTCCGGCGCAATCCCCAGGCGGGACTCAGAGAGGTTCTTTACCTGATCCCACCACCTGTTTCTTTGCCTTCCAGAGGGGCGACGCGTTCGCATCTCGGCTGGCATGACCCGTCTAGGAAGTCTGTCAGGGGGCATGCGAACAACTTGTCCAAACCATCGAAGAATCCATCGCTCCACTCGGAGAAGTAGCTGCTCAACATTAAGATTTCCACGAATACTGACGTTTCTCACTCTATCCCTTAGAGTAACACCAGCAACGCACCTCAGGAATCTCATTTCGGCAGCTTGAACCTGCGATCTAATTCTTTCGGTCATTACCAAATTATCATGACCATAGATGGGGGTCGGAACAACACTAAATTAAACTCTGAGAACTTTGCTTTCACTCCAAGCTCAGCTTTCCTAATGAGCGGCCGGCGCAGTTTCTATCAACTACAACTCAGTATCACTCCTCCAATCTTTCATGAAAAAGACGGCGAGATACTTAAAATTCTCCACCTGTTTAAATGGAACTCCATTTATGTGCAGGGTACACTGCACAGGAGTTCGGGAAATAACCATGACTTCCGATTTGTTCACGTTTACTTTCATCCCAGCATCACCACAGATGGCTGCAAGACTATCCAGTGCTCGTTGAAGTTCCTCTTTGGATGATGCAAAGATGGCCAAATCATCTGCGAAAAGCATAATGGCTCATCCTGATGTCAGCCAATTCGAAACATTGCTCGCCAAGACTGCGCTTGACCATCCAGTCCATATATGAGGAGCGGCGACAGAACAAAGCCCTGGCGAAGTCCAACGCGCACATCAAAAGGACGCCATTCATCCGTACACAGCTTCTGCAGTTTCCATACAAAGACTGGATGGCTCTCAGAAGAAGCCCACTCAGCGCATAGTCCTGCAAAACTCTCCACAGTGTATCCCGAGGGACTCGGTCATACGCCTTTTCCAGATCTACAAAACACTCACAGACCGGTTTGGCATATTCCCAGGCCTTCTCAAGAATAACCTTCAGAGTAAAAAGCTGGTCGGTTGTGCCTTTGCCAGGCCGAAAGCCGCACTGTTCTTCCCGTAACAAAGGCTCGATTACAGCTCTGGAACGCGTTTCCAACACCTTCGCGAATACTTTTTCCGGAAAGAGAGAGAGATATGCCCCTAAAGTTGGCGCAATCTCTTCTGTTCCCTTTTTTGAAAATCGGCACTATAACTCCCGTTTGCCAATCGCTAGGTGCCTTCCCGCTATCCCAGGCCACCTTAATGCCACGTGTTAGCCATTTAACACCCTCTTCACCCATTGCCTTAAGCATTTCTGGCTGGATTTCATCAACTCCAGCAAATTTGCCAACTTTTAGCGATTTAATCGCTTCAGTGACTTCGTCTACTGTGGGACTATTCTCCGCCCTAATCTCGTCAGCAGTGAGAATGCCATCTTCAGTGCCCTGTTGGGGGTTGAGCAACTCCGAAAAGTGCTCTCTTTATCTGCGCAAGACATCGCTCTCATTTGAAAGAAGTGTACCGTCCTTGGATTTAACCCCTTGAATGATATTCAACTTCCTGAGCCCGCGAATGGTCTGCCAAAATATCTTGTTTGCAGATATGTAATCGTGCTCCAACTTCTCGCTAAACTTTTTCCATGACTATTCCTTGGCTGTTCTGACTGCCAGATTGGAAGTCCTTCGCGCCTCATCGTACCGGGCTCGAGAAGTTGAGTTTCTACATCGGATCCACGCAATGTAGGCTCTCTTCTTCTCTCTGATGGCTTCTTGAACTCCAGGCGTTTTAAACCAAGCAGTTCTTTTCTCACCACCAGCCGCTACCCCAATCCGCTTCACTCCACAAACATTTCCTGCAGAGGCAATGACTGCCGATAAAAACAGCTGCCATTCCTCCTCTACATTCAAAAGGTCAGTTGGAATTTGTTCAAACTTCTCCGAAACATGCTGTGCAAAACGCTCTCTGAAATCTGAGTCAGCATCCTGCAACCTTTGCCACCGTATGCGGGTCACAAGTCTTGGTTTTCGCCTGGGTGCGAAAGGAATACTGTCAATGAAAAACAATTTACACAGCACTAAGTGGTGATCAGTAGACAACTCAGCACCCCTGAAAATTCGAACATCACAAATCATTTTTTGAACACACGATGGTACAACAAAGAAATCAATCAGTGACTTCTGATTCTGACTTCTGATTTAAACTGTGCTTGTACCAAGTGTATTTGTGAATGTCTTTGTGTGGGAAAAAGGTGTTCATGATGGACAAAGCAAAAGTTCAACAGCTTCCCTCCGTTCCTGTTTTGATCCGGGTCACCGTGCCTCCCGATCACACTCCTCCAAGTACTGTCGTCCGTACCCACATGTGCATTGAAGTCACCCATCAGGAGAAAGAGGCGACCCATACTCTGACTCTCGATTTGGTGCATAAACCTGAACCAGAATCCCTCCCCCTTACGGAATAACATCGAATACATTTTCTGACAACCGAGGCCTTGTGAGTATCCCCACACCCACCTGTGCAGTCATGTGATTTCGGACGCCAGACCAGAAGATCGGCCGAATTTAATTCGGGATCCTAGCCCGGACAAGAGACGCCGACAAGGAAGCTGCTCGTCCCGAAACAGACGCTCCTGGATTTCTGTTGTTTGAAGTTCAGACGCTGACCAACCAGCCGCAAAATATGTAACAGACGCTGCTGGATTTTATTTAAACCTTCGGGTTCATCTTTTTCAGTTATAACTTTACTGCCAAGGGTGGCCCCACAAGGAGTTTATACTCCTGATTACTTATCAGGAGGTTATAAGTATATACTTCTAATTACTTAAGGAGTATATACTCCTGAAGATTACTTCCTCCAGTAGATTTTAGTCGGCTTTTAGAACAGGCATACCTTACCTCAAGGCTATTCTAAAACCCGACCTTGCAGGGTTTTCCAGAAAATTTGAATGGCAAAAAATTTAGAAAACATTTTGCTTTCAAAAATTCTTGGAATAAGGAAATTTAACTACATAAACTTGGACTTACTCCAAAACTTATCCTATCAGGTGACCCAGCGTCTGACCGTAGTCGTTACCTTAAGGCTTAAATAGGTTGCATTTTTCTCATTGAAGGTTTTCCAGTATCATTGCATCAGAGGGCATCCATAACACCGGGGTCAGAGATTATTCTCGCGTCAGTTTCTGAAAATTCAAATTCCAAAAACGAGAGCTGACATTATAAGCATATCAACGGGGACAGTCATCAGAGCAAAGCCTGATGCATAGCATTGGATAACTAATGCTAGGATTAGTCTAACCCTGGCCGTAAAGATCCAAAGAATTCTTTTTCAAGATAAGCCCTATGTTGAGATAAGCCCTATGAAAAGGCGCCAGTGCTTCTTGATTTTGAGTTCACTGACATACTTGGACAATTCACTGTTTTTCTTCTCAAGAATTAAGTTAGACAATTGACATTATCGGTTTCCTTATGTTCCCCGGTTACATTATGGGTTTCCTTCTGGGGTTGCTGGTCTCCGATTGGGCGTCTCTCCAGGTGGCGTATAGGGGAATACTTATCAGTTATGGTAGGCACCGGTATGGAAAATATCCGGGGCGGACCAAAACCAGCAACAAACGAAAAATCCAGAAGCGTCTGTCTCAAAATAAGCGGCTTCTTGGTCAGCGTCTGTTACATTTGAGTCGGCCGAATACAAAACACCTTTTTCTCTTCCAGTTTTCAAATAGAATTGACAATAATTAGATAGGTACATGCCAGGTATTTTTATGAAATATTCTGCTGGTTATACTATTTATTTTCTCCGTACTTGCGGGGGTAAGCTTTAGTGTTTCTGTACGTGTACAGAGGTTTCATGTTTGGCTCGTCAGCGTTTGTGCTGGATCGAGAATTACTTTCTTCTTCTATCTCTTCTATCTCCAAATTCTTTCCGCTCGCGTTGTGCTACGCATTTTAAGGGTAATCATATCCCCTCGATCACGAGCATATTATAAAAAATGCCACCTTCTTTTAGCACGATTTGTTTTTTATTTGTGATTTAGCACGAAAGTGGCCTGCATTCTTACAAAGAGATCAGCCTTAACTTAAAAGTATTTACTGAGAGATCATTCCTAGGGCACCAATCATCGATTGGTAGGAATGATCTCTCAATCACCTGAGCACACACCTAAGAACGGCGATATTCAAGTTTCAAGTTTTTTTGTTTTAATATTTAAGTACCTATAAAAGGGCTGTGGAAACCATATTTCAATGGTTGAACTTTTTCTTAGAAACTAGATGCTTATTACGAGGCGTCAAAATTTCAAATTTCGCAACTGAAGTCTTGAAAAATAGTTAAAAACAGCAGTTTGAAATATTGTGGGTCCATAACCAAATTTTGCTAATGAAAAACAACCAGGAGAATAATTGACTGAAGACATTTATGTTCGGAGCGAAACGAGATTTTCTAATTTTTCCTACAAATACTGAGGAGCTGAGCTTAATAATTTTGTGAATAAAGTGAAATCTCTGGTATACTAATGCTGAGTAAAGATGTGCCCTAGGAAACTGTTGGTATGAGCCAATATTCTGTCAAATCTACGGCACTTGTGAATTCTGTGTACCGAACAGCGTCACTAAATGTTACCCTTAGCTTGTTGAGCGAAAGTGATTCAGGATTTAAACCTTTAATCAGTCTTTGAGTCTTTCCTTGCTTCAGTGGGTTAAATGCTGACGTTTTCTCGTCAATGACAACATTTTGCGATCTGTTGGCAAGAAAGTCACGTAACAATCTAACCGCACTATCACTAAACCCAAAAAGATGCTTAAGTTTTATGGCTTAGAATACCATGATGTACTTTATCAAAAGCTGTCGAGAAATCTAGTAAACAGAGCAACCCTGAGCGAAGTAATTTTTTATGTGCTTTAAGATATAGACCATCGTATATGGACAGCTATGGCCCTTTCGGTTATCAGATTATAAAAAAGGGTAAAGTTGGGAATCTGTGTCAGGTGGTTAAAAATTTACATTTTTTCTCAAAACCTCTTGATAAGAACGGAGTAAGAGGTCTCACCAGTAAGTCATTCAATGAAAGTTTATAGAAATGAATGCAGAGAGTGTTTCACTTTCGATCACAACTTTTGAATCAGAATCTGTTGATATTTTCATCAGGCATGTAGTGCAAGTCAAAGCTATTTGGCATGGGTTTGGCTTCCACGAAAAAATTGTAAAACTCATTCTGGTCCAACACACATTCGACTATGTTTTTGCTGCCTACTCCAATCGCTAGCGTATTGGGAGGTACTGGGAGGTAGAGTCGCATTCAATTTATGAGCAAAAAAGTTGCGTTAGTATTTCCACATAGATTTAAATGCGTCGTTACGTGAAGTTTTACAGGCATTCCAATGACTTGATAGAGGATTTCGCTTCCATTTATAAAAAATTGTATTCCCTTTTTTTATATCATTAAGGACTTCTGCAGTGAATCATGAAAATGTTTTTTACTAATCGCGACTTTTTTGCGAGAAATTCTAGGCATTACATGCAAGCTTTTCATTTGGAACGGGTATTCAATAAAAAATTTCCAATGCGACTGATGATGATGCAATCAGAGAAGTGCACTCTGATTGATAGAATTCCAAGCCCTTTACGTAAAACAAGATGGCTCAACATTACCGGAAAAGATAATGTTATATGTACAAAAAATAAAGTTGTGCTCAGGCAAAATATAGCTGGTGAGAAACAGGACGCTAGACACAAAAAAAATCTACGGTGTTACAACACTTTTTTTACATGTTAATCAAACAAAAGCGGAAATTAAATGGATTCTAAGCTAAAAAAAAAACGCTGGTACGTGCAGTTCCTACAACTTACAACACCCAAACAACAACGTCCTATTATCCATCACACCATGAGGAATCACGATAGCAATGCTGTGTGTGTTTACCTCAATATTGTGCCACTTGCTAATTTAAAAAACCTCAGCTACGAACAAAGATTTTAGCATTTCCCACAGTCTAAAGAATTTTGTTTCGCACACACCACACACGTTGTTTCAGGAAAACAAAGTTCAATTATGCCAACAGATGTCAAGCAAAAAACGCCAACAGCATGACATTTCCGTCACTTTTATTAGGGAAAAGCATTTAACTTTTTATCGCTCTTGTTTTGCTTCACAATCTATCTTTTACCTGCGACGGACGCTAATTAATGCCACCGCCATTCATTAGTCTTGTTATAACAGGAGAAAGGATAATTTTATTGTGGAATATTTTTTCAATAATAATTAGGCTTGACATACATTTATAATCTGTCTGCAATGCAAAACTAAAGCTTAAGACTCTTATGCCGTTTTTTTTTTATTCTCTTAATTTATTTTTATTTGAATACCACAACTACATACGTATCATACTTTTTATTCCCAGGGCTATGTTCGATAAATAACGATCTGTCATACTACTGTCATGCACTTGGCATAATGTGAATGAATGAAACCGCTTCAAGTGTCTGCAAGTGGAATAGACGAAGAAAAAACATAATTTTTCAATTTTCCCTTAGTAGGGCCATCATCATGATGAGCATCATCATTGGATTGAAGAATCGAAGGAGTTGAACAGGCACCTCCCTTATGTCAGTAGAGGGAATAATCTTAAGCAGAGCATGAGGACTAAGTGAGGAAGTTTGAATCTGTGGATGACGCATGTTTGATGACTGGCATAAAATATTTTATGGCCCCGATGTAAACGTACATGTGTGTGTGTGCCATTGGTATCCTTGCTCAAGGATTCATTTTCCAACAGTTCATCAACATTATTTTTCTGTTAACCTTAACCCCCTCCCGGTGTGGCTTTATTTTTTTTTTTTGGTTTCAATGATTTATGGCATTTTACAACACACACACACGCGTGCATGTGTATTGACACTTGCAGGCTAAATGGGGATGTTAAAATCACTAAAGCGAATGTGGCTCGATGAGTTACATTTGCATTTAAGGCCATAAATAAGGACACGAGTGAGTGTGATAGAAGTAACAAGGTTTTTTTTTTTTTAATGCAGGTGGTAAATGCATAAATCTTTCTCGTGGGCTTCCTTCCTGTGGTTATTGATATGCAAATAGGATAATTGAATACATACATGAAAGAGGAGTTAGTCACTAGGTATATGGAAAAAATTTACTGGCTGCCATTTTTTGTATAGATATTATCAATCAGGATGGTCCGTTTCGTTTATACAAATATACATACATACCTACAAGACTCTCATAGCTTAACATCAATCTCTTTTGTGGTTAAATTAATATTTTTTGTGCTCTTAAATATTAAGTCGTACATACAACCAAATCGGGCCTATTCCAAAACCAAAACAAATTTTGAACATACCCTTGAGAGTTACATAAACTCTAGACACTTAACAATAGCTCTTAGCTCCTATAACGCTCTAGATGCTCTCGATATTAGTTCTAAAAATGATCTTGTAGAACTCTTCTTAAAGGAGTATAACTCATACCGCACCAAACTCTGATAACAATAGCATATTTAGACTCATATAACAAGACTTTACCTCTACAACTAAAGAAATGTAGTATTAAAACAAGAGTTTTATGAGCGCTTAAATTTTGTAGTAAGAGAGTTACTCTTGTAAAAAGACATTTAGTTTAATAATAAATCTGATAAACTTATATGACCTCTTGATTTCTTTGTTCAATTTCTATTAGAAAAAAGTCAGACTTTTTCTTTTTTAAGGCTGATCAATAAACTAAATTATCTGATCTACCATTACCGTATGTCCTTGAAAAATTGGATACCCCACTTCTTTATTTGCTACTGTGAATCACTTCATGACAGTTTAATGTCATTAGTTGACTACTTGTACGTTCGCTTAGGGTTCGAACCCAATTAATATGCAACTGTCAAGAAAGACAACTGTCGACTGAGTTGAACAAATACGTTGTTATGAGAAATGAACTGACAGTTTGCGGATGCAACGTATTTATAGGGCTAGAGCCTTTAACCCTCAACGAAAAGTGTGCATGTCTGAAATTGTAAGATTCAATTAAGTACATAGTAAAAAACTTCGCACGTCTTCCCCTACTTAAATAAGTTGGCAAGTTTATTGGTCGATACGATTTCGTATAGGAAGTTTGCAGCAACCTCAAGGCTTAACAAATCCCGTCACACAAATGGAAGAGTAGATGGATGGAAAATTAAAAAAAGTTCATTGAATTCCATTAGACATTTTCTTGAAAAAAATTAACACGCGATTTATAGTGCGACCAGAGATAAAATGAAACTTGACGTCAATCAATGTTAACATTCTGGGTATGTACAATAAAATCGTGGTAAATCACCTTTAGTGAATCAATGTTTCATTTTTTTATTTTTAAAAATCTGCTCTACTTAAGGGATTTGCCAGATTAAAAAAAATAAAAAAAAAAACCAGGTCCCATACCACCCGCACAATCAGTGAACATTTTATCGAAATTCATTCGTGCAGAATCCCAAGCAGCTGGAGAGCTACAAAATTAAAACTGCCATGTTGACAATGAACATTGCGGAAAATCTTCACAAAATCAGATTTTAATCTTAAATTGTTCTTGGTACGAAGTCCTGCTCTAATCGGAATAAAAGGACAATTAAATATTTCCACTTGGGTTTTAGTGATTTTGATTTTATGTTTTGCTTGTTTTGATAACAACTTCATGTTTTCACTGAGGCTTTTGAAGTTAGTCAAAAGCAAGATAAATTGACAAAACTTCGGGCAAATATGCTAAAGTTGCCTATACTTTAGAGAGTTGAGTGAAACAAACACTGATGGATTGCCCTTCACATTTACTTTTTTAATATGATTAGCCAAAGAAACCCTTCAGAACTGAGGATGAAGACACAACTATTAAAAAGAGGACTATGCCAAGTTGAAGAAAATAAATTTATCCACTTTTTTAGGTGAACTTATTTATAAGTTTCGAGTTTTTAACTGTATTCTGCTGATAATTGTGATTTACTTAACACGAAACCCCTTCAGAAATATTTTTTAATCCCAGAGAGGGATAACCCATTAAACTTGCATGTGCAGTGCTGCATTGGATTGAATGCAAAAACCTCTGAAGGACGTCCGGTGAACTTGAAAAGCTTCTGGGAATCGAAGAAGTGGTTTGTTTTTCGTCATAGTCATCATCATTTTCTTTGGCGGCTTATTCTTTAGAAGAATCGGGAATCGAAGGCGAAAAAGTCCTGATCCTCCACCACCAACATAAGCCTGATCCCCAGGCGGGTTCGGGCATGAGATTTACCTGATCTCCCTTCCCGTCTCTTGGCCTACTTGCGGAGCGACGCACTCGCATCTTGATTAGACCGATCTCACCTGTGTTCGAAGTCTGTCGGGGTGTATGCGAAAAAAGTGTCCAAGCATCGACGAATAATTGATCATTCCACTTGGAAAAGTAGCTGCTCAAAATTAAGATTCCTTAGAATACTGGCGTTTCTCACTCGACCCCTAAGAGTAGGACTAGCAGCGTACCTCAGAAATGTTTTTTCGGCAGATTGTAGCACGGTCGTTACCCAAATTTCATTAATCCTGACCAAAGAAAGGGTTGCAGCGAGCCCTGAATTTAGAATTGATATTATCGTATTTGCTTTCACTCGAAGCTCCAGCTTTCCTGATGACCGGACTGGTACAGTGCCAGGGCACCCTTTCGAACTATGTCTGTGGGGCGCGGGCGTCAGCAACCTTTATAATATTATAATGATACTAACATTAAGTCACAACTCTTTCTATGGTAACTCATAAGAGAACAAGAATTCGAAAACAAATAAATGCAAACCAACAGTATCAGAACACATAAAGGTGGCTACCATTACTGCAAGCTACCGACTGCAAACCTAAGAAACAAGGAAGAAAATGACGAAAGCATTTTATGAAAAATTATAATATTGCTGCAGTTTTTCGGTCTTTGATCCATTTCTCTACCATCAAGGGAACATCGTTGTAGAATCGCAGTCGGTGCTGAGAATTTGGAAAGACTACTTCTGGAGAGCGTATAACGGCGAGGACGAACCAAAAACTGCTGTCATGCAGAACGAACCATTCAACCCGGGCGAAGACGTTACCGACGAAGCATACGAGCGATACCACCCACCCGACCTGGAGGAGGTGAAAGTAGCTGTGTCTAAGCTAAAGTGCAACAAAGAAGCCGGAGCAGACGGCCTAGTTGCCGAACTTTTTAAATCCGCTAGCGATAATTTGGTTAGGAGCATGCACCAGCTCATCTGCAAGATAATATGGTCGAAAGAAAACATGCCCAACGAATGGAATCTTAGCATTGTTTGCTCGATCCTGAAGAAAAGAGACCCTCTGAGTTGTGCCAAATACAGAGGCATCAGTCTTCTTAACATCGCATACAAGATCTTTTCTGTTGCACTATGTGAACGCCTGAAGCCATTTGTCGACAATCTGATAGGCACATATCAGTGTGGCTTTAGGCCAGGAAAGTCCAACATCGACCAAATATTCACACTGCGGCAGATCTTGGAGAAAACCCAGGAATTCCAAATCGATATACACCACCATTTTCATCGATTTCAAGGCCGCGTATGACAGCATCTATAGAGACGAGCTATATAGCGCAATGTCTAGTTTTACGAAGGATAACTCTTCCCAATCGCTGTTTCTTTGGGCTAAGAAGGCAATTGAGTAGCAAAGCCCTCTCTCGAGCAACTTAAGTGTTCATGAATAAGACCCTCATCATCCCAGTCCTGCTTTATGGTGCAGAAGCATGGACCCTCTCAAAGGCAAATGAAAACCCTTTAGGCTGCTTCGAGAGGAAAATTTTTCGGACGATTTACGGTCCCGTCTGCATAGAAGGAGAGTGGAGGAGGAGATATAACATCGAACTGTACGGGCTGTACAGCGATGCCGACCTATAGCCAAAAGAGTCCAAAGACAACGTCTACGATGGCGCAGGGACGGCGCGGTAGAGGAGCACCGAGACTCAGGTGGCGCACGCAAGTGGAAGGGGACCTTGTTCAACTTCGCGTGCGAAACTGGAGACGGCTAGCTAGAGACAGAGCTGGCTGGCGAAACTTGTTGGCTAAGTCCCAGGTCCACCCTAAAGTCCGGGTGTAAGAAAGTATTCGTCATACAAGTTTTTTTCGATTTAGAGTGAATTTTCCGAGAATGCGGGTTTTTAAAGGTCTAACATGTTAAAAGTGCCTTTTTAAGCTTTCTGGCCAATATAGTTCTGCACCAAAATTTTAGTTCCGACGCATTTTCAAACTTGACCAAAAGGCATTTTAAAAGAAAATGTAAATTAAAGGTTGTTTTAAATTGAAGCCAGTGGTAAGTGTGGCCGTTGGCCGATTTAATTTTCACATCTTGCCTGTGCAATAGAAGAACCAAGCCGTGTAAGCCAAGTTTCAGCTCTCTAATTTGATTTTGAAGACCTAAAACCTTCACACATACAGACGGACGGACGGACATGGCTTAATCAATTCACCTGTCGGCCTCGATCATATCTCTTAAAGGTCTTGGGGGTCTACGGTGATTATTTCACTGTGTTACGAATTATGCATTAAAATTAATATACCCTGGGTCGGGTATAAAAGTTCACATGCACACAAATTCCTTTGTTCGTCATCTTCATTTTGTTTCTTATATATTTTGCAAAAACTTTTGCAACGTCGTTTTAACCAACGTATATCTAACTACAAGAGCTTTTCGACAAGTTAGACTCTAATGCTGATGGTAATGGAATTCATCGTTCATATATCGTTCATACACTTCGGATATAATTGTGATAAAAAGAACCTGGGTTAGTGCGACTTGGTAAAAATTAGAAAAAACCTGTGATTAAGTGCAACAGTGCGTATATAAAGCTTCGGTCCGTTTGTAACGGACCGCGGTATACCCTATTTCTATTCTTCTTTTCATTCCTATTTCTCCTTTTCATTCCTATTCTCCTTTTCATTCCTATTCTCCTTTTCATTCCTATTCTCCTTTTCATTCCTATTCTCCTTTTCATTCCTATTCTCCTTTTCATTCCTATTCTCCTTTTCATTCCAATTCTCCTTTTCATTCCTATTCTCCTTTTTATTCCTATTCACTTTTTCATTCCTATTCTCCTTTTCATTCCTATTCTCCTTTTCATTCCTATTCTCCTTTTCATTCCTATTCTCCTTTTCATTCCAATTCTCCTTTTCATTCCTATTCTCCTTTTCATTCCTATTCTCCTCTTCATTCCTTTTATTCCTATTCCTTTTCATTCCTATTCTCCTTTCCATTCCTTTTCTCCTTTCCATTCCTTTTCTCTTTTCCATTCCTGTTCTCCTTTCCCTTCATTTATTTTCTTGTTTTCCATCCCCGTCGAGTCACCATTTATTTAAATATTATTTATTATTATATATAAATTTTATTTAAATATATCATTTTAAATAAAAAAAAATCCTTCCTTTTAAGTTTTTGTTCACTTTTTTTTTAAAGGGGCGCGGCCTGCCCAACCCCTTTAACCGAAAATCAATATAAGCATAGAAATATCCAAATTTGCGCCTAAAATATACGCAATGTAATTTTTTAGTTCAAATTCAATAATTTTGTGAAATTGACCTCTACAGGTGGGCGTGGCCGAAAACTTTGTATGAACGAAATCTGAAATAGTATCCGGTGTTCTTTATGTGGTAAATTTTATTTCTTATTCTATACTTAGTAAAGCTAAGTAAATCCATGTTTTTCTGGAAATTTATAGATTTTTATGGAATTGTGCCTCTAAATATGGGTGTGGCCCAAAACTGTGTATGAACTAAATGTAGAACTTAGCATTTTCTACAAAGCACACTAAGAAAAAAATGTTCGATTTGGAACAAAAATATTGAATAAATTGCATTTGAACAATTACTCTTTAACTCGATGCCAAAAATGTAATTTTTGGGTAAAATTCAACAATTTCGTAATATCAACCTCTAAACATGGGCGGGGCCAAAAACTTAAAAGAAACGAAATCTAGTATAGAACCCGGTGAAGCTAATGTGCTAAATTTTATTTTTTATCCTTACTTAAGTTAGTCTAAAAAGTAGTCGAAATCCATGTTTTGTGGAAAATTAGAGGTTTTTCTTAAATTCTGCTTCCAAATGGCGTGGCGCAAAAATTTGTACAAAAGAGATTTAAAAAAAAGTGTTTTCTACAAAATATATTAAGTAAAACTTTTTCTATTTCCAACGAAAATATTGAATGAATTGCATGTGAAAAATTATACTTTCGATCGATGCCACGCCCACAAGGGGAGGTCTGCGGACTTTATCTTTATTTTTTATGACTTGTAATCATTAAAAGGAGCTTAATAATAAATTTCAGCTTTTCACGACGTCTTACAGTTTTGTAAGCACCGGAGGTTGCTGCACATTTTGACCGATCTAAAAAATAACAAACACTTCCGTTTTTTACGAAAAGGCTTACCAAGAAACGAAAGGCCGGTTCTTCTCCCGAAGTAGAAACCGTGCAGCAAAAAGAAGAAACACCAGTTGTATCAAACAAAGCGACAGGAATACCCCAAGAAAAAAACCGCCGACCACCTGCAATAAATGTCATTGGGATCGCGGACTATGGAAAGTTTTGAAACATCCTTAAAAATACTCTTGGAACGAAATATAACTTAACATAAACAACGTATGGAAAAATAATGTCGATGATTCTGATGCCTATCGGTCACTGTCACAAAAGTTAAATTTAGAGAAAATCCAATGGTTTACTTATGAAAATCACCTCGAAAAACCGCTGCGGGCTATCGCGAGGGGACTACACCCATCCTGTACCAAGGACGAAATAATACAAGACGTTCAAACCCAAGGCTTTAAAATTCTTGACGTCGTGAACATAATAAAGAAAGAGAAGCAACGTCCGGACGAAGGCAAAGATTCCGCTGTTGTCCGACGCGAACTGCAAGTTTTTATGCTTTCTTTTGACAGAACTGAAAATATTACCGAAATCTACAAAATTAAATCAATACTTAACATCAAGGTAAAAATTGAGCCCAAGCGGAAGGGCAACAGGCTAGTTCCCCACTTTAAGCGATGCCAAGGTTTCCGACACACGCAAGCGTACTGCCAGAAAAAGCCGCGATGTGTAAAATGTCGCCGGCGAACATCTCTCGACGGATTGCAATGTCAGCAGTCAGGCCCCCGCGGTTTGCGCCAATTGCAGGGGAAGTCACCCAGCGAGCTACCGAGGTTGCGAAATTGCCATTGAGTTGCAAAAACGACATGAAGCTCCGAAGAAAAAAAATAAAAATAAGGGCCCAAGCCTAAAACCTCCTAAGGTAGATAAGCCAAAAACCCCTAAGTCGACAAGGGGCAAGGGTTTGATTAAAGGCAAAATTCAAAATGAGCAAGAAAACGTCGCTGGTCCTAGTTCCCACCGGAGTCAAAAGGGAGAATCCACACTTGTTGGTTCATGATCGTACGCTCAAGTCGCGTCACGTGAAAGTAAGCCACAATCGGCCGCATCAGATTCGGTCTCTCAAATTCTAGGCATGATTTTAGAAAAGTTTGAGCAACAGGCGAAACTTAATCAAGTAATATTCAACAAATCGAGCGAGCTCGAGCTTAAACCTCGAAAAGCATTTAATAAAAAATCATGAATATGGGAAAGTCAATCAAAATAAATACATGGAATGCAAACGGCCTTTTGCAAAAAATTGACGAACTAGAAGTATTCCTACGGAAGAATAATGTAGACATATGCCTGATTTCGGAAACACTTTAAAAAGGGTTCAGCACGCAAAATAAAAGGTTACATTGACTATCACGCGCATCATCCATCAGAAAATTCGAGAGGTGGATCCTCTCTCTGCATTAAAGACTGCATTAAGCACTCCAAAAATGAAGAAATAGAACTTGACTCTATGCAAATAACCTCAGTCTCAGTAAAATTAAGTCACATAAATTACAACATCGCGACGAGCTATTTTCCTCCGCAGTATCGGCTGGCAGATCAAGATCTTGCTCTGCTCTTTGATTTACTTAGGTCAAACTTTATCATCGGCGGGGACTTTAACGCGAAAAATACTTTTTGGGGCTCACGGTGCAATTCAACAAGAGGCAGAGCCCTCTTTAAAACAAGTACAAAACGCGGCGTGAAATTCTTACCGACGGGAAAGCCAACATATCGGCCAACCGACAGAAATAAAATACCTGATCTCGCCGACTTCTTTATCGCCAAGGGGGTACCTCGTTACCTTACGAACGTAGAAGAACGCTTTGATCTCTGTTCAGATCACTCGGCAGTTCTTTTGAAAATCGGCGGAAGCCTAGCGAAAAAGAATAGAGCGCCTAGATTAACTAACAACAACACCGACTGGGACGGCTTTAGAAAATACTGCAAAGAAAACATAGCTTTAAATGTACCGCTCAAAACGCCACTTGAAATAGAAGACGAATTAGATAAACTCGTGAGAGTTATTCAGAGCGCTGCTTGGAATAACACTTCTTTTCGGAGGTCCGAATTATCGAACAGCGGAACAATATATCCGCGAGAAATAGAAGAGCTAATATGCGAAAAGAGGAGAGCGCGCAAGAGATGGCAACGTTCGCGAGCACCCCCGGATAAGACCATCTTGAACCACCTTTCTAATAAACTGAAGCACGAACTTCAAGATTTTAAAAGTCGCGAGACTACTGCTTACCTCAAAAGTTTGACTGCCGATAAAGGTTCGAACTACTCTCTTTGGAAAGCAGTCAATTCCTTTAACAAGCCTATAGCACACTCTGCGCCATTAAGAAAAGCCAACGGCGAATGGGCAAGAGAAGACAAAGAAAAAGCGGATTTATTTGCAGATTACCTAGAAGAAACATTCAAACCGTTTGACGGGGAACCGTTGGTCGAGGAGCTCAATCCTTGTGCGGTACAAGATAATTATAGAATAAAAACCGTGTCATTGGCTGAGCTTCGTCAAACGATAAATAATCTGAAAAACAACAGAGCCCCTGGCTACGACTTAATTACTAGCGAAATTCTAAAGGAGCAACCGAAAAAAGCTTTGGTCAAGCTAGTCTATATCATTAACGCTTCCATGAGAGTTTTATACGTTCCAATGCAATGGAAAGTGGCCGAGGTCATAATGGCTCCGAAACCAGGAAAATGTCCAAACGACAAAAAGTCACACAGACCTATTTCGCCACTGCCGATAATATCTAAGGTATTCGAGATCTTGTTGCTTAAAAGGTTGCAACCAATCATTGAAGAAAGACGATTGATTTCGGATCACCAATTCGGATTTAGGAAAAAGCATTCAAAAATCGACCAGGTCTATCGAAAAACAAACGAAATCGAAAATGCTCTGAAAGCGAAAAAGATATGTAGTAGCGCTTTTATCGACGTATCGCAAGCCTTCGACAAGGTGTGGCACGAAGGCCTGAAGTACAAGTTAAGGCTAAGCTTACCAGAAAAACTCTATAGAATCTTAGAGTCTTACCTTAAAGACAGAATCTTTCGCGTAAGGCACGAAAATGAGTATTCGGAATTCAAAGAGATAAATGCTGGTGTCCCCCAAGGAAGCGTTCTCGGCCCAATATTAATTTTGCTTTATACAAGAGACATTCCCCACGATGAGGGAACAATTTTAGCTACGTTTTCTGACGACACTGCTATTCTCGCTATTTATACGACAGTTGAATTATCAACAGGGAAACTTCAGCGCTCTTAAAAGACAAATTATGCGACTGGACGAAGAGCTGGCGAGTCGTCCTTAACGAGACTACGTCAACTCATGTTAACTTTACTTATAAAAAGATAAACAAAAAACCTTTATTCATTAACTCGGTACAAATACCGTACTGAAATTAAGCGAAATATCTAGGAATGACTCTAGACGCAAAACTTAAATGGAAGCCGCACGTTAAAAAGAAACGCGACGAGCTCGAAACCAAGTTAAGAGAAATGAATTGGCTTATCGGAAGATTTTTGAAACTAAGCTTATATATGCTGCTTCAAACTGCTTTTGTATAAGCAAGTGCTAAAACCATCTTGGACGTACGGTATACAATTATGGGGTTGTACTAAACCAAGCAATATATCTATTTTTTTAGAAATTTAAGTCTAGGTACTGTTAATGTTTTTTTACAATTTATTATCAACTGTACTTATTTTAGCCGAATCTTAAGTTAAGGTACTCAAATTTTTATTGAAACGCAAATAATTTTTTTTGATTTTTTTGATAAAAAAATTTACGGGTTACAGTATATTTGATATTTCAATGAAAGGGACACCAAATTGGCTTCGATCAAATCAGTGTACAATTGCAGGTCTTATGGTCATTATTTCCCAGCGCAAGAAAAATTAAATAGTTTTTCCAGTTCCTAGGCACTTTGTAAAAATGGTTGTGTCTTTCTAAAATAGTTTTGAAGCAATGTATTTGAAGGTTCGAATTAACAACCGTTATTTATGATTCAGCTTCCATGACAGGCACTGCTACTCTTTACTGAAATTCATTAATATCCTTAACGCGGTTCTTCTACAAAACCGAACCAGCGTTTTTGTTACAACCGGCCCAAGACGTAGACCGACTCTAACTAAGGGAGCTGCCGTTTGATGCACCTTGTACTTAGGCCTGACATCTGCTCCCGATTTTCCGTAGGACCACAATGCCCGTAGCGGTAGTATGTAGCAGTAGAACGTAGTACAGCCGCGGAGCCATGTGGCGTAGTACGGAAAAAAATTGAACACAATGGTGTAGCGCGGCTATGTCGAACAAAAACCTCGTTTGTAAACAATGGCCGATACTCTGAGTTAATTTGAGCTAGATTTAATATTTTTGTACAACCGATGACACAAATTCCATAAAATTTCTTAGATTTAACCATCTCAATAAACTTTTCGACGTCCTTTTAATCCATTTTTTACTTTACTTGTATGGAACTGTCCACCGTGTAGCGCTGTCAATCGTGTAGCGCTACGAAAGTTAAAAGTTGGCCAACTCTTACTACCGCCACAGCTACGCGCTACCGCCACAGACACACATTGTGTGCGCAATACACTGAATACATGTGTTTTAACTTTTGACAGCTCTTACTACCGCTACAGCTACATCACTGTGGTTCTACGGTTTAAGAGATATGAAGCTCTATTACCAACTGCTCTATTATACAGATTTGCTTTAATTATACATTTGCTTCAGAATTAATTTACTAGATTTTCTGACACGCTAACACAATAGGTCTGTTTCTGCGTCAATGGAACGCACAATGCACTCAACGAAACGGCACAAACCACAAGTATAAACACACTCATTCTGTTTCGTTGTAGTCTTGTACTTGTGTCTATTATAAAATCAATTTTTGGAAATGGAAATTTATCAATACTCTTGGGTTAATATCTCTCTGGCAAACGCCCACTAGGAAAACTCAAAACACACCACATCCACCACCATCGCATAGTCCTTAAAGAGAGATGATGGCCATTAACAATGACCTCAAGGCTATGAATTACGAATAACGTAGATACATCCAATACAAATGCAATAAAGCGACATTCAAAGGGTGCGGGGGCCAACCACGGCTGGCAAAAGGACACGAGAGCACTTTTGCTGGCAAGTGGATGTCTACATTTATGAGGCTCACCATGGCAGCCGCCAGAGTTATTAAAAAACAAAAGCAAATGGGAATGGCGGTGTGGCCCAAAAATTTGTTTACTGTACGCCAGTCGAACGACGTCATATTTTTACCCACTTAACACTGTGAAGAGCTGAATTTATGATCTGGTAAACACAAATGATTTGAGGCTGAATGTGTAAAAAGAAAACAAAAACAACAAGAAAAAACAGTCCTTTTAAAGGATATTCATGGAAATCGTGCAGGCGTATCATGCACGAACACTGGGATCAAGGGGCGCACATACACTGTATTAATATTATTTTTTTCTCCCTGGAATTTAGTGGGGTTTTCGGGATGGATGTAAGAATTGTGACATGAATATTGAAAGTGCTTCGGATTGGTGAGGCGCGAACAGCGTTAATAAATTTGACAAATTGACGGTTGTTACAATTTTTGTGAAGTGAATATGTATACCCATCAGAGTGCTGAAAGTTTAATAATGTTTCGGAATTCGTCTGGCTGAGAGTTATCAACACTATAGAGAAATTACTACACTATAGAAAAAAAATCTCGAACAATTTGCAAACAATGTGAAAAATATCGGGAATGGATCCTCCTGGAATATGTTAAAAGCATTCTGCAACCCCCTTGGCACACTATAGGTTTTGGGATAGGTGCAAGTCTAGTCTGGAGTATTAAAATACTTTCAAGCCAAATTTAATATAAATACTCTGTTCGTGAAAAAAAGTCAGCACAGCGATTATGGAAAGAGAGCTTTTTTCACTGGGGACCTCACGTTCTTTAAGTATGCAAGGATGTATCAAAAAATACGCAAGTTGTCCCTGAAATACAAACCTACACATAAATTTTGCATTATTGAAATTATGCATGGGTGAAAAGCACACCATAGAACCGAAAGCAGGCCAATTGATTTTGTGCGCTCGAAATCAGCCGTCATTTGCATGAAATCATTAAAAAGTGTGACTGAAAAAATGAGCTTCCTGTGACTGAAAAAAAGAGATTTCTATCAAAGAGAATTTGAGTTTTTAAGGCTTTTTAAAGAAAATTAGTTGGAACTGTTACCACTTGTTTATTTCAGTTTAATTTTTTACCATAAAAGCTTCCTAAAGCACGATGGAAGACCAGTTGTTGCGGTTTTTGATATGTGAAGTTTATATTTTTTGAAGAAGAACGCCTACCGGCGTTCCACAAGGTAGCGTCCTCGGTCCAACACTGTTTTTACTTTTTACAAGAGATGTACCTCAAGTAGAGACAACGACTATAGCCACGTTCGCTGACGACACGGCTATCCTCGCTACGGATAAGACAGTCGAACAATCAACGGGAAAACTCCAACGCGCTTTGAATAAAATATGCGAATGGACAAAGGCCTGGCGAATCCTCCTAAATGAGACAAAATCAACGCATGTAAATTTTACTTACAAGAGGGTAATCAACTTACCTCTATTTATAAACTCGGTACAAATTCCGTACGCAAACGAGGCGAAATATTTAGGCATGACCCTAGACGCAAAACTTAAGTGGAAGCCACACGTTAAAAAGAAACGAGATGAACTTGAAATCAAGCTACGAGAACTGAATTGGCTTATCGGACGTTATTCGAAACTAAGCGTATATAACAAACTGCTATTGTATAAGCAAGTGCTAAAACCATCTTGGACGTACGGTATACAACTTTGGGGTTGTACCAAACCAAGCAACATATCTATTTTAGAAACTTTTCAGAATAAGACACTAAGAGCAATCGTAAATGCTCCATGGTATATAAGAAATAGCGATTTACATCGAGATCTAGGCATCGCAACCGTGACCGACGAAGTAAGAAACTTTGCTCGCAAACTTCACACTCGCCTTCACGGCCATTGCAACCACGAAATAATCCGAACTTTGGATCAGACAAATCTTGCACGCCGACTACAACGAACAAGACCGTTGGATCTAGCGTCGTAAGAGGAAACCGCACATAATGACGGTATTGCAGGTGCTTTCGTTGGAAGGTAGCCTGCCAAACGCGATTACTATACAGAAGCATGAACTACTTGTTAAGGAAACTTAGTCGTAGTCTTACAAAGATTGGGAGGTTTTTTAGTGAGTAAGAATCTCACACTACTATGAGCACGCGCGTTCGATTCTCATAGTGCCTATGAAGGTTTTTACCTACCCACGGAAAAAAAAAAAAAAAAAAAAAATGTGAAGTTTATATTGGCCACATGGCAGCCCAAAAGATTTTTTTACATAGAGACAAGTTTATAAGACATTAAAGCCAAAGTGAGAAGCAAAGATTTTATCAACCCTGCTACTGACAATATTTCGCGAAAACAGTATAATAACCAGTGAGTAAGCTCTACAGTGTGTACGCAGAATGAATGACCGTTGAATACCCCATCCTATCCCACATTGTAAAATGCTGCTGACATGGTTATTTTTTGACATTTTATAAGTAATGCAAACTTCAAAAAGGGGCGTGGTCCAACCGCCCCTAATAAGAAACCACATATATATCCAAGTTACACTTAAATGTACGTAAAAATGCAATTTTTTGGTCAATTTTTTGGTCAATTTTTTTGAAAAATCGACCCTTAAAAGGGGGCGTGGCTAAAAACTTTATATGAACGAAATCTGGACTGTAGTCTCGTTTACCTAACCTGCTACTTTTTTTGTTTCATTCTTTCCTAAATTAGGCTCAAGGCTAGTCGAAATTAAGTTTTTCAGGCAAATTTTAGGTTTTTCTTCAATTCTGCCTCCAAATATGGGCGTGGTCCAAAGTCTTGTATGAACCAAATGTAGAACTAAGCGTTTTCTACATAAAATATTATGCAATTTTTTTTTAATTTTGAGCAAAAATATTGAGTAAACTGCATTTGAAAATTTACCCTTAAAATAGATGCCACGCCCACTAGAGGAGGTTTACCGATTAAATTTTTCTTTTTTGTGTCTTACATTTATTAGGAGATGCTAAATGTTAAATTTCAGCCTTTTAGAACGTCTTACAGTTTTAAAAATTCTAGAGGTAGTTGCACATTTAGACCGGTTGTGGGCGTATCTTTGGGCGGATTTCAAAAATGTTTACACTTGTACTCCTTCGCATGACGCGGACCTTACGTACGAAGTTTCAGCACAATAGCTCAAAATTTAAGGCCTAAAAACATTTGACATACAGACGGACAGACAGACATGGCTCATTGGATTCAGAATTTTAGGTGATGATGGTAGCATTCGAACCCAGACCTCTGGCGTAGTAAGCACACACACTAACCACTACGCCACGGCACCCCAGTACGCCCCGGAAAACAGTATTATTAAAGAATATCAAACAAATTTTGTGTTCCAGACTTCGTTCAAGATTTTGTCTTTAGAGATTTTCGTCCGTCAAAATTTTATCGTGTTCGAAATTTCTGAAACCAACTTACAATTTTTTTCTTGAGAAAGCTATCTCTTGCGTCTAGCTTCTCCTTGTACCCAGCTTCTAGATTTAAGGCTGTATTTCCGCGAGCGGAAGAACAGTCGCCGTCAATATTTAAGATAATCCCGAAAATCCCACAAAGATCAACGAATTCACTACGGTCAAAAAGCTATAACGAATTTAACCTCTAGCTGGAATCTGCATGACGGAATGCCTTCGCTCCACCTGTGTCTTCAAACACATATACGAATGGAAGCAAGGCTAACTCATCTGTACAGCATTGTTCCAAAAAACCCAGACTCTGCCCCAGGGGGTCTGATACCCTGACCATCATGGAAAGAGCTAATCAAAAAATCCTCATTGGAATTTTCAGCTGCCTTACCAAACTGAACGACTACGATAAGGTACCGTGGCGTAGTGGTTAGTGTGTATGCTTACTACGCCGGAGGTCTGGGTTCGAATCCTACCATCGTCACCTGAAAAAAATGTCTCGTTCTTTTTCACGGTCCCCACCTCCGCGAGCGTCTGACAGGCCCTCCGAGAGTATCATTTGTCTTGAAAAACTTCTCAAAGTGCCGTTCGGATTCGGCCAAAAATTGTAGGTCCCCTTGTATGTAAAGAAATTAACACATCAGCATACATTGTTGAGAAGTTGGCCCTGGTTCACTTTGAGCTGTTGCGCCACTCTATTTAAAAATAGCTAGTCAAACCGACTCAAATCTAAAGAAAGTTTAGCTTAACTCAGCTAAACTTTGGTACAGCATTGTTCCAAAAAACACTTTCCCACACTCTGCCCGAGGAGGTCTGATACCCTGACCAGCATAGAAAGAAAAAACCCTCACTGGAAGTTTCAGTTGCCTTACCAAACTGAACGACTACGCCACTATGGGGTACCTTGGCGTGGTTTTTAGTGTGTGTGCTTACTACGCCGGAGGTCTGGGGTCGAATCCTACCATTGTCACCTGAAAAAAATGACTCATTCTTTTTCACGGTCTCCAGCACCGCGCGGGGTTTGACAAGCCCTCCGAGAGTATTATTTGTCTTGAAAAACTTCTCAAAGTGCCGTTCGGTTTCGGCTAAAAATTGTAGGTCTTCTTGTACGTGAAGAAACTAACACACACAGCATACATTGTTGAGAAGTTGGTTCACCTCAAGCTGTTGCGCCACTCTATTTATTTATTTATTTACCAAACTGAAAGAACATTTCCATTGCATCGACTTTTCACCGGACGTCAATATCAGAGAAAATCCTTGTCTTCCTGACTGCCTCTGGACGAAAAAGATGGCTCTAGAATTTTTTAGAAGACCGCAGTGCAATCCCGACAGTAATCCAATCTTACACCGGAAAACATTGGCTCTTATGTGAGAGACAGACGACGATAGCTGTCATTCGTATAAGGCCTCTGATTAGACTCAATGTACCCATAAACTGTTTCGTTGCTAATCGAAGGGCAGGTTAATAATCGGTTGACCCTTCTGAGACAGGTGCTCCTGTTTTTTTTTTATTCCTTTTATGGTTTTAGTCTGCCATATTTAAATTGCTTGGCCACATCCACTTATGTTGAGCGTTCATCCGCCACATTAATGGTGGACCAACAACCATAAGAAGGTTCAACTCTTTCTTAATTAATTCGCGTTATTTAATTATAATTGCAAAGTTCCTAAGGGATGATTTCTTTTGCAATAAGAAGCTCGCGATCCAGGGGAGCCAACGCAATCGCGAGAAGAAAGATATAAACGGAAGAGAAGTTGAAAGTACCCAACGAACACAAACACTGTGGTACTAAGCAAGAGGTTAATATATGAAAACCTTGCTTAGTAAAAACCCTCGCAAGTGTTATACCTTTAAGGGTGAAAACACTGATAGGACCACCAGAGTATCCAGTTGCAAGCGCGTAATTTTTGCTGGTAGCGCGTAATTTTATCTTTAAGGGAAGGAACTAAAAGAGGAAAGCTGCATTTTTATCCAACTACCAGGTTTTAACAATCGCCCGACCTATACTAGGATAACAGACGCCGATCGGGAAGCAACGCATTTTGAACAGGTTCCTGAACTCTTTTCTTTTTACTGCTGGTTTGGGTTTTATTTGAATACCGGTGCATTCACCGCCTATATCTGGTGAGCATTCTCTTTGTAAAACGGCTTTTTGAACTTTCAGACTTTTATCTGAAATTGCTTTTATGCATTGAGTTGTTGGTCCCAAAAAAGGCGTTCCCTAGTGAATGCTTGGCAGATAGGGTGGGTAGGGTAGCGAGGCGGAAATAACTTGAAGCGGATCAAAACCAGCAGAAAGCAGCGTCTTTATTTTAGGCATATATCTGTCGCAAACAATCTGGCGGCTTTTGCAAAACGGGCCGTAGTCAATAAATCAGTTGATTATGCCTTTGGTTTCATTCGTAAAGGCATAACACTTGCGGTAGTTAATTGGAACACATTTTCCCTTCCCCTGTGATATTCTCTACTTTCAGCGAAATTTTTTTTTATTATAGGCGAGTGCACACGTTTGATATCAGACTACATTAAAGTCTAACCATCGTACAACATTCTGCGACAGCGATGCGATACTTTGGCATCAAGCGCGCAAGGCAAGTCTGTCCAATTGAAACTAGTTGAATGAAATATCATGTTTTTGAAGACTGTGAAATCAGCCCAAGACCATTGGTTTTCTATTTCATGAAAAGTCTACCAAATAATTTGGCGAACCAAGTGTTTTTTGGAAAGAAAAGACACGGTCTTAGATGGTTTAAGCAGTTTCCATGGCCTCGTCGTCGTTTTGTTTAGTTCTTGATGGACGTGCTCATTCTGTTGTAGTATTATCCCACCGAGCTTGCCATATAGCCTTTGACAGTACTAACACTAATTGATTTACCTCCTTGACTATATGGGTTGCTATCGGTAGTTGGCTTCAACTGGATCTATGTTTTTTCTCGATCATCCTTTAAGTTGAAATTGCTTCTCCAGAGGATATCACGATAACGATAACTTCAACTTTGGTTCAAACTTTGGAGTATCAAAGGATGCTACTCAAAATGGTTATATCTTTGATCAAGGGAACACAAAACGTTTTCAAAGAAACCTGATTCGTTCTCATTGATTGCCTATTGAGACTCTTTTCTAATACATGGCAAAAATATGTTAAGCCGCTTTTTATTCAAAGAAAATTAATTTTGCTGTTCATCAGCAATCTTCCACCCAAATAAACAAGATTAGCTTACGACTAACGCTCTTTATGGGATATTGTTAAACCATAAAGTTTATTTCGACTGACTGCACAAAGACTCTTCATAAGTCGTGCACACGTAATAAACTAATGCAACTGGACTAATTGAATTTCGGCCATGTAGAATCCTGGGATACTGGTTCATCTAATCAAACCACAAATCAAAGCCTTACAGATACCACAATAATCATCATAATGAATAGAATCAGTTAGCTCAGCCATGGATGAAGTAGTCATGTAACCAGCAATAATATAATTTTCCGTTTATTACTTCAGTTGATTGATTGTGTTGTGTGTTACTGGTCCAGTTCATTTCAATAAACTGCGGTTTGAATATCATCAGAGTATAGCGATTCCAAATATATCATACAGGTATGTACTAGATTGTGTGCATATATATTTTTCTAAGCAAATTTTTAATGGAAGATTGACTACGGTTGGCTATAGGTTTCCTCAAGTCAGTATCTAAACCAACAAACGATTTTGGTATAGGTATGCAAGGATAATTTGAATTTGTAGTACTAGATTGTGTGCATATATATTTTTCTAAGCAAATTTTTAATGGAAGATTGACTACGGTTGGCTATAGGTTTCCTCAAGTCAGTATCTAAACCAACAAACGATTTTGGTATAGGTATGCAAGGATAATTTGAATTTGTAGTATTTAAAGAAACAATCTGACGTAGTTGTTTGTTCGAGCAAGTGTTTTTCATCTGGTGCATTATACTTACTTTCATGATTTTCAATATTTGTCCATCATTCAGTAAGATGTTTTAATATAATATTGCCTGCGTATTAAGATTTATTTCATGGGTTATAGCCGATCACCAGTCCTGAGAGTCGTATTGTCGATCGAAAAAAAGAAAAGCTGAATTCAATACGTTTGCTCCCTGAATGTTTTGAACTCCTATTTCTATCAAACTTCTTTTTTAGTCAACTTAAAAATGGTATAATGTTCGATAACTAAAGCAACAAAAATTTAAAAAAAAGTGGTGTTGGACAGTTTCAAGTCTGATATCCATCGTATAAATTATGGTGTTCCCCAGGGTTCCGTCTTATCTCCAACACTCTTTCTGATCTTTTCAAAAGATCTCTTGTCTGCCAGATATCGAGTTCAATCTTTCGCCGACGAGAGTAACTAATTGCAGTTTTTCATATTCATTTCCTTGCAAACATCCCAATTTGAAATGGAGCCGTTACCTATGTTGAACTCATTGAATTCCAACCTTAAACAGAATTTCAGGATGGGGATTTCCAAGCAAAGTGGAAATGATTGCATCCAAAAATCAATACTGCTTACTGTTTTGAAACAATTGGATCAATGAAACCGAAAAGCTTTCCGTTCTCGGTATATTGTGTGAATGAATTAAAAAGCTTACCGAACGTATCGTTGCTTATATTAGGGAGCGGCCCCTATTGCAAAGCCATACAAAATTAAATTTAATATTGAATAGTGAAAAAATTCAACAATCTACAATTCCACAAACATTATTATAATGGCTGGATCTATGATCATTTCAAATGCTGCGAAATGAATATATATAAAGGCTCTTGCCGATGTTCGCCTGGCAGAATTTTAAGTGATCATAGAGCCAGCTATCCTGATAATGTTTGCAGAATTGTAAATTGCTATAATTTTTCACTTTTCAATATTAAATTGTGTGAATGGCAATGTGACGACATATTTCTGAGGATTGCTTAAGCAATACAAGAAATACGTTACACCTTTTGGAGTTCGTATCGATCCAACGGCGTGACTAGACGTGTGTTGACGTGTGCGATTGAAATCTTAATTTTCCTTAAATTACCAGCGGCTTGCCCGCAAATAATTCTCCTACGTTCTACCCGAGACAGTGACTCTTTAAAAGTGGAGAATAATAGTAAAATAAGTGCGATTGTTCCAGCTTCACAGCTGGAATACATAGATTGTGAAAAAATAGCAAAAATCCAAACTAGTGACACACGTGGAGATGATTCTCAAATCTTAAATTCTTATGTACCCACCGTTAGTATACATACCCATAACCCTTTCACAAAAGACATTCACATAGATGAGCACTCAGCACACATGAGTTTCTCTCGATCTATTGCAACCGGTACCTCTAAGTGCTCAGTAAATAGCATCTCTCAATCTCATGTAAATGACACTGATAAAGCCACGGCGCAGTTAACAAACTCTAAGTGCACAAGTTCAACACCGAAACTTACGATGGATGTAAACGATGATCCGATCCAACCAATTGAGTGGACTGCAGTGATTGGAAATTTGAAACGTGCTGCCAGCAGTTTTCAACCGAATGCCGGGAAAAAACGAAAAAATTATGTGGGGGAAGCATCCCAAAGCGCATCAAATTATGGAAACCTCTCCAACAACAAGTTTGCTCCTCTGATGGGATTAGAATCAACGTCTTTAGAAACTTCTGCATCTCTAAACTCCATCACAAGAGAAACCTCAACAAATAATAAAACTAACACTAACAACATTAGCCGCACTAATAATACTAACCCTATCAGTAGTACTAAAAATATATCATTTTGCCCACCAATATTTATCTTTGGTGCTAGTTGCGAACTTATAAGTCAAGTTGTAGAGCTTGCTGCGACTGAATGCAACATCTCAGACTTAAAACATAAATTCATAAACATGGGCTATAGGAAGACCAAGGTCTATGTGAGTAATTCGAACGTTCACAAATTAATAATTGAAAGATTGCGTGGCACTGGCTTGGGTGCTTTTTCGTTTTCTCCTAAAGAGGCCAGGCGTGTTTCCATTTTGCTGAAGGGTCTTGATGGGGACACTTCACCAGAAAAAATAAAGAAGGCTTTATCTGAAGCAGTTCCTAATGTAAAAATCAGCAAAAGTCTTCCTTTTTCTACAGCTAAAACCAGGGAGCAGAACATTAAACTTAATATGTTTTCCGTTCAGTTAGAGCTAGGTGAATCCGCTAAGGAGCTTACAAATGTAAGATATTTACTTTTTCAACGTGTTTATTGGGAAAAAAAGCAAGGCAGGGCTGTCATAAGATGCTTCCGCTGTCAGAGGTTTGGCCATTCTGGAGATTGCTGCGCATACGTAAGTAGATGCGTACTCTGTGGTGAGTCCCATGATTCTGAAATCTGCATTGAAAATTTTAAGACTCTGAAGGAAGCCAACAAAGAAGCTCCTACTCCGAAATGTGTCAACTGTGGCGAGCATGGCCATGTGGCAAGCTATGGGGGATGTCCTGCCTATCTAAACTACAAAAATAAAAAAGAATCTCGCGTACAAAAAACTAGGGCAGTAGCACGGGAAAATATAGCAAGAGTTCAGAGTGATATAGGTAGTTTTACTCAGACTAAAGTGTCTTTTGCTGATATGGCTAAGAGCTCTGTGAATAACACTCTTAATCCTACACGAGTTAATAAAACAAGCTTGGGCTTAGCTCCCGCCGGGTCGAATGTCCAAACAGGAAGTCTAAACGATTTCCTAAATGAAGCGAAAAATCTTTTTAATATTTCACTTCAAGATCTTCTAATCAAAATAAGAGAGTTTTGGCCACAGTACCAACAACTGCAGAACAAAGAAGAGAAAATGTTTGCATATCTCAACTTTGTCGCTTCAATTGCAATATGATGGCTTCCACTAAATTGAAAATAATTGCAACAAACTTTAATTCTATTGTTTCCCATGATAGAAGACTTGAACTCGCAAATATCCTTAAACGTAAAAAGCCTCAGGTATGTTTCCTCTCGGAAACTAGGTTAAAAAAACGTCATAAACCCTTTTTTAACAGCTTCAATTTAATTCGAAACGACTCTGGCAGGGGAACGGCAATTATCTTGGACAAAAAAATCAGCGAAATATTTTCCTTGTCCTTGGCTACTATTAACCTAAGAGACTCCACAAACTCAACAAAAGCTATGTTATTAGGAAGCATATACATACCATCAAAAGCTGGAGCCTCTTTGCGAAGAGAACTAGAAAGACTTTATGACCTCATTGAAACATTCGACGTCGCCATAATCGGGGGTGATTTCAATGCGCGCCACCTGCATTGGGGTGATTCCACAAATAACAACAACGGAATTGTAGTTTTCGACTGGTTTTTTAACGGCTCATTTTTAAATTTGGTTTTGGTATCCCCTTATAGTCCCACATTTCCTAGGTCCTCTTCTGTCTTAGATTATTTTTTAATTTCATCTTGCTTAGCATACGTTCATCCTGCTATCTGCTCAACATTCCCTACAATAGCAGACTATTTCGGAATTTCACTAAAACTCGATTTTTCTACTTTGTCACCCATTTTACAGCCATCAGAAAGATACGTAAGCTTGAAGAATACAAACTGGGATTCATTTCGGATCGGATTACATAATGGACTCTCTCAAATAAATGTCCCAACTGAAAGAAATATGTCGAACTCAGAAATAGATTCACTTATATTCCAAATCAATTCACATATAACCACACAAATGGCTGCGAACTCTGAGATTCGAGAAAACAAATGTTTGAGGTATCACTTTATAACAGAATTTACGAAAAAACTGCTTAAATTAAGAAATGTCTGGCTTCAAAAGCTCAAAAGAACTTATCATCGATACCTCAACAGAGTTAACTCAGAATATCAACTATTGTATTCTAGAATTCAATGCTTAAATAAAATTATTAAAGAACGAGTTACTATGGATCTCAACAATTCGTTTCGTCAAAGGTTAAAAAAGATCAAGCCATCTTCTCAAGCATTTCGCGAAATAGATAGCATAACTGGTCGAAAATTCTTTGGAACTGACATTCAAAAGGATGTGCTAAGTCAGAATGGTATTGAGCTTGCAACTACTCAAAGCAAACTAAAAGCATTTCAAAACTTTTATTCAGATTTATATGCGTTAAAAACTCCAATCTTTGACCAAAGCTTAATAAATGAGGTTTCTACAGAGGTAAGTGAGTTCTGCGAAACTCAGACTGGTAGTCCTCTTAAGGCCTTCTCTGCATCCGACAGTGCATTAGACTCAAATGGAACACCATTTACCACTTCAAGTACGGTCAACCAGATTAGACTTGATCTTAATAATAAGAAATCTTGTGGTGTCGATAAGGTTTCCAACTTTATTTTAAGGAAATGCCCACACTCATTAGATATATAATTGACTGCCTTATTTAACCAGTGCATTAATAACGGTTACTTTCCTCGGATGTGGAAAATCGCTAAACTGATTCCTATAGGGAAAAGTAATAAAGCCAAAGACATAAAAGATTTCAGACCTATATCTCTACTTTCTAATATTGGGAAAATCTTCGAAAGAGTTTTATCAGAGCACTTGAATCAATTTTGTGAAGAATCAAATTTGATTCCTAACAATCAATTTGGATTCAAGAGCGGTCGCTCCACTGAACACGCATTACTCGTTCTTCATAATAAAGTGAATATTCAAAATCTGAGAAGAAAAGAAACAACGGTATGCTTGGATATAGATCTGGAGAAGGCCTTTGACAACATCTGGCACAAAGGTCTCTTATTCAAACTTATAAAATTAAGATTCCCCACTTGGTTGATAAGAATCGTTAAAAGTTTTTTCGATGAGAGATTCACATCAGTTTTTATAGGGCAAGTTTCATCTGACCCCATAGCAATACTCTCTGGTGTAGCTCAGGGTTCAATTATGGGCCCAACCCTCTGTAACATATTCATTTATGACTTCCCATTTCAGGATCCGATCTTACACGATCCTGGTGGCATTTTATATGCAGATAATACTACAATTTTAGCTAGTCATAAAAAACCAAGCGCTTCTTCAGAAAGTTAAGGACAAATTACCCGTTTTGGAGAGCTACTTTCAAAAATGGTGACTTAAAGTTAACGCGTCCAAATGTAGTTTGATTTGTTTCCGGAATTCCAGCGGAAAAGGTTACTATCGCGCCGTGAGTGAAAGCAGAGCTCTCAGGCTACAAATTCATGGGAAAAATGTCCCTCTACGAAGTGAACTCAAATTCCTGGGCGTAAATCTTCACAGCAGATTTGTTTTTAATAAACATGCAAGAAAGATATTACTCAAGGCCAAAATGGTAACATCCAATTTGAAAACTCTGCTGCATTCCAAACATTTACCCAGTAATACCAAAATTTTGATGTACAAAACTCTGATAAGGCCCATTTTAACATACGGTTTCAGTACCTGGTTTACGATATCTCCAACAGTAGCAAAAGAGTTAGAGACTTTTGAAAGGAAAATCTTAAGATTTTGCAGTGGAAATTTCCGCAGACCGAATAAAAAATGGTTTTCAAGTAAAACTTTGTACGATATAACTAAAGTTACACCTCTGTTAGTTTATCAATCTGATCTTTTGCAGAAAAAACTAAATCGCATGTCTTCACATTGTAACACCTTGGTAAGCTCCTTATTCGATTCCAATAGCAGGGAGAGAATATTCACGACAACTATTACCTCTCGCCATTTAACTGCCTGCATAGAAGTTCTGCTACTCAATTTAGACCAAACGCAAATGGAAACCAAGCTTTGCCTTTTTACGAAAAGGCAATGCCGATAAATTTAAGAGGGTAGGACAAATTAGTCCGAACTCGGATCACGCACACATTGACCAATGTTTAGAAGCTTTTATCTGTTTTGCTTATATTGTTTTATAAGGTTAAAAGTAGACTTAAAGCCTCGTGTGTGTATACATCATTAGTATTTTTTTTTTCTTTTCCTCGCCAATTAAATTAATTCAGATTGTTTTGACTGAATAGTACAAATATATTTAAATTTAAATTTATATTTTATTTTTAGGATTAAGTTTATTTAAGAAACATTTAATATAGTATTAAGAAAAGACCAAAAGAAGCAAAGCCGTTTTTGTATGTCGGGAGCAAGCATACACCATAAACACTTAAATATACATACTTCACAATATGTAATTGTAAGAAACGATTAAACTCAAATGATTTTCTTTCAAAATCTTTAGCCAGACATACCTTTAAAGTCGGCCAATAGTATAAAATAAGTAACTTGTAATGTACACGTAAGATTATAGAATGCCTCAATAAATTGAAATTGAAAAAAAAAAAAAATTGTTACACCTTTTGATCTGAGTGATTTAGTACAAGCGACCTAAACTCTCATGTCTAGGCAGGTTCACTTACTCTATAGTGACTTAAAGATCCTCATCCATATTTTCTTTAGTAGGGTTTCTGCTCCGGCTTTTTCGAAACATGATTAAATATTTTCCATATTCAAGACACTGCGAACTTTGAAGGAGCAAACCTACTTTTACAGAGATTTAAAAAAATTTAACCCTGTACTCTAAGAACATGATATTTGAGGAATCGACCGGCAACAATATTTTTAGAACCACATACTGACGCTCAAGTTGATAATTTCCAAATTACAATAGTTATGGACTTTTTTAATAAACATGTTCGTTGTTTAAACAAGAGAGTTTAGTGTGTGCAGAATAGTTGGTTTACCGATAAAATTGGCACACTGAGGAAAAGTGAAAACTAAAAGAGTTTTTATGGTGGTTTTTAACAGCTATGAAACCAAAGGGGCTTTAAAAGGCTAAACGCAATCACTACCAAAGGATATTTTGATTAAAATCCTACCTTAAACACTTTGGAAAAATTTGGGTCAGTAGGGTGACGGTTGCAGGACAGACCAGGAAAGTGTCGACCTTGCTAAAGACAATTTGCAGTTGTACAAGGACCATCAACCATGTTAGAGCAACATGTTAGCACCACATCTAACGGCTCCTTTTGATTTCACATAGTCGAGCAAACTGATCTTTTCCTAGCGATACTGCAAATCAAACGCAAAGCTGGTGGCACTGATATTATTCACTCAATATTGTCTATGATATCGGCGATCTCACCATCATGGAAATTTAAATTTTTCAATTTTCAATTTATTAGAGAAACCAAGAGCGGGTGTACAATGAGACAGTGGTCTCTTATAGTACTTACAAAATATATAGAATATGTGGTACATGAATTTTAAGCCTAGCATACTTATAGAACTAACTAACTTAAATACATATTTTTACATTATATATCTTAATACTACAGAGATAGAGAGATAGAAGAAATTAAAAGCGAAAGGCAAGACATGGGGAAAGAATATATAGATGTAGAGGAAAAACAGAATTGAGTTTGGAGAAAAATTATAGTGAAGAAGAGGGTGCTAAGGCGTAGAATGGTAGTTCAGGATTGCCGACTTGAAGGTTGTGACGCTGTTGATGCATTTAATTCGAGAAGGTAGCGAGTTCCATAGCCTGACTGAGTGTATAAAGAACAACCGGGAAGAGTTAAGATAGTTGAAAGAAGGAACATTAATATTCATCGTTCGACGGGAGCGGGAAAAATCAAGTTTTTCATAAATATATTGAGGTGACCTAGTTACTATAAATTTATGAAGGAAAATACAATTTCTGGCATTTTTATATTGTGTTAAGGTCCTTCCTAAGAAGTTATGGGCATAAGCAGAAATTCGGAAACTAGCTTAATTATCGCGATTCCGACAAAGAAGGAATAAGCCAATTCTGCGGCAGAGTATTCAACAGTGGCCATTTTTACGTCATTTTCATAGATAACAGAAAAATTTATTGAGTTTAGTTTTAGGGAACAACACAATTGCACAATTGCTCTCTTTAAGGTCACTGATGATTTGCGTATGGCCTTAGATAAGAGCTTTGTCTTATTTCTCACTTATTATAAAAGAAACTTAATGTGCTTTATGGTTTTTAGGAGTCGACTGTTTAACATGGTTTTTCTACCTTTAGGGAAAAATGGAAGCAGTCACATTCAAAAATATTTATTCAATATGTATTTTAATTTGTTTTAGCGCACCTCAAGGCTCAGTTCTTCGTTCTCTTCTCTTCGTTATTTTTTTATTAGCGATGTACTGACAGTTATGAAATATTCATTAGCACACGTGTACGCAGATGACGTATGAGATGACACTGAGCAGATGACACTGAGCCCAACAATTGGGTCCATAGTGCCCACTTGGAAACCTGGACTTTTTTTCTTGCATAAAAAAAAAAAAACAGATGCCCAACTGATGATCATACTGTCACGTCCCATGTGAAACACCTATTGGGGTAGAGGCTTCTCTAACTTTTCTTTTGATATATCAAAGACCCCATAAACATTGTTTACCATGCCCCTAGGTTAGGTTAGGTTAGGTTGATGGATGCCCTTTTGACAATAGTCACGGCTTCACTTAGACCAGCAGTTGGGTCCATTGTGTCCATTGGGAACCTTCTTAATACCTGGAATGAAAACAGAAATAGACCGCTGTTAGAAGCTCAGAGATCCGCCCTCTTGGATCCATCCGGATTTGTATACAAATCTTAGGAGGTCCTTCAGATCTACATTATTTAGATCTTCGAGCTCATTGAAGAAGTAGGTGCCGAGGATACTACGCCTGATGCTGTTTAGGGCTGGGCATTCGCAGAGCAGGTGACGAACAGATTCAATTTCTTCAACGTCCCTGCAGCTTCTGCAGTAATCGTTATGCGGTATGCCTAGCCGCTCAGCGTGTAGACCCACAGCGCAGTGCCCCGTGAGGATTCCCGTGAGTACTCGGATGTTCCTGCGGGCTAGTCCGATCAAAAATAGTGATCTCTTTTTGCTTACCGCTGGCCATAGCTCCCTTGTGTGTCTGCACGTATCAAGTTCTGTCCAACGTAGATTGGTTCTACTCAAGGATTCAGTTTCTATCCTACGTGCTATCGAACTCAGCGGGACTCTTATGGATTTGAGGGCTAGAGATGCATTCATTCCAGACCCAAATCTCGCAAGCTTGTCCGCTTCTTCGTTTCCCGATATATCGGTGTGACCTGGCACCCAACACACAGTTACAGTGTTGCCAAGTGATAACTCGTCCAGAATTTCCCTGCATAATTTCACAGCCCTTGACTTTACCACGTCTGATTCCAAGGCTTTAATTGCCGCTTGGCTATCAGATGGTCTTGTTTGCGGGGCCGTATTTCTTCAGCTCGGAGGCAGCTTCGATTATGGCTGCCAGCTCCGCCTGAAAAATGATGCAGTCGTCATTAATTCGGAAAGATTTACCTAGACCCAAATCTCCACAGAAAATGCCCGCACCGGTTCCGACGTCCATCTTAGAGCCGTCGGTATATACGGCGATCTCGTCATCTCCGTAATGGTCTTATCTTCCCATTCACCTCTTTCAGGTATTCTGGTAGCGAATCTCCTGTTGAAGGCGAATGTCATAGGTAGGTAATCTGTGACTGGGGTGTTTGTGGAGGCAGCCCACTGAGTTTCCACAGAGGCGTGTCCATAAGATCTTGAGGACCACAGTCCGGATTCCCTTAGGCGAACAGCTGTCTTAGCTGCCTTGCTGCTGCAGTATATGTCCAAGGGGGTGAGGTAGAGTAGTACCTCCAGTGCCGCGGTGGGTGTGGTCCTTAGGGACCCTGTTATACCCATGCAGGCTGCCCTTTGAACTTTGGTGAGGCTAGAGAGATGACCCTTTCTTTCCGTAGCCTTCCACCATACAACTGCACCGTAAGTTAAGATGGGTCTTACAACCGCTATATACATCCAGTGTACCATGTTTGGTTGCAGTCCCCATATGCTTCCGAACGCTCTGCGGCAGGCGTATAGTGCCACGTATGCCCGCTTGACACGATCTTCTATATTATCCCTCCAGTTGAGATTGGAGTCTAATATGACGCCCAGGTATCTTACCGATTTGGATAACGGTAACTCCACTCCCCCCATTCTTGGGTTACTGAAGGATGGAACTGCCCTTTTCCTTGTAAACAACACAACTTCCGTCTTAGAGGGGTTAATTCCCAGTCCTCGACCCTCAACCCATTTACCTGGGATCAGGATTGCTACATCGTCTGCGTATGCGCTCACAATGAAGCCTTCCCTCTCCAGGGTTTTACACAATTCGTCCATTACCAGGGTCCATATAAGCGGAGATAGGACACCTCCCTGCGGTGTTCCTCTGCTGACGTTTCGTCTGCTACATACTTCGCCTAGGTTTAATCTAGCCTAGCAGTTAATCTTTCGTGTGCTTAACATGAGCCTGATCCAGTCGCATAGACTGCTATCTAGGTGGGCGTTTCTCAAGCTGCGCAAAATCGCGTCTGCCTCAATGTTATTAAACGCCCCCTCTATGTCTAGAAAGGCACCCAAAGTGTACTCCTTGTGTTCCAAGGATTTTTCTACTACTGTTACTACTCTATGTAGTGCAGTGTCAACCGATCTGCTTCTCATGTACGCATGCTGTGATTTATCAAAATCATCTGCCCCTAACAATTAGTTAGTTGGCTGGTAATAATGTAACTTTTTTGGAAACTAAAAAAAAAACTGTGAAAGGCAGTGACAAAAAACAGTTTAAGTGCCACTCTCTTTAACCAATCCAGATTTGTATTGACCTTTACATCCACAATGCTTAGATCTTCGAGCCCATTAAAGAAATAACTCCCGAGGGTACTTCACCTAATCCAATTTAGTGCTGGTCATTCCCAGAACAGATTCAATTGGTCCACGTCACCGCAGATTCTGCAGTAATCGTTGTGCCGTATGCCTAGCCATTTGCGTATGGACCCAAAACTTAAGGCCGCGGACTAACATGAGTACTTGGATATCATTGCGGGCTAGCACGATCAAAACAAGTGTTTCTTTTTATTTACCCTCGATCACCTGCCATCGTCACATGAAAAAAAAGACTCGTTCTTTTTCACGAGTCTCTTTTTTCAGGTTTACCCACCTCCGCGAGGGTCTGACAAGCCCTCCGAGATTATCATTTGTCTTGAAAAATTTCTCAAAGTGCCGTTCGGATTTGGCGGAAAATTGCACGTTTCCTTACACGTGAAGAAATTGTTGTGAAGTTGCCCCAGGTTATCCTAGAGCTGTTGTGCCACTCTATCATAGCTCTCGTGTGTGCCCGCACTTTTTAAGTTCCGTTCAATGTAGGTAAGTTCTACTCAGGTATTCAGACTCCATCTTACGAGCTATAGTACTCTGTGGAATTTTTATAGATTTGAGGGCCAGAGATGCTTTTATCCTTGGCCCATATCTGGCAAGGCTTTCCGCTTCTTCGTTATCCATTAATTTTCTCCATTATGCGCTTAGGTATCTAACCGATTCCGGTAGCTTAATTCCCCCATTCTTCGTGTCCTGAAGGGCGGAATTATTCTTTTTGTCGTAAGCAATAAGACTTCCGCCTGAGATGGATTTATTTCCAGTCCTTGACCCTAGACCTAGTTGCCAACAATACGAAGTGCGTAGCTGAGACAATTGTTGAGAAATGATGGGAATTTGCCAGGTATCGGGATTGCCCTAACGTCAACATTATGCGCTCAAAATAAAGCCTTCCTTCTCCAGGGCCTTTAACAGTTCGTCCATTGCTAGGATTCTGCTGCTAGGTGCTACGATGACTTTTCGCCTGCGTACGAAAATTATACTTACTAAGCCGTTTAACTGCCTGCAATAAACTTTCTCTGCTACTTGTGTTTAAGCACTTTCGAGCGGTTCAACATTTCACACTGTATGGCTACATGGCTATTGGCTACATTTCTTAATTGTGGTTCAAAGTTTTAAACACAGGTACAGAAGGAGTTTCTTGCAGACATATAATGGCTTGAATTAACAGTTAGTAATAACTAATTCAAGCAAATAGAAATACTAAGATCGTAAGATACCCCTTGTATTACAAGGATTTTTCCATCACTCAGACATGAAAGCTTGTAAGAAAACTGTAAAAAATCTTTTTCTCTTAGATTTACTAACTTACCCAACAAGAAAGTCCTTCACAGAAAGCAGATTTTGAAAGCACTTAAGTGTATTGCAATTGTTCTTTCAAGGACTAGAAAACAGATTCGGTTAAAGTCCTTGAATCGATGCGCAAAACACTTGACACAAAACGGATTCGAGAAAAGATGTTTTCCGAAACATATTTAAAAACATGTTAGTTTGAAGACTTTTTTCCACAAAAATCTTAAGAGAAAATTATGTGTTGTTTTGCATTAGCCATGCTAGAGGCGGTGTACTTGGGTGCTTGGCTCTTTCAAAGTTTTAACGGTTGCTTTTGAATCTCAATTGTTTTTGCTCAAATTGCATATTTTCTTTGAAAAGAACTTTTCCCGATACTCAAGGGCTTGGTGATAAATTTTCTTTAGCAAACAAACCTACATCTATTAATAAAAACCTTCGAAATACACAACCCCACACATTCAATTCAATATTGTTGGCACAGATAGATGCCCTTTAAAGCTTTCGTCAATCAACGCATGTAGGGCATGTTCTACAACATCAAGCTATATTCCATGCTTGCTTTCAGTATCGACATCGACAAAGAGATGTCTGTAAAGTCAAAGGATTTTTTTCCCCTCAACGGCTTGCAATGCTGATAAAAGATTGTTTTGCAGACTTCTTCAAAGCATTGATTCTAGACAGGAGATATATGTATTTTCATTCAGTCTTTCATGTGCGCATTATCGTATCGAATTTCAGAGAGGGTGGCAGGGATGTACCATGATGGTAACTGACAGCTGTACATCATCTCATGGTCTTTTCCAAGGTCTCTTCGTCTACGGGTTGGAAGACCTTTTTTTTGTTTTAATTTATTTATTTTTTAAGTTTGCCAACACGTGCGCTTTGCAGTATACGTGTATATGTATCCAAATTTATATTATTTCATTTTTTTTTAATTAAAATTTGCGGCTAACAGAGGGCAGTCTTTATGGTTTTTGTGTCGCCTACACCACATTTTGTGGTTGAATCAAAGTACGTACGCATTGTTGTTATGCATATTTTAATCGTTGGAAAAGGTGGTACTCTCGTGGATCATTGGTTTTTGGGGAGTGAGTAGGTCAAGATAAATGGAGACACAGTTAAAAGAAGGCGGAGGCGTTCTGAATGATATGTATACATAAATTTATAAAAAGCAGGTATTGCTAAAGTTTTTTGGCAGCTTTTTTTGCAGCCTATTCGCTCAAGAACTTGAAAGTTACGAAACAAGTATTCAGGCTAGAGTTGAGGCAATATTTTTGGTTCCAAAGTTAGTTTATCTCAAAGGCTCTGTTAAAACATTTTTTTTAAGTTCAATTGCTAGAAACGTGAATCACTGAAATGCAATATGGCTGAGGATTCAGTTTAATCCAATCGGTTCAAAAACACAATTCTTATAAAAGCACGGGTATTATACTGGTATACGCAGTAAAAAAAAACACAGCAGACTTCTAAGATTCTTTAGAGATACCAGCAAGGAGATGGAGTATCTTTAACATGTTCGCCCGTTCATATCCAAAGAACTTTAATGCCTTTTATTTAGAACTAGTAAGCTGAAATTTGATAGTTGGACAGGAAAAGCCTTATTCATAAGGCCAATCAGGTTTAAAAATTATCTTAATGCGAGCGAACTAACTATAGAGCACTGTCTTTCTCTACTCCAGTTTTACAAGCCTCTTGCCTACGTACAGTAAAAAGTTCAACAGGTGTGCAGCTTATGAATACATACATATACCTACCTACCTTCATAAATATAGTATTTAAGGTAACTTATTTAAGGCCGAGTTATGCATCCGTGGCTATTAAAATGGCGGCTTCGTTTTGTTGGATTTGAGACAACTCCAACCGAATGTCTGGTATTGCATCGTGACGGGATTTGTATTTCGACACATTCAACAGGATTATTATTTAAAAATGTATAAATCAGAAAGATGAGTCAACAGGCTGTGTGGATGTTGACGGTGAATAACTGCTCATCTTCTGAATTCAGTTGTTGATCTTTTTAACAAAAGTATCAACTAACAATTTCGTTAAGCATGCAGCTATACACTTTTGTCATTTAATATCATTAAGAAAATGAGCGATCTAAAAAAGATTATTTCCTATCGAATTTAATATTCCGAATGATTAATTTTTTTGACGAAGTCTACTTTCGGATGGATTGAGGCAAAATTGTCTAGATTTAGGTAAAACATGTGAAAAAACATCCGAAAAAATTTGCAGAAATTCGGGATTCTCGAAACTAAAGTTGCGGCTATATAGGCACTCTTGTTCCTAAAAAAACTCATCAATAATCTCACTCACAGTTGGTAGCTTGCAACAGAGGCTGTAGTGGTCTTTTGAACTATTATGTATTCTATTTTTTTATGTATTCTATTTTTTATTCTATTCTATTAATTGCCATAGACCGGACTTCCTAGAAGATCAATTAAATTTTGCATTATTAATTGCGATTTTCTCTTCGAATACAAACAATTCCCCCATTATCATATCTACAGCCTCCTTTTCTGGTGTTTGTAGAGATCATCAAATATGTTGTGAGCCCAAATACCTTTCGAAGATAAGTCCTGCCAAAGGATATGAGTTATTTAATTCACCGCAATCGAACCCCGAACGTTTTACTTGAAACAGAGATATGTTTTTCCACTACATAGGTACCTAAAAAAAATTGCGTTGATGGAAAAAACTATTTTCGCCCGTTCACAAAACTATTATGTCTATCATTTTGAATAATAGATATATCCTGAAAAAGCTTGTGCTCTAAACCTTGTGTACAATGAGCAGCTCGCATGACAGCTGGTTCAATCAATGTCCTTAATTATGCTCTCAAAGAGAACACATTATGAACACGAGTTTCGGTCTTCCCCCGCAGATATTAAACTACATAGCCTGCTTGCCATTAACAATTTGTGCTGTAGTCCGGGAAATTAGAAACGTAACACGACCTCTCACAAAATTTCAAATTATTTTTAATGATATTTCAAAGCATTCCCGCTTCTCGGAAGCACAATTCAAATTCCCTTCCGGTTTTATGTGTATTTTCGTAATATTTCTATCAATGAAAAATCATCACGTTGACTTCTACAGCATCGTAAAAACCACCCAGCTAACAATGACTCTAAAAAAACGTAATAAATTGAAGATTCCTTACGAAAATTCAAGACAAATACTGCTGACGTAATAAAAATCATTGATCGACCCCAAATCAGATGTACCAATAATCGCCCAAACAGCTCAATATCACTTCCCCACTCCCCACGACTTGTTCCCCGGTGTCCTAAGAATTTTCAATTTATTCCGCCTCAAGCAGCCGGTCGCCGCCGTCCGTTCCAGATAAACTGAATCGCACAAAAAGCAAAATATTATCAAATTAAAAACATTGTGCACAACAAAATTCCAGAGAAATGAGGCAAAAAAGGGATGAAAGCAAGGTGTCCCGACAGAAATGTTTTATAGCATTTAAGGACAAATTTTATTACAACTCATAATTCGCACCTCGTGCTCTGTACCCGAATCCATACTGAATTTGTAGGGTTTCTGTGTAGTCGTAATGAAACATTCAGTACAAATGAATAAATCAGTGAAATGTAAGCGGGTGGTATATGTGCGGGTGTGTGTGTTTGTTTTGTGTCCTTGTCAACGGGCAGTTGCTTGTAACAAATCTCTGCTGTAACAACGGCTAAATCAAATTGCAAGAATGCCAGGGACATGATGATGGAAAAAAGAACAGTGAAATCAATAAATTATGCTGGTACGAGACAGGTGGCACGTCTATCGGATTATAAACGAATCAACGTTGATGTAAAAGCTTGCACTGGACTTTTAAACTTTTTGTTAGGTGAATGGGTTCGTTACGTGTGTGAAAAATACTACTGGAATAAGGACAATCTCATGAAATTATACTCTGAAGGGGCGACATTTCTGTTATGTTTTTGCTTTATTTATATGAATAAAAGGTTGTTCTAAACAGGTGTATTAAAGAAGTGGCAACTCTTTACTACCTTAAAGCCTGACTACCTATTTGCATTGCAATTCAAAACAAAAAATGCTCCAATCAACAAATTGCTTATAGTTCCATTTTTGCTCAGGTTGTATGCATTTGCACACCTGATGCCGATTGTTTCGCTTCATATCCTGCAAAATAGGTGCACAGTGACGCGCAAGAATAACAACGGCAATTGAACAACACATAGGAAAGGGTGTGACAACGAAGTCGTGTACTCCATTGAAATCAACAGCAATACCCTGAAGAAGGGCTGTTGGTCTCCATCAAATGGTCAACGGCATGCATAAAGGCACTCAGAGGACAAACTGAAAGGATCATTTACAGTCGAGGACAAGTGGTGGAAAATGTAGAAAATGCTCAAAAGAATCATTCTATTCGACTGTTTTTTTTTGTATACAGGATTATTATGCCTTGTAGTTGTTCAGGGTGGTATGCTTGGAAACTATTGACACTTCGTTAGGGGTTGCTTTGCTTTTCCGGCACTACCTGTTTCTTTGTACATATAAGAATGTTTGATGCCAATGGGGCTTTTGTTTTAACTTCTTGCTAGAACAAGCGCTGCACGGGGAGTAGTGCTGAACAACTTTTTGGGACACCATAAAATTATAAGAACTTTTTATGCTGTCGTCTAGAAAGTCTTAATAATAATGGCACAAATGTATGGAGTCGTTTGAGGATAATTGACGTGTGTCGGCGTAGGTATTTGCTAACTTTATTGAAATAATAATTATTACATTCGGCACTTTTGCAAACAACTCATTAAGTTCTATATTGGTGTTTAAGAGAAGTCTGGATTTATTTATGGGTGAGGGGATATTTTGGCGCGCCTCCCTAAAACTTCGAAAAAAATTAAAGATAAAAACTCCTAAGTCGCCATTCTGATCTAGACATTAATTAAGCTAGAATGGGAAATATGTACTACTATTCAAAGCAAGGAAAATAATATTTAAATATACCCTTGAGTCTGCCAAATGCACCCTTGTTTTTCCTTTGTATTGGTGTCTGATTTTCCTAGTCGTCGTTGCATCGATAAGAGTAATTATTGATTAATTAATTCTTATAGAGTAATTTTTCAAATACATTAAATTCAATAACGCTGCTCTAAATGAAAAAAATTTTATTTATAAGAAGAAACTGTACTAGAAGGAAACGAAAGTCTAGTCGACCAAGAGGTAGTCCTCTCACCTCGTATTGAAGAAGTTAGGTTAGCTATGAAAAGGCTTAAGAACAACAAGACCGCTGTTTCTGATACCTTACCTACGGAGCTTTTTAAATACAGAAGTGATTGGTACAAGATTTGGTGGGATGCTTGTATCAAATCGTTAACCAAGTGTTGTAAAGCATTCCCGATGACTGGACAATAAGCTCCATATACCCAATCTTTTCCTATATCTTGCATGAATTATCGAAGCATATCCCTGTTAAATGTCGCATTTAGGATCCTATAAAACGCATATAGGATCCTGGTCGGCCGCTTACCAGTGTTGCTGTCGGGATGGCAGATCGACCTTAGATCAGACTTTCAGTCTAAGGTAAATCCTGGAAAAGACCAATAAATTTCAACATCTTTTCGTAGATTTGTAGCCCCATATGACAGTATAAAATTAGAATCCAGTGAGTAAGTGCAACAGTGCGTATGTTATAGGTATGGTATACCCTGTTCATATTCTGATTCTAATTTCCTTTCCTATTTTCCTTTCCATTCCTATCTCCTTTTCATTCGTATATATTCTTTAACCGTGGGGGTGCCGTGGCGTAGTGGTTAGTGTTTGTGCTTACTGCGCCGGAGGCCTGGGTTCGAATCCTGCCATCGTCACCTGAAAAAAAAGACTTGTTCTTTTTCACGGTCCCCACCTCCGCGAGGGTCTAACAAGCTTTCCGAGAGTATCATTTGTCTTGAAAAACTTCTCAAAGTGCCGTTCGGATTTGGCAAGAAATTGTAGGTCCCCTTGTATGTAAAGAAATTTTCACACCAGCATACATTGTTGAAAAGTTGGCCCTGGTTCACCTCGAGCTGTTGCGCCACTCTATTTATTTATATTTCATATTCTTTAACCAAAAATCAATATTAGCATAGAAATATCCAAGTTTGCGGCTAAAATGTACGCAAAAATGTAATTTTTTGGTTCAAATTCATTAAATTTGTGAAGAAAGATGGGCGTGGCAAAAAACTTTGTACAAACGAAATCTAAAATAGTGTTGGGTGTACTTTGTGTGCTAAATTTTATTTCTTATTATTATTATAGTAAAGCTAGAAAGCAGTAAAATCCATGTTTTTCTGAAAAATTATAGGTTTTTCTTGAATTATGCCTCTAAATATGGGATGGCGCAAAATTTTGTATGAATGTAATGAAATAATTTTCCGATTTGGAACAAAAAATATTGAATAAATGGCATTTGAAAGTTTACTCTTTAATTCGATGCCACGCCCACTAGGGTGGTCTGCCTATTTCGTTTTAGTTTTTTATATCTTATAATCATTAGGAGATGCTAAATGTCAAATTTCAGCTTTACGCAATCTGGTACAGTTTTGAAAGCACTGGAGATACTTGCATATTTAGACCGGTTGTGGGCGTTTCTGTGGGCGGATTTCAAAAATTTTCAAAAGAGCCTACGTAAAATATTTCAGCTTACTAGCTCAAAATTTAAGGCCTAAAAATTGGTGACATACGGACGGACATGGCTCATTCAACTCAGATTTTGGTCTCGATCATATGCCCTTAAGGTGTTGGGGGTCTATCGCTGTTATTTCTCTATGTTACATTTTCGCCTGTATCAAACTTAATATACTCCCTTCCTGTGGAATAGGCTATAAATACGCGGTGCAACGAACAGTTTGGCAATAGCTCCTCGAAACCGCTCCAAACATGCAACGGATTTTGGCAAGGAGATGCATTGTCATGTGCATTCTTCAATCCACATAAAAGAGATGATAGATAATGGATACACAGGGCAAAGGTTGACACGAAAGACCCCACCTCCAACAGATCCTTGTAAAGTTTACACGGGGTATAAAAAGGTACGGGTATAAGGGGTACATGGACCATATCGACATCTTTGCCCGGTCCAACTGTGCTCTGAAAGAGGCTTCTACGGTGTTTGAAGAACAAGTAAATTCTAGTCTGCAAGTATAAATGGGGACAAAACAAAAAAAAACACCCGTCAGAGTGTTGGTAGCATCAACTTCGATAAAGTTAAGAAGTTTATATATGTTGGAGTTCACATCAACTCGACAAATGACAATTTATTAGAGATTCTTCGAGGAATAACCCTGTAAGACCGTTGCTTTTTCGGTTAAGCAAAATAAATGGGTTCAAAACACTTCCTAAAAAAGACAAAGTGTAATCTCTACTTTAAATTACTCTACTACTACTACACATACTACTACTACTACTACTACTACACTACTACTAAAAACACACACACTCTTAGATAGAGACCATCCCTGTCGGGAGCTTGAGACCTCCATGTGTCGGGAGCTTTTTAAATTTACATCAAGTAATGATTAAAAATTACACAATCTCAAATTTTCCCGAAAAAGGCGGACTTAGGCTGGCCTTAAACACTAGTTTGGAAAAGTATAAAAAATAAATATAAAAGTATAAAAAATAAAAATCAGCCTCTATTTCAAATTATATAAATATAAATTTGTTGAAATGTTGGGGTTCTCAGCAATCCGTTGAATGGACTTTAATTTTTCACTGACTCTGTAGCACTAGTTTGTCTCTAAATTGAAGTGGTCATGTATTACAGGAAAGCAGTGAATACTTTTTCGGGTTCAATTAAATTGCTAATCAAAATCGAACCAAATCGCAGCACTATAGATTTTACTTTAAGGCCTTATAGTACTTTACATACAAACGGACACGCACAGTAGGTCCGTTTTACCTTTTTATACCCCATCCCATAGGATAGCAGGTATATTACGTTTGTCACAAAGCTTGTAACACGTTGAAATAATAATGGTAGACCCCCAAGACCTTAAGGGCATATGATTGAGACCGAATTCTGAATCGAAAAAGCTCTGTCCGTCCGTCCGTCCGTCTGTATGTTACATGTTTTTAGGCCTTACATTTTGAGCTAGGGTGCTGAAACTTCGTGCGTAAGGTCCACGTCATGCCAAGCAGTACAAGTGTAAAAATTTTTTGAAATCCGCTCAAAGACACGCCCACAATCGGTCTAAATGTGCAACTACCTCCAGAGTTTTCAAAACTGTGAGACGTTCTAAAAGGCTGAAATTTGACATTTAGCATCTCTTAGTGAATGTAAGACACAAAAAAGACAAATTTAATTGGTAAGCCTCCTCTAGTGGGCGTGGCAACTATTTTGAGGGTAAATTTTCAAATGCAGTTTACTCAATATTTTTGTTCGAAATCGAAAAAAATTTCCTTACTTTTTTATTTAGAAAACGCTTAGTTCCACATTTTGTTTATACAAGACTTTGGGCCACGCCCACATTTGGAGGCAGAATTGAAAAAAAAACCTGAAAAATATTGAATTTGAAGCAAAAAATTGCATTTTTACGCACATTTAAGTGTAACTTGGAAATATCTGTGAAAGTATCTTATAATGAATAGTTTGTAATTAGGGGCGGTTCGACCACGCCCCTTTTCGAAGTTTGCATTACTTATAAAACTGTCAAAAAATAACTTTGCCATCAGCATTTTACAATGTGGGATAGGATGGGTATTCAGCGGTCCGTTTTACGGACTGTAACTTCTGCGTACACACTGTAGCACTTACTCACTGGTTTTATAGTAGAAATGAAATAATGTTAAAGATAAACCTATTGCCAAGTTTTCAAGAAAATAGCCAAGGACCGTATAAACTAGTTTGAATGATCTTTCTTTGTTTTTCGAAATATTCAACACAGACTCTCCCTGTATAATGTTCGTGTTTTAACCGACACTGAGTGACCTGATTGTTGAAACGGATCAGTTGCGGACAGTGGACGATCTCCAGTTGTTATAAAGGTCAACTGATCCATCCTTAACGAAGTTCATGTGGACAATCTTTAGATTGTGGCATATTTGGGATATTGTCCATTGCGTTTGACGTACACATATACATGAATAACTATAACTGCATCAGGTCATTGCATTCATTTTAATTGTATTATATTTAAGAGAAATTTCTATCTATCATTGGATATGAATTAAGTTAAAACTAAATGGAAAAATAAACATGGTCACATAAAAAAGTGCAAGAAGACATCAAACTGTAATAAATAATGCTTGCAAATCAAAACTCATTTTCCAATTACTTGCACGTTTTAAATTTCTGCTCACTCCTGTCCTTGTATAGAAAACCCAGAAATCCATTAAAAATCATATTTACGATGACACTTTAATGCTGCTGAGCTGCACAACAAATTAACCTCCACTTCGCCGACATCATGCTTTACCATGAATTTTCTTCTAGTAGCAACTATTAATCAGCGCGCGACCGTAAGAAAATAAACTATCCTCTGAACAAGATATTGAAACACGTCCTTTCATCCTTCACGGTCGCACGAACTAGATGTAGTATTTACTCAGCGAATATCCTTTCCTTGAAGTTGATTGACCTCCTTGTGGGAAAGAAGCAGAATTTATTATGGAATGTAATGAGCAGAGGAGACTCAACGACACCAGAACGAACTATTTGTCGTGCAAATTGTTGCCACCTTTAATCCTTTGTTCTTGTGCCTTCTATTTTTGCACAACTTGATGACCGAGTAATTTCTCCATTTCAAAAGAAAATTATATTTTCAGCGCAAATGGTGGAAACCTTCACAGATGTTCGTCCTTATGGAATATTCATGGAAGAGCATTTGCACTATGCAAACGAACGTTCAATGGCAGAGGCCGTGGAGTGTGTGTCGAACGAAATGAACACCTTTCTCTGTGTGGTGGAGATAATTGTTTTTCAAGTCTCGTGGTTAACAGGAAAAAACAAAAACAAAAAGGGTGTAAACCATACCTTAAGAATGACATCAATATCTCACAGCAACTATTCGTGCTTGTGAGCATAAAAGAGCAGTGAATATTTAACATATAATTGCGTCTGATGTGACAAGAAACTTTACAAAAACGTTTCCTTTAAATGATGGAGAAACAATAGATTTGAGGAAATTATGTTCCACATACGCCACAGTGTCTGTAAAAAAAAATGTTCCACATACGCCAGAGTATATTTCACTAACTTGTTCCAGGTCCATTCAAACATTTAATTTTGGTCTTTAAGCTTTCTGCTTTTTTTTTCTTTAAGCTGAGCAATCAATGTCTCAAGCCCTAAGGAGTTCAACCATACTTTCTGATGGTATATTCTTTGCCAAACAACACACGTCTGCGATGTGTTCCGAACCCAGACAGATACACCTCAAACGGAAAAACAGATTCATTTCATCAACAAAAAATGAGGGAAATGTACTCAAAGAACGAAAGAAGGTATCCCTTGAGGATTTTTCAAAACGAAAACCCTCTCTTCCCAACGAGGCACTTACTCCAGTATTCAACACACAATGGGTTCTCGAATATCGATCCGCCTGCTTACCAATTCTTTAAATGGTCATGTGCACTTCGAAGCTAAGTAAGTGCCAAAAATCCTTGTTTTAAAGAAAATAAATTGCAGGCACTAAACACAACCACTATCAATTCAAAAAAAAAATCGACCACAACATGTAAGCAAGCCGACATCCGAAGAAGACAAAGTGTATTAACTCTCAAATCCATTTATTCTATCTGCCCGATTGTACACAAAAACAGGACTCTTAATGGCTATCAAATGCAATGAAGGAAAGCACTATTTTTAAATGTCAATCGATTGTTCTTTGTTTTGTTTGAGCTTTCTCTCTTGCTGTTTGCATTCAAGTGCCATTATTATTATTCATAGAATTTGTTGAATATCCATCCTTTGTTTTGCTTTTTTTTGGATAAAAGTTAATCCCCATGAGCCTTACCCTCCACTCATTATCTATGAAAACAAAGACGGACAACCAAGAGTCTTTTGTTTTATCGTCTGCAGACTGTTAAGCGTGCAATGACATCATTGTTTGGCAGGATTCTCGGGCAATGGGAGAGTGCAGCGACAGGACTTCTAATGACAACCAAACGATTTATTGCCTTGAATCGACTGCATTGTCGCCAGTCTGATTGTTGAATTTATATGATTTTAATGGAGGGATTGTTGTGTTCTGTCATTACGGAATTTTTTGTTTTCCTGAAGTGGATAAAATAGTGGAAAATATAAGGTTTTTAAAGGAAAGCTTCTGAAATAATCACCGTATACCCTCAAGATCTTTTCGAGGTGTGATTGAGACTGTCGGAAGAATTGATTTATCTGTATTATTTAGCGTGTTATACTGAAGAATACAAGAAACATTTCATGTGCGTTTAAACCAAAGATAAACCTAACGTGTCGTTGTTTCTTGCAAAGTGCCCTCATTCAAAGTCACACGAGATTATACATAAGCAGTCGATAGCTTGCAGTATTAGTGGCCACACTGGTGTGTTTTGATACTGTTGGTTTGCTTTCATTTGTTTTTGAAATATTTGTTCTCTTATGGGAAACCGTAGGATCACTTAGTGTTATCATCATTATAATAGTTCTTTCACCATATAATCATGCAATACCCGTCCCTCTTGAGTCTGAAAAAAATGTCATCGGGAAAAAATTATTCCCACGGCAAACCCAGCCGATATCCGTCCAGAAAAATCCTTCTCTTCCTGATTTCCTCCGGAGTGAAAATATGAATCTAGGATTTTATCAGGGAAAGCACAATAGGCTTCTTTTTTAAGAAATCGCAATGCCAGGGCCCCAGGAGGGCTCTCAAGACTTACAATCTAATCAAATCTAGCAGCATTATAATATAAATATTCCTGACGATGTCCGGCTGGCAGCGTTTGAAATGATCATAGGGCCAGCCACTATAACAATTAATTTAATCTAGTTTTTAAATTTAATTTAATACGTTCTTACGTAACGTTTTATAATATATTCACGTAGCATTATATAAAAAAATTGTGAAAAATTACCAAAATGAAATATTTTTTTTTTGTTAAATTTCTTTTATAATTTTTATTCATAAATATTCTCTTTCCTTGCAGGTTTTCTTCAAGCAAAAAGAAAGGTGAGTTATTATTGTAAGGAAAATTTTTAATTGATAATTTAAGACCAAGACGCCTTAGAGTTGAAGTTATACCTCGCGCTCAAAGTTATCCCTGAGCCAAGGCTAAAATGTTTTTTTTTTTTTCACTTCACTTTACTTAAAAAAGTGGGGTGCCGTGGCGTAGTGGTAAGTGTGTGTGCTTACTACGCCGGAGGCCTGGGTTCGAATCCTGCCATTGTCACCTGAAAAAAAAGACTTGTTCTTTTTCACGGTCCCCACCTCCGCGAGGGTTTGACAAGCCCTCCGAGAGTATCAATTGTCTTGAAAAACTTCTCAAGCTGCCGTTCGGATTCGGCAAAACATTGTAGGTCCCTTTGTATGTAAAAGAAATCAACACACCAGCATACATTGTTGAGAAGTTGGCCCTGGTTCACCTCGAGCTGTTGCGCCACTCTATTTTTATTTATTTTTACTTTACTTAAAAACTCAGTAAAAGGTCTCTAAATATATTTTCAGTCTGATAATGGTAAGGATTGGGGAAGCAAGTTCTTCATCTTAATATTAATTTCAATAATCTTAATAGTAATTAAAAATCACCCACACGCTGATCACGAAAAAAACTTTTAAATCGAGCTTTAGACTAAAATTGATTGCTAATTGAGTCCTAATTAGCAATAATTAGTTCGCATAAAAACTTTTCATTTTTGCTTAAAATTAATTTGTTTTACAACAATTTGCTGCCAACAGAGCTTAGTGTGACGGACTCCTGTGCACGAAGTCCCGTGTGTACACAGATTTTTTTTAAAACTGTAAGACGTCGCGAAAATGTAAGAAGACATAAAAAGTAAAAAAGGAACGGCAAACCGCCTTTACTGGTCTTCTAGTGGTCTAGGTTCCTTATTTTTTACGACCAAAATTGTTGTTACTTTATTGCATATAAAGTCCTGTTATGTCAAGCTAGAGGGTAAAATAATTCTAAGATATGCTGTCTCTATTCAAGTGATCAGAAGTGTAAAAGAGCTCTGTGACGCGGACAAAAATACTAGCCCACTTCTTCTCAGTGGGCTAGTACGTACAGTTTGTAGCGTAAGAAAAACTTTCCGCTTTCTATTATAATCATATTTATATGCACCGCAAACTAACTGGGTTAAAAAACAAATTCCTAGTTGTCTAAAACGATGGATACCCGCAAATGACATTCTCAGTTCTTAGTTCATGAACAATTGCCGTAAACTCGCATAAACTATAAAAAAATTTATAGATGCAAAGAAAACCTTGAAGTTATGAAAATCCACTCAGAAGCGTGAAAAACACTGCCACCTATACAATTTATTTACCATCTGTGTCATGCTCGTGTACATTCCCTTTCTTGTCACTAAGAACACTCGCTGTGTTCCTTAGGGCTTCATTAAAGCCTTACAGCTTTAACTGCCGTGCACCTTACAAACGTGCTGTATTACAGCAAGGGACTGCAAGCTGTTGTTGCTCGTGTCCTTGTTCTAGAAAGTGATGTCTTTCAGTTGCAAAACACCTTCTTTTCCGGTGATGTACATAAGATCCTTGTAATTTTATTTCGGTTTTTTTCGCCCCTTTTCTTGTTGTTTTATGCTCATTTTGTTTGGTTGTTTTATTAAGTCGTTTTTCTTTTCCAGTTTCCGGTCTTAATGGTTATGTGGGTGTTGGCGACATTAGAACTTAAAATTGAATTGAAGGTTTTATAAATGCCATTCCATGGAACTTGGGATTTATTGTTTACTTTTTTTATCGTCAGAAGGAATTTATGAATGTGCAGCTCAAGGAAACTAGGTTTTTCTTAAGCCAAGGAAAACAGTTATGACTAGAACATGTTTAAGCTAATGGCATTTATGCATATTGGTATGCAACCGCAAACCATATAGTAATGAGTCAAATTTGTTCGGAGGATATGATTACGGAGAACCAATATAATTTTTAACATATTTTTCGAAATTGTTCGAAAACTCGCTATGAATTCTAAATTTCCAGGTTTTTTTGTATTTATTTGTTTTTATTTGGCTGATATTTGCTTTTCCCATCTTCTGATTTACAACTGAAAAATTTCTTCCACCTCAAGGGACTAACTAGACATGCTTCTATTATACTTTCAGCTCAGAGAACAACACAAGCGCATACTAAATTTAAACAAGTTAAGCAAATACATACAGTTTCTGCTGACATTTATTAAAAGTTTAAATTAAATCAAAAGTTAAATTAAAGTTTTAAATATTTTTCTTCGTTCAAAAAATTGCCAGAAAATGAAGCAGTTTTGATAACTTACTATGACGAAATCAAATAACTCAAAAATAAAACTGTTCGTCCCCGGAAAGTTAACAAATAAAGTACCCCAACGTCCAGGTGCTCCAGGTGTTGATGTGCAACGCATTTTAAGGGTACTCATAACTCGTTGATCATGAGCATATTATTAAAAACAAATAAGTAAGTGTAAGAGTTTCTCTGTAACAAACATACCCGACCCCATATACCATGTAACAACAAAGCTTAAAGTTTCTTGGCCCGGATTCATATATAGTTTGTATAGGCTACGACCCAAAAGTGTGCATGGGCTTAAAATTAAGATCAATCAATTGTAATTTCGTTAGAATTGTTTCAGAAAAAACTGTTTTTTCCTAAAAACGCCCCAAAAAAGTGGGCGGAGCTCAAAACTTTTTACGAAGCGGTCTTAGCAAATAGTAATATCTTCAATATTTCTAATAGAATTTTTTTTTTCGATTTGGAGTAACCTTTCCGAAAAATCGGGGTTTTAAAGATCTTAACATGTTTAATTTTTTTGTCTTGTTAAAGGTCATGGTCATATTGCTCCGTACTAAAATTTAGGTTCCTATGGCTTGTCTAACTTGATCAAAAGGCTTTTTTAAAGAAAATGTGAAATAGGGGTTGTCTCACATTGAAGCCAGTAGTGGGCGTAGCCGTTGACGGATTGAGCCAATTTTCACACTTTAACTATGCAACAGAAGTACCAAGCCGTGTTCAAAGTTTCAGCTGTCTAGCTTGATTTTGAAGACCTAAAACCTTCACACATACAGACGGACGGACATGGCTTAATCGATTCACCTGTCGGTTTCGATTATATCTCTAAAAGGTCTTAGGGGTCTACGATGATTTATATTTCACTGTAATACAAACTATGCGTTAAAATGGATATAACCCCGGTCGGGTATAAAAAAACCTCTCACAAGCTGACAGAATAAGAAGAAGAGGAAAAAGAAGAGAAGTGTCGGTGTAATCTTGTTTTGAATAGCTGCATGTTCTAAAGGGTAGGAAAGACTGCTTGTGGTAGGACATTTTACATTTGAGTTGTACGGCTTATCAGAGGACCTCTGAACTTCACCGTATGTTGCGTCGTTAGAGGGTTCGACGGTGAACTGATACGCATTCGATCTTTTACAAGTATGACGGTTGAAAATCTTTAGGGGCGGAATGCAATTGGCTATTTTGCTGGACCACTGCTAGTAGAATAAGCGATAAAACAGTGCCAGTCAAAAGACATGGCGTTAGTGTACAAGTGGGTCAATTGACTTCGCAAAATTTCTGGTTTTAACGCCTGCTTTTGAATCCTATCCAGCAGGTACAGTGCAGTTTTTGGGGCACCTGCCCAGGCATTAGGATTTTTCTCCAGCTTAGGACGAATGTATGCCTTATATATCAGAGCAGAAGAGGTAAAATATTTCTTGCACCTTTTGCGAAAGCCAAGGCATTTCGCAGCGTTCTTGGCAACCTAAAATATGTAGTCATTCGACATATTTAACCTAAAGTTGCTTTAAATGTGTTCCGGCTTTATAAACAAAGTTGTTTAAAAGCTATGACCTTAAACACGTTGCCAATGGGCAGATATTATTCATACTTTATTTTTTAAGAACTTTGCAATGTTTTTGGAAAACTCAATGTAATTATAAATTTCAGTAAAAGTTTATTTATGCTTAGTTTAAAAGGTGCGGACAGACGGAACGCCAACGGAGCGATACCGTAAGAGGTTTTTTCGTTTTTGAACAAGCCGCTAAAAATGACAAAAAAGCAAAAAAAAACCAACGAATCAGTTATCCATTCTTTTATATTTGATATCCATTTTATAAATGCTCATTTGGTCATGATCTCAGGGATGTGTTCTTTCTCCAACCCCTGTATTAATTTTCATTAATGACCTTTTGTCCGATGCGCTCTCATTTGAGATGACAGTAGGTACTCATAGTTTTTCATACTCGTTCGCAAAAAGTGGTTTGTTTTAGTCATTGTCGGATTACTGAGCACGAGGTCCTGGGTTCGAATTTCGACCGAGGCAGTAAAAGTTTACTCACAGTCCCATTTCCGAGAGAGTCTGACACACACTCCGAGGGTATTTGCCATGAAAACTTGCCGTTTTAAATCGGCAACGAAGTTTGCCTCCACGCGTGTAATAGCTGAAACGCATACAGCATGATTAACTGTGAGAGATCAGACGATGCCACTTCTGAGCTTCAAATGGTATTAAGCTCCTAAGTAAAATTCTGACCCAAATGGAAAAAACAAGGCTGCGTTATGCTAAACTCTTTGAATTCGAACTTTAACATAATTTCACGATAGGGTCTCGTAAACAGCATTGAAATTAATATGTCTTTCAAAAAGTCAATGCTGCCTTCTGTCTCTAAGCAAAATAAGATGCTTTAAATTAACCATTTAAAGGGGTGTTAAAAAGCAGATCAGAACACCTGCTTTTTTCGGAACAAGTGTGTCAAATAAACTTTTTAAATAGCAAGCCTACGTGGTTTACTAAACTGGCTCAACCATACTTTATCTATTTTTGGAACTTACAAAAGGTTACATTTTGTGGTTTTTTTTGATAGAATTTAGACATTCCGTCCTTACAACATCATTCGTTTTCCAAAAGTTTGGTTAGAATTATATTTTTATCCTAGAAACCATTTCGGTAATGAAATGATTTCCAATTATGTAAGGCTTACCTTCTCTGGGGATATTTATTTTTTTGGAATACTTTTGTGGTTTTCTAGGGGCCTTTTAATTTACCTGAAAAGATTAACAAAAACAGATAGAAAAGAGTTAATAATGTTGAAATCATAAGAGATAATTAAAATAAAAACCAAATGATGAGAGAACAAAGTTCATTAAAATCCCGAAGGTGTGTAAAAGTTATATAAAAATTGTTTCTCTAACAAACGTTGTTTGAATGTTATGAAAAAAAGGAAAAAAACAAAAATCCATCTGTTTGTAGGAAAAATAACCGCAGGGAGGATATGCTTCGAGTCCCAATTAAAAGTTTATCTGTGTTTTGTGTTTTTTGTTCTTTCATTATTAAAGGATGCTTACGAGAAAATAAAAGGTCGGAATATATTATAGAGAAATAAAGTTGACACGAGTTGTGTATAATTACAAAAAAGAATTAAGGATACTTAATCAACGTTGTTTATGAAAAGACACAGGAATTGTTTGGAGTTTTTAAATAACTTGCAATTTCCCTAATTTTCAGGAAAAAGCAACATTTTTTTCGTTAAAAGAAAAATATTTGTTAGTGCAGCATTTATTTTAGACTTTATTTTAGATTTATTTTAAACTAGCAATTGTAAAACGAGTTCAATGTACTTTTTTAAACACTCCAAACAGTCCAAATCTCTAAATTTGGGAAAGTGAATTAGACCGAATCTTATCATTTGGCGGCAAAAGTGACATATACCCAATTAACCAATGTTTCATAAGGCTAAATGTTATGCAAACAAAAATTGAATATGTATGGAGAGCATGCTGCCCCCTGCCTGCTTTTACCTCCTCTTAGGTCTTAATGTCCAATGTAACTTAATGCCGCCCGCCTAAGCAAAGTGTCACAATTCCAAACGACTACATTTGTCCTTATGCCACTTTCACAAAGTGACTTAAGACCAAACTTAAAATTTGTCTTTATGTCGCTTGGTCTTTGTCACGGCACCGTGGATACGGATATGTTTGGAATTCAGCTTTAAGTTTCACCAGTCTTTGACAAAAATTCATAATATTTCTTCGAATAGCAATTAATTTACAAAGAAAAAAGTTTTTTCCCTCGCTATTTCAACATATTCAGCTGTTTACTTTCTACTCAACGAACTCCATAAGTTCAGTGATTGAAAGCTAATTTAATCTAATTACATCCCCCTAGCAAGACTTCTCAGAAGTAACAACCCTAACAAGAAACTTTTCCCATCCATAGAGTTGCCAGTCCTTCTGATTGGCCAGCGTATTCAGAATAGTTTTCCCCCATAGTAATCTTGCAAGCATCATCCGCTCATCAGTCCATCCAATTCATTTCTCCAATTAGACGAAACTCCTTCAGCCATGAAAGCACAATGCAGCCGTCATATCCTTGAATAGACTTTCAATAACTAAGCGTATCGTTTAGTCCCTGGTTGGGATGATAGTACAGATATATGTAGGGAAAAGTTGTGTTTGCATGAGATATCTTCAACATGAAACAAAGAGGAATGTTCCACATACGCCCCCGTTTGTGCCCAAACTCCGTAAAAAATAGAGTTTTCCATGTTGCCAGGATTTACCTTCGGCTTTCACGATTTATTGGATTTCTGGATTATGTTTTTGCCATTTATGCATGGATACGCCGACACCATTTACGAGTTTTTTTTTTGCTCATAATGACAATGCACATATCTACTGGATAGGCGATACCGGAAAAATTAATGCAACCGTGCGTACCAATGTGAAGAGGATGGCCGGAATCAAGTCATCATTTATGTTCATTTGGCCGAAAGCATGGATAAGTGTAGAGTAAAGTATAATTTCGCTTAATAATTGCGGTCAACTGGAAGCCCATTTTGTATAGATTTGCCAGGCTGGCTTTGTTATATCCTGTTCCTGCAAATTACCAACAGGATATAGAGATAGTATATCGATGCGTAGCTGATGACGAGCGAAACAATCGAAAACCCAGACTAAAGAAAATGAAAAGCTCTATACTACTGCATCGTGGATGTATTAACAGAAGAAAAAGGAAGGAGTGCTTGATGACATAAGACACCATTAAAAAGGGGTATGAATCGTGGTTACAGCCTTTTTCCATGTGTCACTAGAGAGGTTAGAAATGTATGGAATTTTATCCGAGAATTTTTTGAATAATATCCCTGTTGTGATGAATTTCCCTTAGGCTGAATGTTTTTCAGTTTCTTCCATGGCGACCTTTGCATTCCTCTGAACCCTTCTTTTTTGTGGTACTTTTTAATGTTCGTACCCCTTTAATGGTGCAGGGTTACCAGAGATACTCTAAAGGATGAATCGTATATTAAAGTTATAATATGAGTTTTGTTTTTTCAGAAAACACAGAATCATATCGACAGTTAAAAAAAAGTTTCGTGTCCAAACAATACAAAATCTAAACAAAAGCTAAAAGGAAAGATTATATATGCTATAACTAAACTCTGACCGTTTTAATTTAGCTCTGAACAAGGCATAATTTTGAAGACCGCAGTGTAATGGAGTAAAGCCGCACATCTTAAAATTAACGCATTGATTTTAGCTATCGTGTAGTAGGTAACTCAGGCGGCGGTGAGGTGAACGCTCACCTGGTAAGGGGGCACCGGTTGAAAATAGTACCGGCATAAAAATATTAAATGCAGAAGCGTCTTCTTAAAAATAAGTGGCTTCTTGGTTGGCGTCTTTTACCTAGTTTATGGTCGGGCAATTGTTTAGCCTGGCAGTTGAAAAAAAATATGGCTTCCCTTTTTCATTATTTTCCTTCCCGAGAAGCAATAAAATAGAAGGCGAGCTGCAACTTAATACCTCCAAGTCATACCATTACTTTTGCCTGTAAAAGCATAACACTTTCTTTAAAAGCATAACACCGGCTTTATCATCGGTATCCTTTCTTGTTTTATACTTTTTTGTCTATTCCTTTTAGCTCGTGATATGCTTTCATTAGCCTTTCTTACTGAGCTATAAAAAACTGTTTATGAAGCCTTTTCAGGAAGTAAAAAGTCTATATTCGCCAAAACTGTGAAAAGAGAGCGAGTTCAATAAGAAAGGACTCTGAAATATCTGTCGAACTCAACAAATAGATGAGCTGAAGTACCTCAGTTTTTCTTCTAACATTGTTTGGTTATATTAATTAAGAAAAAAATGTAGGTTTACATTTACTCCTATTTTTTTTCATGCGCTGTCTTTTGAACTAGCAATTTCACTGACAGAAGAGACTTAGCAGAGTTGTAAGAGAATGCAATCATTTTGGATTGCATTCATTGAAGCCATGGTGAAAACTTCTTTGAATTGAACCGATTGCAATGCTTTCATTTGTCGCGTTAAGTTCAAATTTGAACAGAAATTGAGGCAAAAAATACTACAGTGTCCTAAAGGTAGCAAAAATTAGTGGTCATTTGTCAAAAACATAAAAAACTCTGCCTCAATTTCCATCCACGCTTCCATGACACGCCAACTGTCCGCTTCTTTGACAAAGCCAATTTGCTGCAGCCCACTTCGCTGCCAATTCCACGCTTTCTGAGTTTGATATGTCACCTCCTGAACTCAATGCGACAAAACCACTTTCGCACTCGTTCAGTGGCTGCATTTTTAAAAAATCTCAACATCCACAAAGCCGCCGGACCAGATGGTATTCCCGCAATAGTTCTGAAGAGGTGTTCCGCAATGCTGGCTAAGCCACTATGCAAACTTTTCTATATGTCCCTCTCTTCTTGGATCTTTCCAAGCATTTTGAAACAGCTTTTGTACAGCCCGTTCCAAAAAAGGTGAATTTTCTTCTCCTTCCAATTACCGTCCGATTGCGCTTACATCATTATTTTCCGACATGGACTTCATATCAAGATGGGGTTTTGTTAACAGGATGGAATTTAACGATTCGAAATCTCAATGCTGCCTTCTGTCTTCAAAACAAAATAGGATTCATCAGCCAATAAATATGGACGGCACTTGCGTTGCCGAAATCAATAAGCTTTCTGTACTCGGACCACATATATGATGTTGCCAAGAGTGCTACGAAATGCCTTGGATTCTTGAAGCAGTGCAAGAAATATTTCGTACCAATTAATCCAGCAATGATATACAAAGCGTTTATACGCCCCAAAATCGAATAAAACTCCCACGCTTGGGCAGGTGCATCAAAGACCTCTCTGTACCTTCTCGATAGGATTCAGAAGAAAGCGATAAAACTTATAGGGGACCCTACCATAGCGAGATCACTTGACTCCATGGATCACCGACATAATGTTTCGGGTCTCACATTGTTTTACCGTTTCTTTTATAAGGACTGTTTTAGCGAAATCGCCAGCTGTATCCCACCTATGAAAGAATTTAACCACCAAGTGTTAGAACTAATGCTCACCCTTGAGCCAAGATTTGCTCGTACTGCATTGTACTGGAATTCTTAAGCAGAACAACACGGATGTGGAATAGACTTCCACGCCGGGTCTTTCCTCCTCATTACAGTCCACAGCAATTCAAAATCAAACTGCACCAGTACCTCTCCTCTCTCTTCTCCTATCCTTTCCACTCGCTCTGTGTAAACTCATCATAAGGGTAGCCATAAGCCCTTGAGCGGGAGTAAATTATAAAAAAATCTTATATATATCTTAAATAAACATATTTACACCAACATTAAGGCGGGCTTCGGCAATAGTTTCAAGTAAGGGATTTTCTTTGTAAATGTTTGAAAAAAGTCACAGCAATGTCCGCATTTGAACCTCTAGTTGACACACCTCCAAAAAGTGGGTGAGGTAAAAATTATGACTTTTAGACACATTTTGCATTTCTTTTTTCTAAAAAACTTTTGAATATTTTTTTAAATATATGTTTTAGAAAGTAAAAGTCTTGCGTGTACGGATTCAAACTCATCCAAACTGTTTGTCTGATTTTTAAGAATTGCTCCAATGTGATTTTCAATGCTTCGGCATACAAACCGATAGTTCCAAGATACATGAATTCCCTAAGTAAAATATCTGCACTCAAAAGTTGATTTAAGACAAAAAAAAAAAAATTATATTAAAGAATAATGAGAAAATATGTGCTAAAGAGGAACGTATATGATGAGTCCACTGATGACGGATAACAATGCGAACTACTCGTTGTGAAAAGCAGTCAAGTCCGTTAAGAGACCAATAATGCATGCGGCACATGCAACGAAAGCTACCGGCGAGTGGGCAAAAAGAGATAATGAAAAAGCGGATTTGCTTGCCAAGCACTTGGAAAAAACATGCAAGCATTTTTTTTTGTCTTAAATGTTTTTGACAATTCTTTAAGCTGATTAAATATTTATTTCCCGCGTAATTTTCATAAAAAGCCGATTCTTCTATAAGCTTAGATGTGCAACAAGCTTCTGCCTTGCTTCGTAAGATCTGAATGCTGTCAGGTGGCTAGAATTAAAGCTAAGATTTATTTTATATAATTGCTCAACCTTGGCAGCCCTGCTCATCCAAAACTCTACACATACTATTTGCATACCAAAGGGATTCCGATGGAATGCTCCTATCATGTCATCAAATTGAATTTCCTTCAAACCCAAGAGTTCCCATGTTGATGTTTGCCCTTATTTGGTTTCCCTTTACAAACAGAACGAAGGGTAATCAAATATGTAAAAAAACCGACAAAATAAACAAAAACAAGAAAGTGTTAAAACCAACAAAAATTTATTTCAACTTAACAAAATATAATCAGAACACGCACTCACCTGTAGCTTACTTGCCGGTGGCGATACAACCAAACAGATCTTCATTGTCGCTCGCAGGAATTCCTCACGCTTAGCGTTCAAATCATTAGATGCCGTTTCTTGTTTGCTGCTCGACAAAAAAGGATTCAAACTTCGTACCATACTGCTGCCAATCGACGACTGCGGGGAGACTTTATCCTTGCGTTGCTGCTGTTTCGCATCCCTTGTGGGTGAGTTGAGTGAGAAGAGTTTTCTTTTATGCTTGCCCGGACTGATGGGTTCATAGGCACTTGGGGATTTTCTGTCCAGTAAAGTCGGCGCTCCTCCCCCTCCACCCTCGAAGCTCAAGCCGGAAATTGCATCTGCGTGATCTCTTTCACTATCGGATTTCTCAGCGCTGCTACTTCGACTGAAGGCAAACAATGATTGCGTTGGAGAAAGTTTACCTCTGTCGTGGGCGTCTCCATTGCCACATGTGGCTGTCTCACTATCAGCACTGTCGGCCCGATATGCACGTGCAATAATCTCCGGCAGGAAAGGATTATTCGGCGACGTCAACGTATATTGATAGTAGTCGAGCTCTGATTCTTTTTCCGTTGATGCTGATGCTGTGGCTGCTGCTGGGCACTTTGCCGACGCGCTCTTGTCCTCCTCCGAGGTCTTGAACAAAAAACTCTGCAGCCGATGGAGTTTTTCACCCTCATTCGGTGGATTTCGATTGCCATGACTACCAGTGCTGGTACTCAGCTCACCGCCCATCGATATTGGTGCGGTGTCCTTAAAACTAAAACTGGACGATGATGGATCGGAAACAAGGTCGCTACTTCCTTCCTGGCTGTTACTGCTGTCGGCACTAAATGTGTGGTACTCGAACTCTGGCGGGTCGTCTGGGCTGTCGAGTAAAAGTGGCCCCAGCTTTCCCAGGCCCGGCAAAGTACTCGTATACACTGATGGATGGACCACTGATGCACCACTACTATCCACAAATAGTGGTGACTGGTTGCTGGTCAACTTCGTTGTTTGATCCGGTTTTCGATGTTTCTCTTCGCAGAAATTGTAAAGATGTCGTTGCGTATCCGTTGGCGGTTTGTTGGTTTCGAAAAATGTTAGTGTTGTTGGTGGTGTGGTAAACCCGCCGCCCATTACGTCGGTTACAGTTGCAGCTACGGTGGCAACAACTGAAGCTGGTGTATCACAGACAGAGACCTCTGGTGAACGCACTAATTTGCGGTGTTTGCTACTTTTCAATGTTGCAATTGATTGTTGCGATCCGACTGTGTTGCTGATACTGGCTCGGTCACTGGTTCTGGTACTAATTGTGTTGTGATTCGATGCTGGTTTCTGATGGCCAATTGTTTGAGGTTCATCCATAATAAGCAACCGTTAAAGTTCGCAATTTTCTTTGGCCTTTGTTAAGCCTCCTCTAAGATTTCTATGTATCACTATGTACTAAAGTTGTATCTAAATTAAGAAGCGTTTAATGTTTTCCCCCCAAAAGAGTTGAAAGTTTGTGTTTTTGTTTGTTTTCCCTTAAACTTTTGTTCATCTATTTCTAAGGTTAATAAAGTTTGATTTTGTGATTTGCATGTTAACGTATTCCATCGATTAGACTGATTTCTAAACTGCAGATGATTCCTCTGAAAAATAAAAGCAAATGCTGAGATATTAAAATAGCTGTAAAAGTAAAAAAAAGATGATGGAAAAACTGCAACGATTTTCTCTCAATGAATGGAACAAGAGCCTGATGGGAGCTGACATAACGCTTCATTAACCCACATTCCCATCAACATGACATGCGACAGCATCAAGGCTCTCACTATCGATCCTCCACACAATCTCGGGCCACCCTTGAGCTAAAATTAAATTCAATTCTGTGGAACTTAATTTTTACCCCAATAAATTTTGCCACAACAACATCCATTTCTTCCACCACAAGCAGCAAGTGAATAATTTGAAATTGGCAACCCATCATCATCGTCGTCGTGTCGTTTTCTTCGTCTTTGCGGCAGCCGCCTTGTCTTCGATTAGGCTGTGAATTTAGCACGAAAATTGCCAAGATTATCCATGGATGGCATGGGTGGAAAGTCAATCAAGGGAAAATTCTAAAATTTCCGGATCAACCCATTTGACATTACATTCAGCCTACACGTGCCCCTCCGTCGTCGGCCGTGGTGCTGGAAAATAATGTACAAGGGCATGTAACGATGGTGTAGCCAGGTTAGGCAGACTTTTACAACTGAAGCGAGCATAAATTTAATCGGCAACAGATGATTTTTCCATCACAAACACTTTTGAGGGCGCTGTGATCGTTGTCGAAGTGAATTTTTTTTGTAGTCCACAGACGCTAGGGAGAGGTCCTTTGCTTGAGCGCTTTTCCTTTAAGGGACAAGAAAAACTCAAATAATAATCGCGTTGTGTAGTGTGTTCCTAGCGAGGGTGATGAAACAATATGAAAGTCTTGACATGAGGTAGCTGTGTTGGTTGGGTGCGCTATTTTTGCCTTTTTGCGATTGAATTTCAGGAAAATTGGCATTAAAAATTTAGGCATCAATATTGGGCAATTCTTACAATGGGGATGAAGGTATATGTAAAAACAATGCATAGGTACAGTTCCTCGTAATTTTTTATTTCATTGCAGATGTAGTTTGAATAATGGAAATATTGTCCTAGAAAAGGACTTACTGCGTACTTACTTCGTGGTTCTCGACCTACGTCTTTGTTTGAACACGAGGACACGCTAAGATAAAAGGAGGAAGGATGAAATCCGCAAAAGAACATTGTTTTTAAATCCGCAGATTGACCAAATGTTCTAGAAATTTGCACAGAATTCCCATACATTGCAAGTAATCGTATCAGTAATACATTTCCATTTAAAGTGGTCACTCTCCAATTTCTGTGTTTTATTGATTGATGCGCAGTTAAAAAAAAAGTGCTATCTTTTGGTTCGGACTGGGGGTTTTAATGCATAAAATCACGTCTAACTAATTTAAGTTGAGCTCAAACCGATCAAATCATCAAGGTTTTATTATTCTTACTGTCATTATAGAAAATGATTTAAACGTAAGACGACTAATTGACTTATTTTTAACAACAACGACGAAAGCTTTTACTTATAAAATTTACTTATTTTTACTTATAAAATTAGACTTACGTTAATAACAAAGGCCATTGTCGGTCCATTTGTTCGAAAAGATTCCGTTTATGTAAATACCGAACAAAAGTAGACTAAGAATTGAACCTTGAGGTACACCAATATCTGTTCGAAGAAATGCATAATGTAGCGTTACCCAATTAAGTTACATTTATTTCCTATCCTCGACCTTAACGCAGTTACCGACAATGCGAAGTGGAATTGAGCCGATTGCTGAGGATTGGCTTAAATTTTTCTGTGATCAGGATTGCCACACCGTCTGCATATGCCCTTATGCCCCGATGAAGTATTCCTTCTACAAGGTGGAGTCTTACTCTCGGTCTTACAAAGCCAACTCCTTCTAAGCAAACCGGAAAAAGTACCAACAATCTTAACATGAATGAAGTGCTTATATCGTTTTAAAATTTTTGAACGACCAAAATTTGAGGCAGATAACGTTAAACTGTCCCAAAGGTGGTAAGAAATACTTTTGGGACAGTCTCGACTACACGGTCGAAATAGTAGTATGTATAATATGCTCGGAACATATGCTTATATCCATCGTTTTTTTTACGACTTTATGTTAAGGCAAATCATTTTAAACTGTTTGGGACAGTGAAGAGTTTTTACTTCAGTAATTTTTAAAAATTATCGTTGGAACTGTTCTTATGGTAATATGTATAAGTTCGGAATAAAAGCTCATATCCGTCGTCTAAAATGTTTGCATGACCAATATTGAGGCAGAAAATTGTGCACACTACTGTCCCAAAGACATTGCGAATCTACGTACTTACTGAAAATTTTACCATCTCCCAAAGGTAGAAAGACAATGCTACGTTTGGGGCAGAGTAGAATTTTCTGTCTCAACTTTTGATCGTACAAAAATTTTACTCGCTGAATTTGAGGGTATGTTTAAGTGCATAATGAAGATTTTTCTGCCTTAACCTTGAGTCGAGCAAAAATCTTACACTACGAATGAAAATTTATGCTTTTTCGCCAGAAATGTGAGAAACATAATAACCTCATCATCCATCATAACACTTGCCTGCAATGGCATTTCAGTTGTCAGTTCAAAAGACAAAGCTAATCTATTTCAAGCGAACTTTATTGCTAGCTCCACACTCTCAGATTGTGCGATTTGGGAGCGTGTATTTTGGCTTTTCGATATTGGGGTTGTGAATTGGGCTGACAATTCTACCTCGTACAAATTAACCCACTAACGAAACCCACTCCTCGCATCGGATATCGAATGACGATGATGACGATTTGCTCTTCAATGCCGCCGGCCAGTGGAGATTTTAGTAGGGTTACCCTATGTCCTTTAGCCATCTTGGTGGCAGCATGACCGATGCACAGTGTGGCACCACCCCGTTCGGTAAAGGACGGCTATACTCGTCGACGGAGGGCCTTTACCCTTCACAGCGCATCACCTACTCAGCTAACCTATCAAAGGAGAACAAGAAAGGAGCTAAACCTTAACCAGGGACTAAAAGAAGGAGAGAAATAATGAAAAAAGAAGGAAAGAAAGAGATGAGATATGTCCAGATATCAATAGTAACCCTGGAAGAAGGATGACAACGGGGACACGCGAACTAAAACTTAGAATGCTAATTAACCTAAACCACTTTTGAATAAATTGCTGCTCTAAATGCTTAAACTAGTTTATGCTTTATCTCCGCCGGCCATATAACTGCGATTTTGGGGAGACGATTAAAAATAAGTCCCGAAGTGGCTCCATCGGAAAAACATAGGATTAATTTGGCACGAGTTCTTCAATTCTGTCATTTTGGCTCTCAAAAGAGAATGACGATGAAATTTCCCAAGAGCGAAAAAAATTTCCGTTGCAAAAATACCACTTGATAGTATCAAGTGGAATGGGGTGAATGAGATTTATGAATGCATTTATGGTTGCCTTTGAAATTTGTATAGTAAAGCTCAAGATTAAAGAGACATTAGTTGAGGATAAATGTTAAGTTATCGTTTTGGCATTTTTCCTCCACGGTGAATGGGTCCCAATGGAACTGTTGCCCTGGATTTATAAAAAAACGGAAACGATTTGGAAAGAGCTAAAGCACATCGCTAGAGACCACACACGATGTTGCGCAGGTGCGCTTGAACCCCTATTTTGAAACATTAGGAAAAGTAGGAGTTAAAACTCAACATTCTCAAATCCGATGGCCCAAATGGAACATCCCAAAAAGATCTAAAGAGGTGTTCTTCCACGCTGGCAAAACCGTGGTGTAGTCGGTCCTTTTTCATGCATCCTCTGTAAATAGTTTACGCCTAGTGATTTGCTTATTTAATACAAAGCATTGTGTACATTCGTTCCAAGCTTGAAAACAAATCCCAGTCGATTCACACTTGAGCCAAATTATTCACTGTCAAATGAATTTGCTGCGTCCTTCATCTAAATATCCAACCATCTGACTGGGTTAGAAGTAATATCATTTATTCCATACTTCGATTCTTCATTCAAAGAATAATTGTACTTCGTTGTTTTAAAACTCAGAAAAATTATTCCTTGATCAGGACATACACATTTTGTGTTTTCTGTTTAAGTTTTTTCCAAACAGCATAACACACTTAAAAAGTTTAAATTCCTTAGAACTTTTCCAAGAATTTGCTCCGCCATCAGTTCCCATGTTTCCCTGCTGCATATTTTTCACTCACAACCATTTACTAAATTACTGTATAAGAACCGCACTAAAGTACCACAAGAAATGTCACCTCGTTGCTTTCGCAAACATACATAATTAACCATTACGCGTGTGTGCTACAACTGCGTTTCATTTCTTTAAATGCCCTCCCTTTTACTCTAATTACTTGGGATTGCATAAAGGATAAGAAGGAAAGGATATCTTCATAAAGACATCATCCTTAATGCGTCCTTTTCCAGAAAGGTACTTCGAAAAAAAAATTCCACACTGCAAAAGTATGGGGTAGCATTTTTCTTGTATTAAAAATGCAGCACCTTTCTCAAGGACAGCAAGATAAAGGAATCCAAACGAAACAAAAATTCACATAAAAATTCAATTCAATTGCATTGCTGAATACGGAAAAAGAAATTATTATTTATAGTAAACGCAAAGGAAAAGGATATTTCCATTTCTGAGGGATATTTTTGGAAATCTATTTACATTGCTTGGGCTGTTTTTTTTTCTAAAAAGAAATGTAAAAAAATGTAAACAGTACATGGGCAAAAACGTTGGCCAAATAATTGAATTCACAAGAACTCAAAAAAATGGCTGCAGATAAATCCACAATACCAAGGATAATAAATTTTATATACCCACACTCGAAAGTCAACTGATTTTCTTATTTTTTATACACCTAGAAATAAATATCAAATATCAATTTTTTTTTGTCTGCAAGACCTCTTATTGCTCATATTGCTTCTAGGATTACCCCGGCTTGCTGAAGGATGTTGTTTATTTTCTTCCTCTCTGCCTGCCGCTTCCGCCCATCTGAGGTGATATTTATTAATAGAATTTCAAGTGGTTGATGCGGTTCCAGTGATGAGTGGGAGAACGAGCATAGCATACTACGTATGCAATGTGAATATCAAGGATGTTGATTTTTTTCATTATAGAAGGAATGGCATTCCTAAGTAAATATCAGCACAAAAAAAACTGTTTTTTTCGTCCTTTTTTCTGCGTGCCCCTCTAATTGAATTTATTTACTCATGCTCTGAACGGTGTACGTGAGTTGAATGGGTGTCGAGGTCGACTAAAGGCGAAAAAAGAAAAATTCTATCTTTCGTCCTTATTTGTGTACTGCGGGAAAAGTAATGTGACTTCTTTCGGAGCACATGAGTTCTCCTTCTCGCATGGCTTAAGTTAATTTTCACTTCACCACTTGCAGAAACAAAAACCCAAAAAATTTTCGCAACTTTTCAGTGAAAATAAATTGGCGCTCCTGGTGTATCTAATGTGAGTTACATGGAATAGGGCAGTTTAAATGCGGAGTACGACATCTTTATAGCCATCTTTTTGGAATTAGTGGGAAAAGTTTCTGTTGGAAACACTTGTATTTGAAGCTGGTTACTCTGGAAGGTGGTACTTAGTTTTTGTTAAAAAAGTTTTTCTCAATTTTAGCTAGAAAGCATTTATTTTAATCAAAAAGCAGCGTGAAAGGGTGCAAATGGCGGAAACTTTTCTAGGAATTTCCCCGAAACATATGGGTGTCTAGCTTCAAATTCGTATATCGCCGTTAAGAATTAATTTCGATAAATAAGTTCTGCAGGGATATTTGTTTTTAGAAAAAGAAAAAAATGCCGGACTTCGTCTTCCTTAACTTTCGCAGATTTTATGTGCTTCACACTCCATAAAAATAAAAAGACCTGGCTTCTCAATAATGTAACGAGTCTTCTATTAAGAGACGAAAAACCCTCGAAAATTTCGTATTTTGATGATTTCGTATTTCTTTGGTTTTAAAAACTTTTGGAAATTTCTCCGAAATTTTCTTAATAAAGAAGAAATTCTCTTTTTAATTTGTAAGAAATACGCTCGACAAGATTTTGACACGTTATCCGCATGTTAGCCTCTGAAAGATTCCCTTAATGGATCTTATTCATCAATAGTTAGCCATAAGAACCCAACCCGTAATTGGGACGATTATAAGATACAATGGGACTAAGTTAAAGACATTTTCTGGACCCGTTTAAGGATCACGCCAAAAACTGTGTTGTATATTGAAATCGTTGTTTTAACTCGAAGGTGAGCCTTTCTCATAACACCCAGGTTTTAGAAAAATAAATAAATAAATGGAGTGGCGCAGGGCCAACTTCTCAACAATGTAAGCTGTATGTGTTAATTCTTTCACATACAAAGGGACCTTGTTAGTTTTGCAGTTTTAGATAGATAGATATTTTATTTTATTTCAGTACAATATCTTATTAAACTAGAAAACAATTTACAATTTGATACAATTCATTAAAATTAGAAATTAAAGTACGAATCCGAACGGCACAAAGTTTTGCAAGACATTTGTTATTCTCGGAGGGTTTGTCAGGCCCTCGCGGAGGTGGGGGCCGTGAAAAAGAACGAGTCTTTTTTTTCAGGTGACGATGGTAGATTTTAGAAAAGCTTTGTTTAAAATCCTGAACCATTCTGTGGAATATACTCTTAGATAAGCATTCACGAAAAGGTTAAAGGAGACTCAAAAAATGCATCGGCTTAGTATAAGCAACATAAGGTTAAGTCGGGTAAAATGGTTCGTCTTCTTGTTTTCTGAATATTTTGAAAACCAAAAAACATTTCTAATAAAAAAAAGGAAATATGTTTTATTTAACACAGTGTCGGGGGCTCTTTTTGTAAGGTCAAAAGTAGGTCGGAAAAAAGGAAAGAAAAACGTTTACAAAAAATCATAGCCCCCAAAGTGTGGGTGATATGGTACACCCCAAAAGTTGATTCGGTGCATACGAGTATCTGTATTTCAAATAGTACCAAAAAACCACTTTGAGCAAGTAGGCAACGCAACTAACCCTTTTTTGTAATATTGTAGTCCTCCAAACATCTTGCACTTACATTTTCTAGAAAGTCTTCGGGACCATCAGATTCACCGTGAAGAGACTTTTGTCGTTTGAAGATGATAAATTGTTGACCATTTTTGGAACGATTTATATGGTTAAGTTTGGCTTTTGGTGTTATAAGTTTCACTCTACTTCAATTTGACTCCGCGTTATGTACCTATGCGAATTATTTTTGGCGGAGGAATGTAGGCTACTGAAATAGTTTAAGCAAGCACATTGCTGGAAATCGCACATGATTAGCATTTTTTTTACCTTTGATGTGCCTTCGCAAAATGCTTAGAAAACGCAATACATATAGTATGAAATGCTATCTCGTTAATTTACATTCTCCCATAAATTTTATAAGAGAATTTACGTGGGGATATGGCGCATTCTTAGCACAAAGAATCTCGATTTAATTGCTATTCACACATGGAAGTCTTGACACATTTTCCGCCACATATTTAAATATAAATACGACAACCTGTTGCAAAAAAGATGTAGAAACACGACAACAAATTTTTTTTAATTTAAAAACGCGCTCTTTTTTGTAACTCAAACTTTACTCAGGCCAACCTGGTGTTGAGCTTTTCAAGCCAAAGCAAGGACCGAAGCACGCAAAGGCTTGTGTATGTGTATGTGTATCAGTCCACGTGTTGTTTATAAGGAATTCAAAAGTACAGCATTTCCTCACTGCTGCGCATATTACCCGCTTTTACCAAAATGTATCATAAATTGAGCATAGTTACATCTGGGAACACTAAAGGAAACTTGTTGTAATGAAAGGACGCTTTTGCTAATCTTGCGACAAGGCAATGAGATTCCGGAACACATTCTGTGAACGTGAGGGGTACTAAACCACAAAAGGATGGGCTGTCAGAGAGAGGGTAAGTGGAAGAAATGACCGACACGTCGAGAGCTGGAGTCGAAGGTGCAGCACGTGCGCAGCTTGTAAGGGACCTAAGGTCAAAACCAAAAAAGCGCGCCAGCGGGTTCCCTGTTCCAAAGATCACCGCCGAGTTTGCAGGCCCGTTTTCAGAAATTAAAAACGGTACTAACGACTATACTTGTTATCACATTTGCGATCCCAAACCAAGAAGCTAAAACGTTTTCAAAGATTCGAAAAGGTATGCGTATAAATTGGACTACAAAAAAAAAACAGAATTAATTAATCAGAATCCACAACGATCATCAATTTTATTGGATGCTCGCTGTGGATTCTGATAAGATTTTTGTCTGTCATGGATTCTGTTACTATTTATCCATGACAGCCAACTGTCATGTTTCTCCCTTCATCAAGTCATCTTAGGCTTGGGACACACGGCGACAGAAAAACGCGCCACAAAAACAACGCGATTTTTCATACTCAACACACCAGTGATAATTTTCCGTACGGTTCCTGTCAGTTTCGATGAAAATTTTTATTTTTATCATTAAAAAAAGAGTTTTAAGCTTTTCGCAGTCAACTCAGTACACAAACACTTGTTTTCGGAGCGATTCGGGTGAATTGTGATAGTTAAATAAAATAAGTGTATTTTCTGTCGTGCGGCTTGAAAGACTCGAAATTCGAAAATTTGTCGCAAAACGAGTCTCGCGACTAATTGTCGTAGCTGCAATCGTGTGTTGTCTAGAATATAAACGCGTGTGCTTCTAGTCGGGCGTTTTTCTGTCGCCGTGTGTCTCTGGCCTTAAATATTTTTGTTAGGCTTATAGCCGCATTTCTTATGTCTGTGATTCTGAATTCAGTTTGGTTTTGAAAATCCTTCGTTCTGGTTCTTTTGCATACTTCATCAGTATCAAGGAGTTCTTGTCTGAGAGTTTTATTTTTGACAGCTCTTGAACCAAGGTTTATTATTCCCAATCTTTTTGTGACTTCATGCCAATAATTTCCGAAATAGATTCATTTTCCTTGTGTCTTATTGTGCTGCGATTCCTAAAACGCTTGATTTTAGGCGTTTTCAGCAATTCGCTTCCCTCCATAAGAATTTTCTGCAGAGCCAGTGAATAAGTGAATAAAATAAGGGTGGAATAGCTCGCTGTAAGCCAGTTCAACCTATCCTAATCTTGTACGCTGCGGACGTTATATGCTTTACATGAATGTGGACCTAAATTTTTTTTTGCCGTATTCGAACGGCCGGCACTGTGCGATGGTTTAAGGGAGATATTAATAAAGGCAAATAAAGAAAACAGAGGTTTTGAAGACCCATGCTCCGCTGCCATATAAATGTTATAATAAATTATTTTTTTTTCTTAAGCCAAGAACCAAGTTTTGTATTGAGCAAAAGTCCATGACCTCACCGTCGTTCTCGCTTGCTAAATTTTTTTTCGCGTTCGTTTAATCGAACACTGAAATCTCGAAACATCCATGATGCAAAGAATCGCTAAAAATTAAACGCAAACTGAAAAAACTTAATCCTAGTCGAACACGCGAATTCTCCATAATTCTGTTTAACATATTTATAAAGAGTCGACCCGACAAACTATCGCAAATGGCTTTGCACCTTCTCCTTTCCAACGTTTTCACATTGCGACGACCCTACACAACACTACAAGTGATTATGCAAAACGATAAGTGAATAGGTCTGAAAACGATTAAAAGTCATGACTTAATGTCTCACTTATGTTCACCGTATTCCCTTACTGGCCATCTCTTTCCCAAGGGGGTAGTTTCGCAGTAGTAGTCAAGAACATGACTAAGTGCTAACTCGTCCTTGTTTCTGTTCTTCACCCGTGTGACAGATATGCACATAACGACATATTTATTTAGACGAATGGTCCTAGTAGTTACACTACGCCATCTTCTTACCCCTGTTTGGTCACAAAAAAAGTAAAATATGGGGACAAAATGAAAGAAAGTCCTTGCCATGTGATGTTTGCCTCACTATGACTTGTTCAAAAGGATAACGAATGACTGGGCTGCTGGTTAAATTAGTAGTCACTGTGGCAAATGTTGTAATGCGTTATTATAGCTTTTTTTTTACTTATTCTTGTACGCCTGTTTCTGCCATGTCCTGTCAGAATTAAAGGGTTGGCAGTTGAGGTTTTATTTTTAGTTGAAAGAGGCGAATGAACGAGTAAAGTAAAATTAATTTACTATTTGACAACCGGGTGTGCATGAAAAGTTGCAAGTTTTTCTCTGCAATGAATAATTGAGAAGGTGATGCCCCCTCATGATAGTCGTTTGTCTGATAGCCTACCCACCTTAAGAGAGGGAGACTTGTACATATATGGTGTTGACACTTTTGAGTGTGTTGTTCCGGTAGACGGAAGGACATGCTATATGTTTGTGAACTGGAATTTGCTGAGTAGACACATCGTAACGCATGTGAAATTCTTGCATGGCGAGACATATTTTCAGGAAGACATGTTTCTAACAACCTAAGGCGGTAGTGGGATGTGACAAGCAAACACCGGCGTATGCTGGTTTGAGGTATATATCACAGGATATGTTTAAATTTTATTTTTTGTTTTTGCTACTTTTATTCAAGTAATATGGCTTTGAAATCTATCTATTGAACGCGACCCTCTTAAAGTATAGTTTTTTGTCATTTTCTCTGTGTGATTAGAAAATGAATAACATGATAGGAAGTTTCAGTTAGCATATTGGTTTTTTCTTATGCAAATGTAAAATTAAAGTGTTAGAGTGAAAAAGAATTCCTCTTTGTTTTCTTTAAATTAAAAACTTTTGCATCTTATCGCCCACATTCCCCGACAAGTGTAAAGAAGCTCATAGGTAGAAGTCAACGGTATAAAAAGTAGGGGTCAACGGTATAGCTTCTGAGCCCGCTTTCATTGTTGTGGTAATATCCCAAGGATCCATACTTGGTCCTTTACTTTTCTATATGTTTATTTATGATCCTCCTTGCGTTTGCAAAAGGTGTTCTATTTAATAAACATAAGTTCAAATACACCACTAAAGACCAATCGGACTAAAGAGAATGCCATAAAATCTTGGGCTAAAGCAAACAGATTATCCAAGAGCCCTTAGATTAGGAACCAGTCATAATCATCTCAAAGAAATTTGCAAACCTGACATGCTTCCTGCGGTCAATTAAAAGGACAGCATGTTACAGGACAACTGTTAAAAGCCTGAGCCTAGAACTTAGCTCCAATTTATTTCGTAGTGAGCACACAAACATGACTGTCGGGCTGTATGGAGCATGCAAAACTCTGGTTCTCAATCAGCTTCACTCCGCAAATCAGGCCCTAAATTTTGAGCTAGAGAGTTGAAATTCGGTATTTGACCCGGAAATCCCGCTCTTCAGATCAAGTTTGAAAATTATTAAAATCCACCCACAGACACACTATACAGCATGCGCGACCACCTCTTACAAAAAAAAATTTTGTACTCGACCAAGGGTATACTAATTATACCCCATCCCATAGGATAGGAGGTATATTAAGTTTGATTCATAGTTTGTAACACAGAGAAATAATCACCGTAGACCCCCAAGACCTTAAGGGCATATGATCGAGACCGAATTGTTAGTCGAATGAGCCATGTCCGTCCGTATGTCGGTAGTTTTTAGGCCTTAAATTTTGAGCTAGGAGCTTAAAACTTAACATCTGTTCTTTCTAGGTCCCGAAGCAGTACAAGTGTAAAAATTTTTAAAAGCCGGCCACTACACGCCCACTTTACTTAATAACATGAAAATTCAAAGTTGTCGTAGGAAGCTGAAATTTGGCAAGCGCTATCGTCGCTTAAGTGTATTGTGATTGACGTTCCAAAAAAAGGCAAAAACCGCCCCCTTTTGGGCGTGGTCATATTTTATTTGCATTTTAATAAACGGTTTTTATTCGATATATTTTCTTTGAATCCAAAAAACTTGCGCTATAAAATGTTCAGATATGTGCGAAAGCTATCAACTGAAATGTATAAATTTTTGCCACGCCCACTTTTGGGGGCGTTTTTAAGTATAAACCAAAATTTTAATGTGAAAATGCAATCAACACGGGTATACCACTTCTGATAAAAAATATAAACAAAAAAACGATGTGATTGAAAAGGGGTGGATGCCACGCCCTTTCTTAGGGAGAAGATTCTTAACTGAAAAATTCTAAATACAATTGAAGTTAAATGAAACCGAAATTCAACAACCAAGATTTATGACACAAATCGGAGCTTGACAGTCGTCAATTGGGATGGGGTATCCAACGTTTCGCCTAAGGGGATTGTAACCCTCCCACTGGTCTTAATGCATAGTTTGTAACACAGTGAAATAATCAACGTAGACCCCTAAAACCTATTAGAGATATGATCGAGACCGACCGACGGGTGAATCGATTAAGCCATGTCCGTCCATGTTCGTCACTCCAAATCGAAAAAATTTTATTTGACAAATACTAATGATACTACTATTAGCTAGGTTTGCTCCATACAAAGTTTTGAGCTCCGCCCACTTTTGGGAAGCGTTTTTACGAAGAAATATTTTTTTCCGAAATAATTTTCGGTTTTAACGCATTTTGTCATGATTCTAACAAAATTACAATTGATTGGTTTTAATTTTTAGCTCAGGCCCACTTTAGGGGGCGTGATCTTAACAAATAATAAATGAATGTGGGACAAAAAACTTAAAGATTTGGTGTTACACGGTATATAGAGTCTGGTATTTAGAAGTTTGTCACAGACATACTCTTGCACTTACTCACTTGTATTCAGTCTTTTATATTTACAACGGTGCTAGCACTTTGATTTTCGCAATGATTTTTGCTACATGATACTACTTTGTAATTGTCTTTGAGACAACAGAAAAAGCTTGAATTTTACACTGGCCATGTCCACTTTTTAAGGAGTTTAAACTTTAAATGACCGTTATTTAATAAACACATATGAAAGTCAAAGAAAAATGATATGCCTGATGTTGTAGATATTAGCATTGGCTAGGTTTTTTTTATACAAAGTATATGTCTCCTCCCACTTTGGATGCGTGGCAGCTTTAAGAAGCTAAATACGCACTTTCCCACTTGTTTTTCTAAGCTTCTCTTCTTTTCATCATTTCTTCTTTGTAAAGAACTTACTTTAAAATTGCGTGTTTACAATTTGAAGGTTTGAAATTTAACTGGAAGTTTTGTAATTGAATTTTAATCGTAATTTTAAATGTTTCACAAAATTTTATTGCTTTCAGTCTTTTCTTGATAAAATAAATAAAATAAGTTAATATAGCTGATTGCGTGGACCAATATGGTGAGCTTAAAATTTATTAAAGTGGGCTTTAAGGTCGATTTATTGAACCTTTATGTAGAAATTAATTTTATTTATAGATTTTTTGATATGAAGAAAAATTATTATGTGTTATGTTAGTTTTAATACCCGACCCAGGGTATATTAAGTTTGATGTATAGTTTGTAACGCAGTGAAATAATCACCGTAGACCCCTAAGACCTTTTAGAGATATGAATGGGACCGACAGGAGAATCGATTAAGCCATGTCAGTCCGTCCATCCGTCCGTCCGTCTTTATGTAAGCAACTTTAGGCCTTAAATTTTAAGGTAGAGCGCTGAAAATTGGTGCGTTGGCTGGAAGTCCAGTCCTTCAGATCAGGTTTGAAAAATTAGCTAAATCCGCTCACAGACACGCCCACTACAGGTTGGTATGTGAGACCATCTCTAATTCAATAAAATACTTTTTACGGCGCATTCATTGTTGGTATGTGGCATTGCCTTGTAACTGTCTTTTTATTAACTAAAAATTGCTGGCATTTTTATTGACCAAGCCCACTTTTTAAGGGATTTTAGCTTAAAATGACTGTTTATCAATTAATATATATGAAATTTGACAAAAAATTCTATTACAAAAGTTGTAGATATTAGCATTTTCTAATGTATATAAAGTTCTTTATATACATTAGAAAATGCTAACATTCTAACATTCTTTCATGTATATGAAGTATGTACCTCCGCCCACTTTTTTGGGCGTGGCGTTAAAAAAAGTGTTTTTTTAGTTAAAAAGCCGGAGTTTTAGGCCTAAATGTATGCAAGCGCCTAGTATAAAGCATTCAACAGTTATATTTTAATATCCCGCCCACTTTTTGGAGGCGTGGCAGTTTTCTTTTTGATATGGTCGGGTATTTTGCAATCCGTCGTAGATGAACTAAAGCTTTTGCATACGCACTGTTTCACTTTCCTACTTGTTTTCAGTTTTTTTTATCTGTTTTATTTGTCACTGAATTTAAAATACTGCTTTATCATCTTAGGGCATACTTTAGAAGTGTTTTGTTTGTGATTAGAAAGAACTTGGATTGTGCATCTTGTTTCCAGGCCTAGGACCGCCAGCTGAAGCTTGCAGTTTGCTAGAAGGCATGTATCCTATAGAGGCTTCTGGAATTTACATTAAGATAATGGAGCTTTCGACTCAATCACTACCACTGATACCATCCAGCTGATTCTACAGGTTGGTACCGTCTTTGTGATGCAAGTATTGGTCGGTAATACTTCTGGAATAGTACCGCTTTTCACACCTCTACCAGATGTCCATCGTTAGATTTTCTTGCAAATGCAAGCCCCCTTTTGGACTCTCGAATCAGCGCTTTGATCCACAACTTGCAAATTCAATTCAATTTTATTAAGTGTGTAACTGAGGTTAATTTTTTTCATTAGAATTTAAGGGACTAACGCTGATTCCTTCATTTATAATACGTTCAGTTGAGAAGCTCACAGTATTTTATCAGACTGTGAAAATCTGTGTGAATTTGTTATTTTACTCTGTGTCCTGCCCCTACGCGTAAACTGCATGCAAACAAAAGCCATTATATGGTACCAGAAAACCCACATGAACAAAATAAAACTCCCAACACAATTCCAGCGTTTAATTTCGAAACTGAACAAAATTAGATTCCCAAAACACAGACACTGCCCGGAAGTGCTTTCTAAGTGAATATCAAACCAAATCAGTACCATGCCACTTGGACCAGCATTTCGTGCTCCAATTCGTGTGTTAAAGTACACTTGGGTTTATATACCATAGAACGGATGGATGTTCAAGGCTCTTATCCCCCAGAGTCGAAGGGTTCTCTCCACTTCGGTTTATTGCAATTGGAATACAAGTTTCCTGCTCGTTACTTGTTGGCATATGTGTGCATTCATAACGTCTAACTAAAAGTGTTTACTTAACTTCTTGTACATACAGACACACAAATCCGTCGGGTATATCCTTTGAATTCATATATACCACCCATTCATTCGGTGGGTTCCATTTCGTCTTTTTGGGGTATGAAAGTAGTGAAAACTGAATTTCGTTAGGATTTAAAAGAGAGATATTTTTCGTCTCAGGTTTTTATTTTATTTTTCTTTTTGCTAGAGGAATGGATCACTGCCTAGAATAGTCATTGCAGTTGCAGCTCTTTGCAAAAGCACTTTAAGTGATTAACAAAAGTACTCTGGAGCGGAGTTAATAAGTACGCAATGAAATTGCATTTGTCCAATCAAGCCTGAATGGAGAACTTGAGCGAAGCGTGCAGATTATAAGTTATAAAAAATATGAGCAGCTGTGAACTAGGTGATTGGATGACTGAATTCTTAGGGCCCTAATTTGTCATATTTGTTAAAAGACCGGGTTTGTGGGATTCAATATTTTATTTGTATCTAATTATGTCGCCATTAAGGCTTCTTTACAGAGCAACATTGTATCTGAGTAACCGGTCATACATTTGATTGCTCCCCGGTCGATTTTCACTGTGAAAAGAAAGTAAAAGAGGGAAATAGCTTTTTCTGCCCACCAGGAAGCCACACAGATCATCATCGCAAAATACCCATTTTCTTGGTGCTTCCCATTATGTCCTATGCACGAGCAATTTTATGATAGATCACGCTTGCTTAAGCAACAACTTTGTGCTATATGCTTAGTCAAAATATTGCTTCAAAACATGAGAATATAAATTCAATGCATGCCACACTGGCTTTCAATAGTCTAACTGACGCGGCCATACCACCCGGCGCACACATCCTTGAACCTCACCTCCTCTCCGCATTTAATAACGTCGAAGCGTGCTCGTATAATTTTTGCAACCACCATAAACCACGAAGCATTTTGTTATAACAACGATTTAATGGTGTTCGTCGTTACATAACGTCAGCTACTTGTGCCACTACATAAATATCAAACTCAATTGAGACGTGATCGCTGGTAATTCCAAGGCAAGTACCTTCCACCAGGAAAGGACTGCATGTGTATATGGAGTGACTGGTATGGAATCGGGCAAAAAAGCGTTACTCGGATAAATTGAAACCTCATCACTCGTACACCACAAGGCATTTGATGAAATTCACTTAAACGTCGCTGCTGTCCCGATGATAGATGAGTGTCAAAACGGATGTCGAAATGTTGAAATCCGTATTCTGGCCTGGCCGGCGGCGGGCATGTCAATTCGCTTTGGGTATATTTAATTTTGCTGCCGGCAAGTGACAAATGTGCGCGAGATTTAACGACAAATAATAAACTTAAAATATATTTACGCGAAGGAAAATTACGTTAATGCACCGAATGTCCTGAGAGTGCCTGGTTGGGGAGTGATTTTCAAGAGTCCCTACCGTGCATCAGCCGCCAAGGCACAAAAGTATACTTCGAGTGCGACTTTTTATGGATGCTCTTCGTTTCTATTTATAAGTGTACTTTCTTTTCCGTTTGCTAATATAAATGAAAGCTTTGTGTGATGTTAACTTAAACTTATTTTTTAAGAAGGGAGGTGCTATCAATAAAAATAAAAATGGGCCAGAATAAACACCTTTTGAGTGAGGAATACTTTAAGCGAAGAGCACGTAGAATTATAAAAGAAGAATGATTTTTCATTCAAATTTTTTAATGATCTAAAACGTTAAAAGTGGACATGGTCGATATTGTGGGCGGTCCAATTTTGCTTTTTTAGAGGTTTTAGGCCATTAGTGCTTTAAACCCAAATTTGAGCTCCTACGCCTTGTGTAAATTAACCAAAAGGCATTTTTATAGAAAATTTTTAAATAGAGGTTGTCTTAATTTAAGCCAGTAGTAGGCGCCATTGGCGGATTTAACGAATTTTCACATTTTGTCTGTACTAAATAAGAACCAAGATACGCTCCAAGTTTGAGTGCCCTGGCTCAATTTTAAAAGCCTAAAAACTTCACACATACGGACAGACGGACGGACGGACATAGCTTAATCAATTCAGCTGTCAGTCTCGATCATATCTCTAAAAGGTCTTAGGGGTCTACGGTGATTATTCCACTGTATTTAAAACTATGCATTAAAATTAATATACCCTGGGTCGGGTGTAAAAATTTAGAATATATCTGAAACTCGCGTGTCTCACTGTTGGTGCACCAGGGAAGCGGATCGTCTTCGGCAGTGAAACAAATAAACAGCTGAACTCCGTCACGGAATAACAAAGAAAGCACTAGGGTGAAAACGCTTTGGACAAAGCGAAATCAGTGAGTAAGTGCTACAGTGTGTACGCAGAAGTTGCAGTCCATAAAACGAATCGTTGAATACCCCATCCTTTCACATAAAATAACAAAATTCTGATGTATTTGTTATTTTCTATTTTATAAGTAGTGCAAACTGCGAAAAGGGGCGTGGTCCAACCGCCCCTAATTAAAAGCTATCAATCATAACACAGCTATTTCCAAGTAACACTGAAATATACGTAAAAATTGCAATTTTCAGGTTCAAATTCAAAAATTTTGTAAAGTCGACCCCTTAAAGGGGGCGTGGCTAAAAAATTTGTATAAACAAAATCTGGAATGAAGTTTCACTTCACTTTCTGCGCAAAGTCTTGTCAATTTTTTTCGATTTGAAACAAAAATATTGGAAAAATGCATTTGAAAAATTACCCTTTAAATCGATGCCACGCCGACAGGGAGAGGTAAAGCGATTAAATTTTTATTTTGAGTATCTTACAATAAACAGAAGATAAAATACCAAATTTCAGGCTTTTAAGACATCCTTTTGTTGAACACTGTTATATATTTTTTTTTTAATTTTTATATACTTTGCGGTAGCCGTGGCGTAGTGGTTACTACGCCTGAGGTCTGGGTTCGAATCCTGCCATCGTCACCTGAAAAAAAAGACTTGTTCTTTTTCACGGCCCCCACCTCCGCGAGGGTCTGACAAGCCCTCCGAGAGTATCATTTGTGTTGAAAAACTTCTCAAAGTGCCGTTCGGATTCGGGAAAAAATTGTAGGTCCCCTTGTATGTAACCAGCATACATTGTTGAGCCAAAATCAACTCGAGCTGTTGCGCCACTCTATTTATTTTTTTCTAGTTATGGATTTAAACAGTGAGTTTTTTAATTTGATTTTTAACCGTTTCAGAAAATTTTAAGTTAGAAACGCCATTTTTGAAATATCTTAAAAGTTTTAGAAATCGGTTCATACGTTTTATAACAAACCAAATTTCATTATGGTCGGTCCCACCGTTAAGATTACAGAATATTTTGAAAAATAATTTTTGAAATGTTTATGAAGTTTTCAAGCTAAATCTCAGAATCTGCTGAATATTCGAAAATTTCTATAGTTTTCCCAAAAACTACAAATAATTCTTCCCATGGATAGAAGTTTTGTTAAGTTTGTCGATAGTTTGTTAATGGTAGGCCCCCAAACCTCAAGGGCATATGATCGAAACCGAAATCTGCATCGGATAAGCCATGATCTGTCCGTCCGTCCGTCTGTATGTCACATGTTTTTAGGCCTTACATTTTGAGATACGGTGCTGATTTTAAACTGTTTCAGAAATTTTTAAGTTAGAAACGCCTTTTTTGAAATATCTTAAAAGTTTTAGAAATCGGTTCATACGTTTTATAACAAACCAAATTTCATTATGATCGGTCCCACCGTTAAGATTCCAGAATATTTTGAAAAATAATTTTTGAAATGTTAATGAAGTTTCTCAGATACTGCTGAATATTCGAAAATTTCTACAGTTTTCCCAAAAACTACAAATAATCCATACCATGGATAGGAGTTTTATTAAGTTTGTCCATTAGTTAATGGTAGTTATAAGTTAAGTTGTCATAAGGTAGTGATAAGTTAATGGTAGACCCCCAAGACCTCAAGGGCATATGATCGAAACCAAAATCTGCATAAAATAAGCCAAGACCGTCTGTCCGTCCGTCCGTCTGTATGTCACATGTTTTAAGGCCTTACATGTTGAGATACGGTGCTGAAATTTTGTACGTAAGTTCCACGTCATCCGAAGGGCTACAAGTGTAAAAGTACAAGTGCTTGAAATCCGCCCACTTCAGAGGCGGCCTTCAGAACTTTCAAAACTGTAAGACGTTCTAAACGGCTGAAATTGCATTCTTACATACATTTAAGCGTAACTTGGAATTGTCTGTGTTAAAATTGATAGTTTGTAATTAGGGGCGGTTGAACCACGCCCCTTGTCGAAATTTGCACTACTTATAAAATGTCAAAAAATACCAATATCATCAGCATTTTTCAATGTGGGATAGATGGGGCATTCAACGGTCCGTTTTACGGACTGTAACTTCTGCGTACACACTGTAGCACTAACTCACTGGTGTTCAAATCATTTAACCCATGCTATATCGGAAATGGTGGTGGGGACAAACATTTTTTCTTTCATTCGAAAACGCGCCAAAACTACCGTTCTTAAACCGGTTAACCAAAATTTTATTTTCGCCTTTGGCTGTTTTATATGTTAGCGCAATACCTATCGGCCTTTTAATTAAAGTGATGTAAAAGTTATGGGCGTAAACACGTTAAAAATGGGTATCTATGTATTTTCCATGCCTTATTTCTTAAAAACTTTTCAATTTTTTCCAAAAGTTCGATTTTATTATAGAAATCCAATATTTTTTTAGTGCATATTTCAATTTCCTTATTTCTGGCTGTAAAATTTTTTAAGATAAAGCCAAAACACTTGTTGTCTTTTTTTGCCATCAATATTCAAACTGTAATTAAACCATCATGCGTGTATATAAAAAATTGCCCTTGTAAAAAGCAGGGCTTCATAGTCCAAAATCTATTACATAGAGCAATAAAAATCTTTACATGTTTTTTATCCCGTCCACTTTGTTGTGACGTTTTTTTTTCCTTTTTATAATTCGGTAGGGTACCATTAGATACGCACAGAAAAAAAACTAGGAAAAAGTCAAAATGGTGTATGTGTCGCCAACTGTTGGTTCAAAAGCCAAAGCACGCAAATATTGTTGGCACGAGAAAATTCTCTGGCTGTTGCTAATGTGCTGTGCCTCTTTCCATTTTGTTTAACATGTGTGCTTACACTTTCCCACTGCCACGCACACAAGCAACCTCAATTATTCATGCATATGTCATTGTTCAACGACTTCGGTGACCGGTGAATCGGAGATCCAACCGCGACTCTGCATTGAGAACAAGTCGCACTCAGTTCACTAGCTTACCCACTCGTAGTTAAAAATTTTCATGCATTTCTCGTTTTCAGTGAAAATTATTTGGCAATCCAGTCTCAGTCACTACACTGCAATTTTTTTCGCACCCACGAACCTCGAGCTCACGAACAGGATCGCAGCCCGTGCTAAATAATACACGTTATACACAAAGATTATCTCTCCATCTCTCTTTTCGCTCTCACTGCACCGGTATTTAATTTATTTAGCTTCTGTGTGACTTGTTTGTGAGCTCAAATCTGCTTGCTCTTGGAGGTGAACTATAGAGAGATCAGTTGTTATGATCAATAATGCAGAGTATTGCGCTCGTAGTTTGTCGAATTTTCCCGATGTGAGATTTTTTGTTGTGAAAACTATTATTTTATTGCGTTGAAATTGAAATCCGCGTTGTTTGTGAAATTAACTTAAAAGTGAAAATAATGCAACAAGTGCTCATAAATAATAACGAAAACTTTCGCAAGAATAAACCAAGTGATATTTTTTCTTCCGCTTACTATTTTTTTGTTTGATCAATTGCCGGGTGGATCGATGTCCCGTTTTATCGCCAACAAAAGCATAATGTAATAAAAGCAACAAAACACGGTGGGTGGATTTTTTTCTTCTCTGCTTTTTTATGATAATGATTTCGATGAAACTTTGTAATTCTAAATTTTCTCGCATTTCTCATTGAAATTTGGCAATAGGGTCTCAGTTTCGACTCTGCAGTTTTTTTTATGCACACCCACCGACCTCGCTAACGATCACTACTCACAATCCATGCATGATGCACAAAAAACTGTATTACAGAAAGAATTTCTCTCCATCTCTTTTTTCGTCACTCTCATTGCACAGTATTCATTCTGGTTGCGTTGAGTGAGACTGGTGAACTTAAATCAGCTCCCTTTGGAGGCGAATTGTGGAGAGATCAGTTATTATTGTTATCATAAATAATGCGGAATATTGTGCTCCCGGTTTGTTTTTCCCGGTGTGATAATATTTTCCTGGTGTGATATTATTTTTGTTGTGAAAACTATTTAATTGTGTTAAAGAAATTTGCGTTTATTGTGAAATGACCTTAAAAGTGAAAATAATGCAATAATAGTTGCTTGTAAGAACCAAAACCTTAGCAAGAATAATAATTCTAGTGAACTTTTTTTTTGCCTACTTTTTGTGATAAATTGTGTAAGGTGGATCGATGTCCTGTCTAGAGCTATCGTAAACACAATGATGGCAACAAAACACGGTGAGTGCGTTTTTGCTTTTTTTTCTGTCATTTTCTGATATCAATTTCGATGGAATTATTGATTTTTTTTTGATAAATATTTTTAAATTTTTGGATGGCGGTCCATCCAAAAATTAAAAAATTACCCAATACGGATCGTCCGTCCTATTGCGTTGTAACTTTTGAACGGTAAGTCGTAGATAGACAAAATTTGGAGTGCCTTTAAGCTATGGAAATAGAAAATAGGGAACGCATGCTGGTAATTTTTTATACACAAATAACGGTTTAACTACAGTAGAACCAAAAAGACTTAATTTAGGTCTAGTAAAAACCAAACTCTATTCAAAGAATTTAGTTTTATGATATTATTGAGAATTTTTTGAAATTGAATTAGATATGCCGTTTTTATAGTATTTGAGGCCATAACTTTCATGTACACTGAATCAAAATTTTTTTTTACTTAGGTGCACCTAACCTTGGACCAGTGTAACCGCTTTTTTGAAAAAAATAACTACAACGCTATCGCGAAAAACATTTATTAAATATTTTCGCTCATTATATAGTTAATCAAAATTATTTCAAGAAAATTATAAATTTTTATTTTTATGCTGACATCATAAAATTAAGGCCAAATAGTTTCTTACACTTTGTTTCCTTCGTTTAAACTTCGAACAACTGTGTATATTTTTGGGGACGTATAGTAGTAGAATAGTAAGATATTTGATAGCACAAAATCACGTTTTTTCGTATCAAACCTTTCAATTAAAGGTTTTAATAGTTTAAAACTAAGGAAATAGAAATACTAACAAAAAAATAATTTTTAAATATGCAAAAGAACAAGAAAGCTTCGAAGAAATTTAAAAGCGAGTTTTACAAATACTATATTATCAGCGATTGACCAAATTTGATTAAACTATTTTTTTTTTTAAATTCTCGTTTCTAACTTAATTGTACCCTATATCACAGGAAGTATGTTAATTTTGATGCAATCGAAAATGTATCAGCAAAAAAATAATAACGATAGACGAGACCCCCAAAACCTTAATGGCTATATGATCGAGACCGAATTTTGAGTCGAAAAACGTCCGTATGTCACAATTTTTTAAGCCTTTTATTTTGAGCCAAAGACATGAAATTTCGCACGCGCAAGTTCTTTTACATCCATAACAAAACAAAAGTTAAAATTTCCCATTTTCGCCCACAACATATCCACAATCGGTCTCAACGTGCGACTCCCGCCAGTGCTTTTTCAGAACTGTTGAACATCGTATAAGGCTGAAATTTGATATTTAGCATTTCCTGGTGACTGCAACGCATACAAAAGAAAAATATCATCAACATACATACCAGTATTCCTGTTGGAAATCAAGAAAATTCAACCTCATATTTTGTAAAGAAGATACTTGGTTCTGTAAGTTTTTAAAATAACAGTTTTGGGTCACGCCCCTTTCTATGGGTCAATCTTAAATTTTAAATTAGTGCCAAAAAAATCCAGAAAAACTATTTTGAATAGCTACGCAAACAAAACCCAATTCGCTCATAAAAAGTTTTTGGCCACGCCCCTTTCTATGGGTCAATCTAAAATTTTAAATTATAGCCAATAAACATAGTTTTGCGTAAATTTCAAGATTGAATTTCAAGAATTTAAAATAGAGTAGAAAAGGTAAATAAATTAAAATCCCTTATAAGGAATAAAAGCAAATAATTTTTAGTAATTTAGTGATTCATGATCATGAATGGGATTTATGAACGAAATAGGTTATACCGCAGTCCCCCTTGCAGGCAGACCGTAGAATATTCACCTAAGCGGACTGTAACCCGTCATCTACTTTTAACGTACTTAACACACAGATCGGCTCTCTTTCTATTTTATTATTTAACTTTTTTAGGACCAGCCCTTCACTCTTCTCTTCATTTATTTAAAGAAAACGAAGCTTTTCACATTTAAGGGCACTTCTTGGAGGGCTGGAATTTTTGTCGCAAGGTTTAGAATCAATATTCCTTTTGAGAGTAAATCGTGTCTGAGTTTGCATTCTGAAAAGAAATCAACCCCTTTTAAAGCTGAGTTGTGGGAGTGCTTTGTTGGTCTTTGGGTGCCATTCAAAGAACTGGCTTCACCCTTGCTGACATTTATGACTCCTGATAAAGAAGTTTCAATCTTTCAAGGCAGGGAGTTTATGATGCGATGTGGTTCGACGGATCGGCTTTGCTAGTTTTAATCATTCCATGATAGGGCATGACTAAGCAGATAACCCTGCCAATGAGAATAAAATTTTAGTGGACGTCATCCAAGAACTTTAAGGAGAGCTGGAGAGTTTTCCCTTGAAGCTACTGTCTCCTCGGGTGCGCGTTGGGGTCGTAGAACTTGCGGAAGAAAGCGTAAAAGTATGCACGTGACACTCAAAGGATCGCAAACTGATGTTGTGGTATGATGAGACAGTCGCTGAAAACACATATGTTGATACCTTCTCCAATGGGCGTAAACCGATAACCCTCAATGATGCCACCAAACATGGCTTGGGCGAAAGCTCTTCTAGTCATCATAGCTCTCCTTAAAAGGTTGGGAATTTGACAGTTGGCTATTATGGAACTTTCAGGGCTTAAATGTAAGTCGGGACGCTACGAAATTATTAATCGGATATCAGGCGAGATGGTGTGAATTCGTTCTGAGCTGCTTTATATCGAATGCGTGATATCAACCGATTTTACGTAAGACTGAAACATTTGCAAGGATTCTATGTTTAAAACTAAAGAACAGAAACACCTTTTATGCCCAAAAAAATGAGAAGGAACCAGGACGTAGCCCGAATAAGGAGGAAAAACCAATGAATGTAGTATATCCACGACATCTCGCCTTATATCCCCTTGTCAAAGTTTGTTTGGTTGTGCCACATCCTTTGTTAATTCCTGTCCTTCTGATTTCATATGAAGTTGGTTTGGAAACCTAGTTTTATGGGCTGTTGTTCCAACAGAGCCACTGGACCTAGACGACTACCTAGTTTACAAACGCGCGGAAATCAAAAATCGAATAATTTTTTTTAAGAAAGAACACTAAGGACCAATGTAACTTTCCACTCACTCTGTTAAAGAGTTGAAGTGGCCAACATAACCCTCATGTGGTGTGCACGATGATAACCGATGATAACACGGATGATAACCCGGAGCGATATGGAAATAATGTAGGTTCAAGCGCTTTTACTTTCGGTGTTGGAATATCAATTGAATACTTGTTCAATGAGTCGCTTATCTCTAGTGGCTCTGGAATAATCTCAATCATTCAGGTAATATGATCTCGAAGCAGGATGTTGTTTCCCCCCAAACCAACAATGTCCGTTCAGAGCTGATTTCGTTGATTCACTTTTCCTCAAACAGGGAAAGTCTTATAATGAAAGTGCAAAGTATGCACTCCACATATCTGATGATTACAGATTTAAATGCTATCTGGAAATTTGATGAATATGCTGGATGAAAACGCATACGCTGATGCCGTCTTTATTGGCTCCGGTTCAATGAGGAAGATGTTCAACTTAACCAGGCTCTTTTAACGGGTGATTTTTTAAGAGGTTGAAAACTTTTTTTTAAAAAAAAACACAAAAAAATTGAAAAAATTAATGAAATATTAATTTGAATCGATAGTTTGAACCTTGCAATTTAATGTTTAAAGATAATTTCATGCAAATGTTGACCGCGGCTGTGTCTCAGGTAGCCCATCCGCTGAGTCCAATTTTGGCATACTCTTTCACACATATCGGCCGGTATCTCACGAATGAATGCATGGATGTTGGCTTCCAGTGCTTCAATCGAAGCGGGCTTGTCCCTATAGACATTAGCCTTGACATACCCCCACAAAAAATAATCTAATGGTGTCAAATCGCACGATCTAGGCGGCCAATTGACCGGCCCGAAACGTGAAATTAACTGTTCACCAAACTCGCCTCGCAATTGCGCCATTGTTTCGCGATGAACATTTCGAACCGAGCACGAATTTTGATAGTAAAATTCAATAATTTGCAAGCGTTGTTCATTTGTAAGACGATCCATGGTTAAATTGCAAACCAAACTGAAGCTGTTTGACAGTGACACAAGGTACTAAACACACGTCAGCTGTCAAAACCAGTGTTGCCAAAACCAAACCAGCTAAAAAATCACCCTTTATCAATCTATTTTTTTTTTATCGAACTAGGTACATATTTTTGTCATGTTTTTTAAGTTAAGCTGAGGTGGGTGAGATGAATTGAAATTAGCATTAGTCGGGTGGTTACATATTCAAAAAGAAATAAGTAAATTTAATGATATTGTAAAATCCAACCCTAAAAATGGGCATGACCAAAAACTTTATGCGAACCAAATATAGAATAGAGTCTGGTGTAGGTTATGTGCTATTATATTTCTTATACTTTTCTTATTTTAGCTTAGGGACACTCGAAATTCATGTTTTTTTTTTTAGTACTACGCGTTTTTAGTTAGTGCGCAAAAGTTACAGACTGTTTAGCGGACTGTTCAATACCCCATCCACCACCCTTTCTACATTGTAACTTTCTGATGTTTTCGTAATTTTTCGACAATTTGTGATAAGCGTAAACATTTTGAGAATTCTCGATTGTTGTTTCTTGAAAAGGGGCGCAAGAGTTGTTTTTTTTTAAAGAGCGTGGAACGATACCTTCGTACAAAAAAATTAAATTGGCATAAGTATATAATAAGGCTTACCAAACGCACACAAAATTGTTTTTTTTTTTTTTCAAATAAAATAATTCCGTAAAACCTAAACCAAAAATGGGCGTGGTCGAAAAATTTGCATGAACAAAATCTAGAACGGTGCCTGGTTTACCTAATTTGCTACATTTTATTTCTTACTCTGTCCTAAAAAGGCTTAAGGGCACTTTTAGTTTATAATTTTTTGTCAAAATTCAAGTTTTTTTTTCAAATTCGGCCTCCAAATGTGGGCGTGGCCTAAAATTTACTACACTTTTTTTAATTTTTTAAAAATTTCTACACTTTGCATGCACGAAGTGTAGAATGATACAATTGATACAATTTTTAAACAATATAATCATTATGATCTTTTCTTACAGTTTTTCTGTCAATTTTCAGTTTAAGTAATTTCACTTAAACATTGATATCACTTTTAGCATTGATATTACTTCGGATGTGCGTTTAAAATATACGAGCTAAAAAAGGCTCTCTGGCTCTGGTAAACATTGGTTACATACGGAAGGACGGACGGACCAGCCGCATTCGATTTGGAAATCGGTCTCGATCATGTACCCTTGGGAGTCATTTATTATAATGAAGCATTGTAACAAACTATATGTAAAACCTTGTATACACGGTATAAAGTATAATGCACTCGGGAATTTTATTCAATCGAGAAACCAATTTTATGCATGTAAAAAAAATTGTCAATTTTGCAAAATTTTCGATTTTGGACGAAAAAAATATTTTTTTGCGTAAATTTAAGACTCAGACTGGGATATTTCTTAATAGGTAACATGCCCGCTCCTTTTATAAAATTAATTAAATAAAAACCCCTAAAAGCATTTTTTTTTTGTAAATTTACGACGGGAAAGAGTATGGAAAACAAAAAGATGTCAACGGGAAATAGAATAGGACTAGCATTATTTCTGCTACCAAAGCAATTAAGCATTGTTGCACTTTCTCACTGGTCTTCAAAGTCCATTCTTTTACTAAACATTAGAGATGATTAGGCAAAAGCATCACACTGTGGGCAATTGTTTACACAATCTTACAGTAATCTCAGGCGGGTTTTTTTCTTTTGAGAGCTTGAAACAAGACTGTAAAGTATGAAGACATACACAAAGCAGTCCGTCGGTTTTTGTTGAAGGTTTATCTTATCTTCAAGGTTAATATAGTTTGTAAAAAATTCTTTTTGTTTATTTCAATTAAAGACAACCGAACGTATCATTCTTGTTTCGGGCAGCCCCTGTGGCAAAGATATATAATTAAATTTATTATTGAAAAGTGAAAAATAACAACAATTTAGAGTTCTACAGTATACTAATGACAGGCTCTATAATCATTTTAAACACTGCCAGGCGAACATCGCATCGTATGGAAACTTTATATTATAAGGATGCCAAGATTAAGTGACAACCCTTCCTCCGGTCTCCCATAAGAGAACGACCCCATAAGGCTGAAAACACCTTACAAACGGCATCCATTTTAACCCGTTATTCATCAAAAACCTTTCAATATTTTCCAAATACTAAAATTGTCAGCAAAAACTCACTCACCATTAACTTGACCTTAGTTCCATTTTTGGAGTTTTTGTTTACAAAACTTTTGGAAATTATTACCATCATTTTCGGTGACCGCTTATTCTTAGATGGGTCGCGGAGCCAAGGCGGCTTAATGATCCTTCCATCGTTCCTGACTTTCCGCCACCAACTCAAGAGACACGGGTGCGATCCCCAGACGGGTCTCGGAGATGTTCTTTACCTGATCCCACCACCTGTTTCTTGGCCTACCAGGGGGCGACCCCACACATTTCAAACTGTAATTAAACCTGGATGTGGGTATGGAAAAATTCTGCTAGTATGCGTTATTTTCAATTTCCGCAGTTTAAAAGCACACAACTTCGAGATTAGAATTTAATCTTTAAATTTTAATAAAACAAAAGGTTTTCGACGTATGAATGGATAACGTACCGAAATCATAAGAGGTATTTTTTCTGTTTTTGGACGGAGTTTAAAAAACAACCATTGGGGTTTAAGGGCAGCATGACAGCCTGACGTATTTTTTGTTTGGTCTATAGCTCTGGGTGAAGAAGGGGCATGGTGCAGAGGTAAGTGTATCAGACTACTGTGCATGAGGTACCGGGTTCGAATCTCGATCGGGGCAATACAAGTTGTTTACGATCCCAATATTCGCGAGTTTAAGAAACCTTCAGAGAATATAATTTCGATTATTCATGCCTCTTTTTTTGGCGATGGTAGCTAAGGCGGTTGTTTGCCGGGGTCGGCCCACAGCCCAAGTCAGCATCTTGTAATCCTTCCCATCCTATGCGAGTCACCTGTTCTGGGGGTTTTCCTAAGGTAAATCGGATATTCCTTTAGAATTTTTTTTACCTTTTTTGGCTCCATTTTTAATCAAGTGGTAAAACAAAAAAAAAAGAAAGTTTTCCTTTTTTCTTAAAAAAATGCTGAGGGTTAAAAAATAAAAAAATGGGAAAAAAGACCAACCACGGGGTTGAAGGTGTGGAACATATCTGCCGCTCTATGACTTAGCTTCATGCAAGATGATCGCATGCTCGGACTCAAGATTTGGTGCAGACACGTCAAATATTGGGCCAAAGTTGGTTGCTCGAGGTTTAAATTTAAAATCTTTATGGAAAACATTTTAATACACTGTCCTGTTATCGGCTTGTGATTATCTAAACTGAGGAATGTGAGAACAACAGAATGCATGGAATGTGGGACGGCCGATCAGAATAAGTTGTATCGATCAGCGATTATGAAACTTTTCGTTTTGTTGAGGGATGCCAATTGTATCGAGCTGATATTTCAAAGCCCCCTTGCATCATGTTTTTCCCCCTGAGCATTGTTCCATGTGCTTATATTTTTACTTGTCCCGCGCTGCCCATGTACGATTACCTGAATTGATACCAAAGCCTTTTTTTAACAATATGAAAATTAACAATGCTCGCGGACTAAAGTTTTCGTATTCTTATTTGGCAGCTAGTTTTGCATCGGATACTCCTTAATAAGAAAAAAAACTTAATGCTGTATGGCATAGTACTAAAACCCATGCTACATGATTTGATTATGTTAACTTACCAAACGGTCCATGCTATCGGTCTATCTACACTCTGCCAAAAGACAATTCGTCTAAGAACTACACAGCAAAAGCGAGCAAATCACAAGCGATAAAAGGAAAATTAGTTCGCTCAAAGTTAATTATATCCAAATCGCCAGCCATATACGCCATCTTTAGCTTTAAGGACCCATTCAGTAATTTACACTACACCATTCAAATAGGCAAATAAAATTATCCGAAGCTAAACACTTGTCAGAGACAGTAGACATAGATCACACTGCCGCAGGAAATTTACTCCTGCTCGGCTATCTACTACTACTGCGAAGAGATTTTCCCTCTCTCTGTGTGCGTGCGTGAGTTTCAGTTTATTGTTGTGTGCTTTTACGAGGACTTTAATCAGGGGAGGGAATCAATTAATCAAATCAAAGCATGAGTCGTATGAATGAATGTATGTGTCTGTAGGTACAAGTACGACTATCACAAAAAGGAAGCCAACAAGAGTCTGAGAAGACTGATGCGATAGAAGTGATTTGATTCTTGACATGAAGATGAATATAATCCCGGTAGTGGTGATGCTGAGTATCTGGCTTTGTTTATTTATAACCCTGGAGTGGGTGATTCTGCTCCATGTTAAGTGTGTTTAATATTAAAGACCCACCAGATACAGATATACATGTAGAATGAATGAGGGTGAACATCAATTTAGGTGTAGAGCTATAAGTACTGACATTAAGAAGAGGTGTCGTTTGCTGAAAGGTAAATTGTTATGTAGTCGTTGCCAATGAGGTACATAATGACATGGTCAATGTTCAACGGAGCCTAACAATAGTGCTTGATCAGCTGAAATTAGGCGGAAAACTGGTCAACAAATAAGTTGACTAAAAGAGCTTGTTCAATAGTATTAAACCTGAGGTCGATGGGGATTATTACCTCCATCGATTGCTCCTTGTTGGACTTATTTTTGTCTCTTCATCGACTTTTATTTAACGTTATGAAGGAACATACCCTAAAAGGAAGATCAAATTCACTCTAGCTTCAACTTTCACTGCTTGCATTTCTCCTTAGCATGGTCAACTTTACTCCACTCGGCCTTAACGACTCGCTTAAGTATCAACTTTTCGCAACTAAACTTTTCGCATAATCACCCCCCCACAACTTTTTGTTTTATCGATCGATTTCAATTAAATTTAATCCTCTTTACGTCCACCCACTCAACCTTCCCATACACAACGCTAAATAAGAGAAATTCTGTCAAAAAACATCATTTGACCCGCACAGTGAGTCGTTTCATACGTCCTCTAAACAGGGGATAAAATTGATGGGAATAACAATATAATTGTGTCAAAAAAAGAAACAATGGAAAAAAAATCTTCAAATTGCAAAATTTTAAATTTCACACAAAATGTCGGCCCATGCCCTGAACAATAAGGCACCATGCAAAGTCCAAAGTATATCCGAACATAATGTATCAGACAACTGAGAAAGGTGCACGTTTGTATCCTTGCGGATTCCTGGTGAAACAATGCTTGGATGGTGAAGATAATAATTCGCTTTGGTCTGACTTTTCCGACAGAATATTCAGGTGAGAGCAAAAGATGATAAGAAAATCCTTGCAAGTCTGGAAAATTTTTTCCTTTTCCAATGATAAATCAGACTTAAAGCTGGATGGAGGTAGAAAATGAAAATGGAAATATCCTTTTTGCTCCTTGTGCGAAATGGAATCTTTTATATACCTGCGTACCTACTTTTTTTTGTTTTACTTTAGTGTGATTAAGGATTCATTTGAGTGCTGCCATTCGATTGGTGGGGGTTATTTATGCATTTCAATGTTCTACTTGTCATAACGAGGGTAGTAGCCATGGGTGTAACGCGTAATTACGGCCTTTTGATATATGAGCTTGGTTTCAGTTGTAAATGCAAAAACGCGTTCTTGCTTTCTTGCTGTTTTCCCATGGGTGAGCGCCGCGCCAATATGAAATCCTGTCTTCGGGAAAGGAACATTTTTGACATTAATTGTCCGCTTTATTGCCGTCTCCGCTTTTGGTGGTGCGGCTTTGTTAGTATGGAACATACTGCGCGGTGTAATTTATTGAAGATGATGGCTTTTCGGGCAATACATACGAGAATACGGTGAAAGGAGGCATCAGGATCCTTGGGCAAATGAAATGTGGAGAGTTTTACAGCTTTAGTATTAAATTGTTCGTTCTTTGTTGCTGCTAAAAGTCATTATATACATCACACAAAGTGGGGGATATGGTACATTTTAGGAAGTTTAATGACCGTTTTACAAGGATATTCATTGTGATTGATGGGCGTCCGTTTATGGGATACTTCTTGACTCGTAAATAATGTGAGGAAGTTACAGAAGGTTGGGCTCTTGTTTGTTCTACTGTAACAAGGTTCTTAACAATTGAGAATGTAAAACACGTTTAAGGGGTGTTAGAGGGTTTATTTTTTCAAAGATTTGTGTCTTTTTGCTTTTTGACATTACAGTAATTAGTATTTAGAGGATAACAGCATTGCTGGAAAATTTCGTCAAGTCAGCGGCTCGTTGACATGCAAATTCACTGGCGAATATTGGAGAGCAGATGAAAACGCATATTGTGTTGCAATAGTGTTTGTTCCATGAATCTTTCAGTCTAAGGCCAAGCTTTCTTCCTAACGTCAATTTACAGAAGATCCTATTCTGAAAAAAAAACTTTGATTTACCAAAAATCATCGATCATAAACCCGCTGAAAGCTAAGAGCCAGCAAAAAAAAAAAAATGCGGTGTTCAATGGACAATTACTGAGTGATCCAATAGAATTTGGTTGATCCCTTTCGTTATATAAAAAGGAAAATCCTTGCCAGTCTTAGTCATTGAGTCGTCTAAAATTTTCGGAATGAAACTAATCCGGCTCTCAAGAAAAGATCTACCAAAAAACGAAAAATTGGGTCTTCGCCAGTAGTTGAGGCCGTATATAAACACGATGAAACACCAACCGTGTCAAAAAAAGCGACAGCGAAAATTGAAGAAAAAATTCGCCGACCGCCTGCAATAAATGTCGTTGGGGTCGCAGACTACGGAAAGCTGCGAAATATCTTAAAAAATACTCTGGGGACGAAGTATAATTTAATTTCTCTTCGAAATAATGTATGGAAAGTCAATGTCGATGACTCTGATGCCTATCGCGCACTTTCGCAAAAATTAAATACCGAGAATGTACAATGGTATACTTACGAAAACAAATTCGAGAAGCCGCTTCGGGTTTTTGCTAGGGGACTTCACCCAACCTGCACGAAGGAAGAAATTGTTGAAGATGTTCAAGCCCAAGGCTTTAAAATTCTTGATGCCGTGAACATACTTAAGAAAGAAAAACAACGTACGGAAGGAGAAAAAGATACCGTGGTCAAGCGCGGTCTTCCTATTTTCATGCTGACGTTCGATAGGATTGAAAACATAAACGAAATATATAAAATAAAAACAATCCTAAATATCAGGGTAAAAATTGAGCCCAAGCGAAAGGGCAATAGACTAGTACCTCAATGTAAGCGATGCCAAGGCTTCCGACATACTCAAGCGTACTGCCAAAAAGAACCGCGATGTGTCAAATGCGCCGGTGGACATCTTTCAAAAGATTGCAACGTAAGCAGTCAGGCCCCAGCGACTTGCGCCAATTGTAATGGAAGTCACCCGGCGAGCTACCGAGGTTGCGAAATCGCAATAGAGCTACAAAAACGTCACGAAACTGTTAAGCAACATATTGTAGATAGGGCCACAACCCCAAAACGTTCTAGAGCTGACAAGCCGAAAACTCCCAAATCGGTCAGAAATACGAGATTGACGAGAAAAAATATACAAACTCCGCAAGAAAACGTCGCCGGTCCAAGTACAAAGGGAAAATCATCACTCATCGGCCCAAGATCGTACGCTGAAGTCGCGTCACACAAAAGCAAACCTCCAGAACCTACCACAACAGATTCGGTATCTCAAATATTATTTATTTGAGCAACAAACTAAAGTTAATCAAGTAATATTTGACAAACTGAGCGAGCTAGAGTTTAAACCTCGCAAAACCAATAACAAATCATGAATATGAAGCTCATTAACATACTTACATGGAATGCAAATGGTCTTTTAAAGAAAATCGACGAACTAGAAGTATTTCTACGGGAAAAAAATATTGACCTATGCCTGATTTCGGAAACACACTTTAAGAAGGGATCCGGACCCAAAATTAGAGGTTACATCGACTACCACGCGCATCATCCATCAGAAAATTCGAGAGGCGGATCCTCTCTCTACATCAAAGACTGCATTAAGCATTACAAAAACGAAGAAATTGAGCTTGACTCTATGCAAATAACTTCAGTATCGGTAAAAATAGGTCACCTAGATTATAATATTGCCTCGAGTTATTTTCCTCCACAGCATAGGCTAGCGGACGACGATCTTACTCCCCTCTTTGACTTACTTGGGTCGAATTTTATCATCGGCGGGGACTTTAATGCGAAAAACACCTTTTGGGGATCACGGTGCAATTCAACAAGAGGTAGAGTACTCTTCAAAGCTAGCATGAAACGTGGCGTGGTTTTCCTTTCGACGGGAAAGCCAACGTACTGGCCAACCGACAGAAACAAAGTACCTGACCTTGTCGACTTCTTTATCGCAAAAGGGGTTCCCCGCCACCTCACAAATGTAGAAGAAGGCTATGATCTCTGTTCGGATCACTCGGCAGTCGTTTTGAAAATCGGCGGAAGTCTAGCAAAAAATGAGAGAGCGCCTAGGCTAACGAATAACAACACCGACTGGGATGGCTTTAGGAAATACTGTAAAGAAAATGTATCTCTACATGTACCACTTACAACCCCTTTAGAAATAGAAGACGAAGTCGATAAACTCGTTAGAACTATCCAAGACGCTGCTTGGAACAATACTTCTTTCCGGAAAACTGGAGTAAGGAAAAGCGGATCAATTTACCCGCGCGAAATTGAAGAGCTCATACGCGAAAAGAGAAAGGCTCGAAAGAGGTGGCATTTGTCTCGAGCTCCTCCTGATAAAACCATTCTGAATGGGCTATCTAACAAATTAAAGCACTTACTTCAAGATTTTAAAAGTCGCGAGACTACCAACTACCTCGAAAACTTGACTGCCGATAGAGGGTCAAACTATTCACTTTGGAAAGCCGTGAAGTCCATTAAAAAGCCCATAGTACACTCGGCGCCAATAAGAAAAGATAACGGTGAATGGGTAAAAGGCGACAAAGAGAAAGCAGATGTATTTGCAGAACATCTAGAAGAAATATTCAAACCGTTTGACGGGGAGCCGTTGGTTGACGATCTGTATCGCAATGCGGAATTAGACAATTATCGAATGAAAACCGTGACACTGTCTGAACTTCGTCAAACAATCCGAAATTTGAAAAATAACAAAGCTCCAGGCTATGACCTAATTACTGGGGAAATTTTGAAGGAGCTACCGAAAAGAGCGTTAGTCAAGCTTCTCTACATCATAAACGCATCAATGAGAATTTCATACGTTCCACGGCAATGGAAAGTCGCAGAGGTAATAATGGTTCCGAAACCAGGGAAATGCCCGAACGACAAAAAATCATATAGACCGATTTCGCTTCTGCCGATTATATCTAAAGTCTTCGAGAAACTTGTGCTCAAACGACTGCAACCAATAATTGAAGAAAGACGATTGATTCCGGATCACCAATTCGGCTTTAGGGTCAAACATTCAACACTTGACCAGGTCTATCGAATAACTAATGAAATTGAGAAAGCCTTAGAAGCGAAAATGATATGTTCTACCGCTTTTCTTGACGTATCCCAAGCCTTTGATAAAGTTTGGCACGAAGGCCTAAAATATAAGCTACGGAAAGTTTTGCCGGAAAAAATGTATGAACTCTTAGAGTCTTATCTTGACAACAGACTATTTCGAGTGAGATACGGGAGCGAATACTCAGAATTCAAAGAAATACAAGCCGGCGTTCCACAAGGTAGCGTCCTCGGTCCAACACTGTTTTTACTTTTTACAAGAGATGTACCTCAAGTAGAGACAACGACTATAGCCACGTTCGCTGACGACACGGCTATCCTCGCTACGGATAAGACAGTCGAACAATCAACGGGAAAACTCCAACGCGCTTTGAATAAAATATGCGAATGGACAAAGGCCTGGCGAATCCTCCTAAATGAGACAAAATCAACGCATGTAAATTTTACTTACAAGAGGGTAATCAACTTACCTCTATTTATAAACTCGGTACAAATTCCGTACGCAAACGAGGCGAAATATTTAGGCATGACCCTAGACGCAAAACTTAAGTGGAAGCCACACGTTAAAAAGAAACGCGATGAACTTGAAATCAAGCTACGAGAACTGAATTGGCTTATCGGACGTTATTCGAAACTAAGCGTATATAACAAACTGCTATTGTATAAGCAAGTGCTAAAACCATCTTGGACGTACGGTATACAACTTTGGGGTTGTACCAAACCAAGCAACATATCTATTTTAGAAAATTTTCAGAATAAGACACTAAGAGCAATCGTAAATGCTCCATGGTATATAAGAAATAGCGATTTACATCGAGATCTAGGCATCGCAACCGTGACCGACGAAGTAAGAAACTTTGCTTGCAAACTTCACACTCGCCTTCACGGCCATTGCAACCACGAAATAATCCGAACTCTGGATCAGACAAATCTTGCACGCCGACTACAACGAACAAGACCGTTGGATCTAGCGTCGTAAGAGGAAACCGCACATAATGACGGTATTGCAGGTGCTTTCGTTGGAAGGTAGCCTGCCAAACGCGATTACTATACAGAAGCATGAACTACTTGTTAAGGAAACTTAGTCGTAGTCTTACAAAGATTGGGAGGTTTTTTAGTGAGTAAGAATCTCACACTACTATGAGCACGCGCGTTCGATTCTCATAGTGCCTATGAAGGTTTTTACCTACCCACGGGAAAAAAAAAAAAAAAAAAAAAAAAAAAAAAAAAAAAAAAAAAAAAAAAAATTTTCGGAATGTTTCGGTCAGATAGTGAGTTAGGAATTCAAGCAATAATGAAGCGTTTTGAACAAACACGTTTTGAAAAAACACTCCAAATCAGCACCACTGTAAGTGAAAGTCTTCAAAACCAACCTGGAAACTTTATCTGCTACCGAAATCAATGATTGGGTCGTTTTTAAAGTTTTTTTTTTTAAATATTAAGCATTGTGCACATCTACTCTTAAAAGCCTTTCATTTGACGTAAGTTTCATGCAGATCCGTTTTGTACTAAAATAGAAAGGGGGGTCAACATTATATACAAAGGGTATTAATATATCTGCAGCCAATGTGCACTTTTGGCTTTTCTTTGTATTTTTTTTTTAATATACTTTTTTCTCGGGGCACAGTAGGTCAAAAACTTTACAGTGCGTATAATAATCTCTTAAGCCTTAAATAATCTCTCCTCTTTATTTACCTCCTTAAATGTCAAAGGTTCATTAAAAAACTAAGTGAATCACAGCTCAAAAGGTATTAAAATCAATAAGCTTCCTGTTAAAATCGTCGTTTGGAGACAAATGGTTTCCAATCTAGCTTTAAAATTGGAACATTTCCGCAGACGAAATAATTACACTTTATTATAAACTAACGTTAATAGTTCCTTAACAATTGAAATTGACTTATAAATGTCGAAGCACTGAGGCAATCAGCGTAATTAAAGATTCCCAGTCTGTCCCAGTGTTGAGGCATGCCCATGCCCAGTAAATTTCACTCTCTGTGTAACAAACGAAAAAAAAAAATTGTTTTCAACACGGCTGTGTAATTAAGTCAAAACTCTCGCCAATCTTCTACTCGTAACCCTTCAATCCAATCACCAAACCTCCCCTGTCCGCCCACGGCGAATCACCTGGCAAACTGCCTTTCAAACAATAAATTAAACACGCGCTCGCCATTAATTCAAAACATCTTCACGTCGTCGTCGACGTCGCGCCCCGCGCGGCCAATGTTTTATAGGTTTTTAGGTTCTCAAAGTCCATCACCCATGGCGACGATGACGGAGCCTTCAAGGCAACCTAAGTGGTGGCGCTCCTTACCACTTCCACTGGTCCCATTTGACTTTTACTCAATTATCGATCAAACATTGAATTCGCAATATTTACCTGGGTAATTCATTTGCATATTATTTCCCTCAAAAGGTATCCCTTCCATCGTCCTTGATACTCGATGAGACGAGAACGCGATGCTAAGTAATGATGTCTCGTAATTGTATTATGAAACTTTCTTGTAAGATTTTTGTTGTGGGATAACAGCCACCACAAAAAAAAAAGGAACTTGCTAAGCCTCTAAGGATTGTAAGGATCCATTATCGGCCTTGTGTTGTGGTATCTTTTTCCCCTGAAATCTTTCATTTATTTCCTGGAATCATGATTTAAACGAAAACAGGTACGAGAGTCGACGTGATTGGTGGTGTGGTTAGCTTAAGGGCGTTCGGAAATTCATTGACCCATTAATTTGGCGACCAAACGTCACAGGGTGACAGCAACTGCTCGACCATTTACAATAAATGGAGAACGTACAGCCTTTAATGATTTATAGCAGTACCCGGCGGTACTGAAGGTAAATCAATGACTGGAATACAAATATTTGAGTGTTTTTTTTTTTCACTTTTACGATGGCATTTCAAAGTGAAACGTTTCGGGATAATATCAATCAATTTTGTAACCCAGATACTTTATTACTCTGCGTGTAACGCAATGTAACTTTTTAATATTTTTTTGCCATCATGTTGGTGGATAAAACTTTAAAGGGCGGTCGTGTTTTTTTTTATGGTTAAAAACGAAACAGACTATGGATGAGTATTCAAATTTTGTTGGCCGGCTTTGATTAATCTGTTATGGAGAAAACGAACTTCTGCCGCAAGTGGGAATAAATCACTCTCGAATAAATAAATGATTAATGGGAAAACAGAATACCAGAGGGACAAAAGAATAGGTAACCGAGGTCATAAAATAGGCCCACAATTTAACGTGATCGAAGTTTTTTTATTCAACTAATATTTTGGGAAAATCAAATATTAAGTAAATAGGCAAATGACATAAGCAAAATTTGTTTTAAAAGAACTCCATTACGTTCTTCTTCATGATTGTTGTTTTTCAAACTTACTTTAAATTTTTTCTGAAAGTAATTTTTATAATACGTTCACCAAATTAACGTAGATTATTCAAACAAAAATTGATTTGTTTAACAAATAATAAATTTTTTTTTGTAATTATAACATTTGATGTGGCTAAATGATAAAACACATTTTTCGAACCTTTTTTTTTTAATATTTTGCCAAATAAGGGGTGCCCGACGGACGTAATTCTACCGAACGAGAGAGAACCTGTGTATTTGTGCGGCAGTCTTAGGCCAATGCCTAACTAAATTTTTTAACCATGCTTAACATTTCAAACAAACTTATATAATTATTTTTTTGAATACAATTGACCCCTCATGTATTTTTTTAAGTAATCATCATGGTGTGGAGGGTTTCACACCAAATGATAGACAAAGTCAAACCAAAATAGAAAAACATGGCAAAAATCGCAAAATGTAAGACCCACCCTGTAATTTTTGGTTGCTCCTTCATATAAGTGGATTAAAACTTATTTATAGGGATCTCGCTTAACTTTAATTATTGTTGAAATGAACGTTTACCGGTGGTGAAGATTAGGTTTTCAATATGAGTTTCAGGTTCAAAAGGTGTAATGAGCTTAACAAGATATGCTCAGGAACAAATAGTGATTTGTATGATGGGATACTGGGCCACTGGGACACAGCCAGTAGAAAAGATTTGAAAATTGGAGACAGGAAGAAGGCAACGTGTGAAAGTTTTACATATGCAGATGATTCTGAATGGCTGTATTGGCATCGTGGTGTAGTAATGGGCTACTTTGCACAAGGTCCCGAGCTCAAATCCCGACAGAGGCAATAAAGGTACATATTATTAAAAACACCTGTATCGCATACAGCATGCATGGTAGAGGTCAGGTTTTGATTCTTAAAGGCTGCAAAAAATGCTCCTTCTGAAGACATTTTTTGAAACCAACACAAAAAACCTGAATTAGTGATCCAATGCGATTAAAAACAAGTGACAAAGTGCAACAGTGCGTATGTAAAAGCGTCAGTCCGCCTGCGACAGATTGCAAAATACCCTACCCTACCTAAAAAGAAACGCCACGCCTCCAAAAAGAGGGCGGAAAATAAAAATATAACTTTTGAATGCATATATTTCGGGCTAAAACTCCGCCTTTTTAGCTCAAAACTTCACCTTTTTTAAGCCATGTCAACAAAAAAGTTGGAGGCCTAAGGAAAAATTAAAAACACATGACGGTTAATTTAAGTTTTCAGTGAAAAAAAATATTGGCATCTTGAAAAGTTGCCAGCCCCAAAGAAGAAAATTTAAAAAATACGCTAGAGAAAATTTGGAATTTCCCTAATAAAACCGAGTTTTTATAAAATATTGAAAAGTTTTTGAAATGATATATTTATAGCCAATTTATTTAATGTGCCCGTTTGTAACGTGTTTACGATCATAACTTTTTAACCATGGGCCCACATACGAAGCAACCACAGTTTAAGAAAAGACTAAAATCAAATTTTGGTTGAACAGTTTTGAAACTGCGTTTTTTGTATTAAAAAAGAAATAGTGAAAAAGGTTTTGTACCCGCGATTATATCCGATGCTATAAGGCTAAATGATTTGAAAAAAAATTTTACACATCAAGAACTATTTGAAATTTTCGTGAAAGCTATGCCGAATTTTGAATATTCAGAAGATTTTGAGATTTAGTTAGAAAATTTCAATTACATTTTAAAAACTCTTTTTAAAAATATTATGGCTGTGTTGAATTTTTTTAAGTTTATTAAGTTTAATTCATTTAACTAAGATTAATTATAATGTATTAATTTAGATAATTTATTAAGTAAATAATGGGAGAAGTCTCCACCCCATTTGGTGTTTTACAACAGGCGTTTAAGCTTAATTGTCAGTTTGCCTGCACAAAACACAAATTTCACAAGATTTCCCTGCAAGACTTACGGCAAAGTCTGCAAAAATCGTATGTGAAGCATGTAGCTCAACGAGTCTTCGCTTGAAGACGTCGAGTTGAAGATTCAAATTGAATCAGAAGATGTTAAAACTCGTGACTTGGTGTGTTTTATTTCCAAAAAAAAAATAAACATTTTAAATAGTCAACTAGCAAATTGCTAACGTAACAAACAAAATGCTTGTGGGGTAATATTTGAAATATTTGAAATAAATTATGGGAGTAGTCTCTACCCTATTTTTTTGTTACATTTGTTACAAGCATTTTAATTGTTATATTAGCAATTTGCTAGTTGACTAGTTAAAATGTTAAATACACTTTGGAAAATTATTTATTAAGTTTAAAACGTGGGAAGAAAATTCTAAATTTTATGAGATTTTTCAAAGATTCCTTTTCTAACTTAAATTTTTCTAAAATGATTTGCAAAGTAAATATGAATACCCTTATTTAATACCGTTATCTTAAATTCTATGCTCAGAGCATTGTAAAAGAATAACCATTGCTAGCGCAAAGTATGCGAGAGTAAAAAAAATATATAATTCTTATTATAAAATTGCTTTAATAATTTTAAATCTAAGAATTGGGCAAATAAGTCCCTCTTTGTTTTCTAAACTGCAATGTAAACTAGTAAGGAAGTGCTGCAGTATGTAGCAATCCGTGAAACGGATTGTTGAATTTACCCCACTGTCCCAAATTGTAAATTCATGATTAAATTGTTCTTTTTCGACGCTTTGATACTCCCAGCTCTTTTATTGAAAAAAAAAAATAGTTAAAGTATTCCATAAGTAAATTTGCTTTTTAAAATTTGCTTTTTAAACAAAATGGCAGAACTGAGAACGCGATTTTTTCAAACACATAACGATTTCTCCTAAAGGAACTATTTGCCCTGAACTATTTGCCCTTAACACAATAATTATATATCTAAAAAAAACATGTTTATTTCAGTTTGCTATGTTTGTAACAAAAATAAACCGAAAAATAGAAAAATTCAATGATTTTAACTAAAGTGTGCTCAGAAGATACTAAACTGGACATATTTGTGACACCTTTTATGGTCTGGCATAAACTCGCAGTTTTCTAGAAGAGCAAAAGTTGGTGAATTGTGTGGCATTTAAATTTTCTTGCTACTCTATTTCGTTATTTTCCTATCCTTAAATACTTTATTTAGCCGTTTAACTATCTGCAATAGACTTGTGTTTAAAACGGCATTGCTTAAATTGTACAAAATGTAAACTTAAATGAATTATTTTGGAAAATAAAATACCTAATTAATTACTACTACTTGAAATTCTTAATTATCATGAAATTCTTAAGTGCCTTCTGACAGGCCTGCAAAATTGGTACTAAATTGGACTTTTTCGGCGAAAAAACTATGGCCTGTCATGCACTTGCGGCAAGCTCAGCTTAGGCAGACCTACTTTTTCTAGAATAGTAAAAGGTAAGGAAAAATGTGGCATTTTAATTTTTTAGGTTCCCGATGACGCAAGTACTCGGTTAAAACACCGTTACTTCGGGCTGGTCTGGCATTGGGTTGTGGCTGGGTGATGACTGGCAGACCAATGGTTTTCTTCGACTACTCTGTAGTCTGTACTTCAATTCAGTTTTGATTTAGGTACCTTTTGTCGTAAGAAGTCGTTCATAAATTTAACCAAAAGTGCCGTGATTAGGGTCATTTGCAGCAGGACCAACTAGTGCAAATCAAGTAATCGTTTCTATTCTCAATACTCCGCTTTCATAGAAATACATTTTGTTCAGGTAGTCGATGACGTAAGTGATTCGTCAAGCATGAGTTATTGCTCATTTAGTGAATTTTTTCACGAGATGTTATGTGCTTATTGTTTTCATACTACAACTTGGGGGCCAACTTCGTTTCCTACTCTACTGAGAATAGTGTTTTTTAACAACAATTGAAAAAATGCATCCTCAGTCGAGTAGATTCAGATTCTTTTCATTTTTCGAAGCCTATGTCCATAGTTATAGCCAGTGGAGGATTCTTTGTTTCCTCAATTACCTTCTGCTCAACCACCTCAAAGCAATTTACAAAATGCACGCTTAGTAGTAGCTTTAGCCTTTCTGAAGTAGATTCTATCGAGAATCCTTCTATGTTTTTCAAAAAAACCTGGTCCGATTTTCATGATGTTCGAAAAATTTTCACATTGACACAGACAAAGGTATTGCTGCCATAATGTTGCGATATTTATCTTACTCGCAACTAGGTAAAAACCTGTGCACAGACCTTGTCTACAATATGTCTCATTAAATAAAGAGTATACGGATCTGATAATTTGCCCTCTGGTAGAGACTCTTTTCATCGACTACAAATTTCAAGACCCTTTGACGGTCGTACAGACACCCTCGTAGTGCTCTATTGGAATGCATATTTACAGCTTCGCAGGAAAAAAAGTTCTAGATTGCCTTTTGAAGCTTTAGTTTGTTTGTAAGAAACTAAAAAAATTACGTATTTACCTTTGGGAAGCAATCAATATTTGAAGCATATATTGCGGTACAAAATTAATTATGAAAGTACATTTTCAATGTAAGCGAAGCGAAAACACATTTTGATAACGATGTGCCAAGAGCTTAAAATTTGCCATGGCATACAAGACAAATAAAACTGAATTGAAACAAAAAAAACCCTGCAAGCACACTCATTTACATGTTCTTGAGTCGAACTATTTCCTGAATTATTAGCGAATAAGGGCCTCATTTAATGTGTTATCCCACCTTATGTCAGTATTTTTTTTTTGTAAACAAAATTTACAACACCTACGCTCAGAAAAAAACAACAAGATTGTTTTTCTTTAGATTCATTAAAATTTTGCCAAACAGAAAACACTCGAAAAGTTCCAATAACTCGAAGAACTTCTTAATTTGTTTTGGTTAAAAAATCCTCAATAAACAGAGAGTAGGAAGACGAAAGATCCACTCTAAAGCTCACAATGTGATTCCTCTTGTTCGCTACAGGGAGTTTCGTTCAAATTTTCAACTAAATCAACAAGCGTTCACATATTCTTGGATGTGGCCTCGAAATTGTGTACCTTCTTAAAGTATACCTACCATCACCACGATGATTCTGATAGGTACTTGCAAAATTATTTCAAAATTTCGAATCAGTCGTGCGTATTTACAACGTTTGTTTTCTTGAGTTTCAGTCTTATTGGGTTTGTTTTGCAGGATGTCTTCAGTTGCTACAAATGTAGGGTTGATCATAATGAGGAAAACCACACCATAATGGTGGTTGATTATGGGGTCTAAGGCGCAAGGGGTGCTTTTTTGGGATTTAGTTGAGATTAGTTCTGATTTAGTTGAGAACTGAGGAATTTTCATCAAGCGGTAAAAAATATAGCAATGATTTCTGATAAGGGCTAGCGAAAATTTTTTTTGACTATTTTTTCAGTACCTACCAACCCCATACGTTTTTTCTCGGCTTTGCTTCAACAAAAACAACTGAAGATTGTTTTCTTTTTTCAAGACCCCAAAAAGTAAAGCCCCAAATTCTAAAATAATTACCAACACCTCAGAGGTAAGGCTCTATTTCAGAATGATATACGACCAAAGTACCGAAATGAAATAAGGGTCAATCAAGGTTGATGCATGACTTATTATGCAGACAATTTTGGTTGTTAGTTATTTTTGCAAAATTATTTGAATTTTGATATTTCGAATTATCAAGCAGATGCATTCCTTATCGGTTCAAGAAGGAAGGATTGATTAATTTACTCAACGAATCAACCCTAAGGCATTAGTCGAAGAAGCAGCAAGTTTTTTCTCTATAACTCTGAAGTATGAAAGTTGTATCGACAAAAAAGATCTTTTTAGGTCGAGGTATTTAAAATAAAATTTTGTATGAAACCATTTATTACTTGTATTTTTTTATTCTCATTATAAAAAAAAGTAAAACTGAATAAAAACTGGGCGTGATCTTTGGTAGTCAATGTTTGGGCGACATTCTTCTGAATAAGCTACGGCCAATTCTAAAATAGTCCTCCATACAGAAAATCAGGCTTCAGATGTAATTGTCCAGCGATTGTTTTTCGTCCTGGTTGTTTTCAAGCTAATCGAATTTTTTGAAAATCAATTCCTCCTACAATAAGCACTGGTCAGTATTTAGTAAAATGAATGTGAATCGGCAGGCAAGGGTTTCTGTACCCCAAACCTGAAAAGGTCTATTCCATCTCTAACACATAAACATTTCACTAGAACTTTCTTCGACCGAAAGATGGTAGCACACATTGAAGGTGTAGGTAAAGTTTTCTCTAAAATATCACCATTCGTCAATATGTCGAAATGGCAACCGAAAATCATTTTTATAGCGCACATACATGCTCGCTCTCTGAAAAAAAAAACTACAGACCTATTCCATAAAAAGGTTAACCAATTTTTATTACAGAAAAAAAGGTCAGCACGAAAAAAGGATGGATAACATGATATGTTTTCCGAAGGGAAAAAAACATAAACATTCCATTTCGATGTTCAAAACATATATCCCTTTAAATTTCTTGTGCCTTGGTAAAAAGGACGAAGAGAGGTTCCCACGTATCATTCGATTCGTGTTATCGGGATCAAGTAATAAAATACCTCCTTAAGGCACCTCGATTTTTCTTAGCCACAAAAAGATCTCTTTTTGAAGCCGTTGCGGAAAGATTATATTGTGCTCAAGGATATACCAGGAAAAATTTCTACCCACAGTTTTCTAAAGGCTTTATGGCCCCTATCATTGATTAAAAAAAAAAAGAGTTTATGAAGGACGACTATAACCGACAAATGTGATTACCATTGGTTCATTAATTAATTGCCTCAATTACTACCGCCATTCACTTAGTCACCATCAATATTAATAAGGATAATGTCCCATCCGGCCACCAAGATCCATGAAAAGGATGAAATTTCTGTCGAAATGTGGTATTGCATAGTTCTTGGCGGCCATCTCCGCAAGCTATTCACTTAGCCATTCGCAGTCATTATCCTTTTCCTGGATTTTTATGTTTGGAATTAAAGCTTGACGGCAGCGCGCGTATACGTTGCTGGAAGGATGAGTAATTAATTTAGTTCATGCTGTGTGCGTACTCGCCGGCCGCCATATTTTCGGCAGTCTCTTCGGAAATGGCGGGTTTCTTTGTGTGCAATTAATTTTCTATGACAGCAATCATGCTGTTTGCCGGATTAAATTTATAGTAATTATCGCGCGGTAAACGAAACGTTAAGGGAAACAAGGATGACAGCGTGCTTGGTGATTTATTGCAAGCCATGATAATGAACAGCATCAGGAGGTGTGAAATAGTGGGAAAGGCGAAGAGGAAATAGCCTCTGGTAATGTGCGGGTTTCTGTTGATTTTTTGGTTTTGTCATTTTGGTCTGTTATTGGAATTGTAACAGATTGATTGCAAAATAAGCTTGACAGGTGCTATAATAGTCACATTCCAAGCGACGGAAGTATTTATGAATATTTGTGTTTAATGACCATTTACAATTATTACAAATTTTGCATACCTTAGGGCTCAATTTACTTCAATTGAAGTACAAAATAGTTTTTGCGTAAACCTTTTCTTTTGAAACCTTGCTTTCGCAGGAGCTTTAACAACAATTACTAATATTGTTAGATTCTTCGACAAATTCCGTTCAAATCAAAACCCAAACGAGCTTTTAAAAAGCCAAGACAAGAAAGGAATCAGGAGCAAAGGTAACAGAGTCGACTTAAAATACTGAAGTTAGAAGGCTTTTCGCTAGCTCTGGAAAACTAGGTCTTTGAAACCGAAGATCAATCGGACTAGGGATGCTACTCATAAAGTAGAGTAGAACAAGATCAAATTTTTACAATGCACTCATTTTATAATTATGTTTTCGTTATAGAATTCTCTCCCAAATTTCTCATTTATTTGAAAAAAAAGTCGAATTCTTATTCAAAAAAGGCTAAAATATGGGCGAGGTCAATGCTCTCTGGGCCAATCTTCGAGATATAGGTGTAGGAAAAAATAGAGCGGGTGGAATGCAACGCTAATCCGAACGTTCTAAATGAGCAATTTATCTCTCAAATGTCAGTATAGGAAGTTCTAAGACAGTGTTCTAAAATCTGTTTACTACTTTGGGTTCAGTGCAGCTCGGTTTATTGAAAACTATTTGAAAAATTGATCACAAAGGGTTATAGTTGCTGGAAAAGCATCAAGATCTAGGTTTGTTTCAGCTGGAGTACCCCAGGGGTCGACTTTGGGTCCTCTCCTTTTCTGATAGCTTATAAATAACCTACCTGCTTTATGCACAAGTGTCCGTTTACATATTTATGCAGACGATGTTCAAATCTATTTCTCGCGACCCAACGATCTGATCGATGATCTGATGGCGAAAATTAATGAAAATCTTTAAGCTATCCACGCTTGGTCTCAAGACAATGGTCTAACGCTGAACCCAAGCAAAACTCAGGTGGTTATTATTTATAAAGAAGTTTTATGATCCCGTGAGATTTGTCATCAGTTTGCCTGTCCAACGCGAAAGTGCCTTTATTGACATCTGTAACAAGCCATGGTTTCAAAATTATTTGCAGTCTCTCGTGTAAGGATCAGACGAATTTGACTGTTGGGCGGATTGATGGGACACTAAGGAAACTTTGGCTACAATAAATTGAAATTGAAAGCGATTTCAAGGCTATGCCTCACACCAAAAATTAATGCACCAACGCTATAACAATACAGCTAAAATTTGATTTAAGTGTATTTTTTTAATAAAAGGTAAATCTACAGGTCAATCATATAGGTCGATAGTGGGCCTGTCTGTGGACGGATTCGACGCATTTCTATACTTGATCTGGTTCAATGGACTTCTAGCTCATCATTAAATATTGTAGGTTTCTTGGATCTTAGAACAGCCCAAGATATCGTGTGGAAAAAAATTATGAACAAACTTCCCGACATTATCTCCTGTAAGGTCTGCAACCTTAACAAAGCCCTAATACGCGAGGACCACTGAGAGGATATTTAATGCATTTATTAACGATAATCGCAAGGAGGCTCAGCAACGGCCTTCCCCAAGAGTCAGTGTCTGCGCAACACTTTTTAACTACCCTTTGGAAAGCTCCAACAGGTGGCTAAATCATATTTCAACCTTCCATTGTGGCGCGAAGCTTCCATTCTGGGGTCCCCGATTGAGGGGGATAGCCCACCAGATATGGTGGGTACCGGCATGAAAAAAATTTGCGGCGGACAAACGAAAAATCCATTAGGTAGTGTCCCTTTCTCAAATGAGAGGCATTCTGTTCGGCGTCTGTTATCCTGGTTAGGGCCGGGTGAATAATAAACATCTTTCTTCTTTCCTTCTCTCCAGCAAAAAAAAAAAAAATTAAGAACATTGCAATTGATGCGAAATATTTTAATCAAATTCTCTGCTATATGGATATATCATTGTATTACTCCGTAAGGGCACAACACTTTATAAGTTTTTGGTGTTGGTTATATGAGTATACTTTAAAGTGAAAGTCAAAATCCTCATCACCTCTATATGCAGATATAACTAAAACGATCAAAACACCCCGATTCGCAAAGAATTTAAGTGCAGAAGATTGTTTCTTGAGAAATACTGGTCATCTTCGTGGGCGTACCAAACCAGGTACATGGGCGTACCTGAAGCCAAAACGTAAACAGAGAACATAAGCCTCATGCGCGCATGCCACTGCAAAGGAGAAAGATTAGATCACCAAAGATTGTCCACAACGAGCTTGTGGACACAAAATTTGAGCAATGCCCTGGCTATGGTATCAAGATTATCCTAGGCAATTTTCAGACCAAGCAAGGAAGGGAGGGCGTTTTTGGTCGCACGATCGGATTTAGCCTGACGGATTTAGACCGATCGAGTTTCCTATGGGCCGACACATTGTGGTAGCTAAAACACAGTTCCCGCATCTCAACATTCACAAAGGAACTTGATGATCTCCCGATCAATCAAACGTCAACCGATCGACGTAATGATTTCGTCTAGTATGATGGCGAATAACGTCCGCTACGTCGTTGTTGTCAAGGGTACAACTGTAGAGAGAGAAACACGGACTCCTAAGTAAAAAGACAAAGGACGAGGAGCGCGCGGTTGAAAAGATGCTTCAACAGGAATAAGGCTTGAAAGTTTTGCTTAATGATCAGAGGGTTCGCCAAGGGTTAAAAGTTTGAAGGGAAGCCTTTATGGACCATTAAGGGAACATGAGGATTTAAAAATTCTGCAGACTGTATAATGGCAAAGACAAACTGAGTCCCGCTGTCCTGTCAGACAGAATGCATCTTAGACCCAGACGAAGAAAAAGCATACGAAGTGAACGTTACTGAGTCTTAAGTGCAATAAACCGGCAGGAGCTGACAGCCTAGCTGTCGAACACTTTAAAGCTGCTGGTGATGATCTGGTTAGGAACATGCACTTAGCTCATCTGCAAGATATGCGGTCGGAGAAGAGCCTGCACGACAAATAAGAAACCTCAGTATTATTTGCTCGATCCTCAAGAAAGGAGACCTTCTCTGCCGGGCCGTATGTCAATAACCTCATGGGTCCATATCAGTTTGGGGTTAGGTCAGGAAAATCCACCCATCGATCAAATATTCACATTGCGGCAGTTCTTGGAAAAAATCCAAGAATTCCAAATTGATACCCAACACTTTTCACCGATTTCGAGGCCGCGCGTGACAGAATCTATAGAAATGATCTCTTGAGGGCAATGTCTAGCCTTGTCATCCCTGCCCAAATCGTCAGACTGTGCAGGACGACAACGATAAAAACAAAGCTTTTCCGTCATGATCGTTAAACAACTCACCGATCCCTTTGATGTCAAAACATGTCATGTGACTTCTAAAACAACATTCGGGAGTTGCTGGGCGCAATCGGGCGCCTTTCCCGCTGGCGGCTAGGTAGGTACGGGTATGAATAAATCAGGGGAAGACCAAAACCAGCAAGAAACAATAAATCAGGAGAGTCTGTCTCAAAATTAGAGGCTTCCTGGGGGGAGATAATAAGCTCTCGTGTATTAATATAAACGCACACAGCATTCATGGTTGGAAGTTGCTATCAGTCTTGTAGGTCCCAGTTAATTTTAAATGTACTTATGTAGGTAACATGTGATGTAGGTTTTATAGTATTTTCAGAGTTTGAAGAATGATTAGGAAAAATATTTTTTTGTTGTTGAAAAGTTGGATTTTTCGTCACCCGTGTTTATGCCCTCCTGAACGTTACTTTTTCGAGTTTTCAAAAAAGCTTATACGCATTTGTTACCGGCTGAAATGCGTGAAAAGCAACGCAACCACTGCATCACCATGAGGACACGCCAAGATGATTCGGTAAAACGGGTATATAAGTCTTCAAAACCTTTAGAAATAGGTCCTCAGACACAATATTCCCATAAAAAAAATTAGAGTAATGGAATTATTGTTCATCTAACTTTATCCTCCTTGGTAGTCTTCAATTTCAAATAAAATTGCCCGAAAACATTTCGAAGGAGGCCAGTAATTAAATTGGTTCCACATCAATAAATCCCTTTTTTTGTTCAGCACAAGACTGCTTTTTACTCAGGAGAACGTCTCTTCAACACATGCAACCATCCAAAGAAAATACCTTTCGACTTACCCCATGTATAGCGCACCGAGATTTCAACGTGGTTTCCACGTTAACAATACTTCATTCAAGGATACACTCATCACCACAAAGCCATAGTACATACATAAATCAACAGCAAGTGGTACCGCGCCATAGCGCAGCGCTAATGTTATTTCGGTGCCTATCCTCTGGCCATAGCAAACGAGCCAGCAAAGTACAGCAAACGAACTAAGGTGCAAAGTGTTATGTAATAAAATGTAAAACTATTACTATTACGAAACCATAGCCCCGTCCAAGCCCTCAAGTACACAATCGACAGCAACACACTACCAATGACCTCAATACTCGTGCCAGGTTATCTGCCAAAAGCGGCAAACACAACCGCTACCGGTATCAGGCAACAACAAAACAATACTGCCGTCATCGCAAGGATATAGTCACAACACTATTATGTACACCAGATGTGAATGCCGAATGGGTTTTCACTTGGTTTTGTGTTTTCAAGCTCCTCATGCTGGTTTGCAGGCAAGCTCATAAGATAAATCGATTGGGAAAGTTTTTCGGAAATCACCTTGAAGAATTTCGCCAACATGCTGTGGAGATATACATTCGCGTATATATTTTTGAAACGGACCAAGAACAACCAATACTTTCGAACTCAGCCGTACTGTGCTGATATCTTTCGGCTAATGGTGAAAAGGAAATTGAATTAAATAGGGTGGTTCCAAAAGTTTAAAGAAAGTATTTTTTTAGCTTTGCTATTGGCTTTCTTTTGTTCAGCACAGAGTTTGGCTCAAGAATTCTAATGAAAATTTTTAAATGCTAGTTTAGCATAATGGTGCTGTTTCGAACACTGCTCGATATTTATATGGTTGATAAGAAAACACTTTCCGCAGAAGCACAATAGAAGACTTTGACGGCCAGAGCAATAAGAATGCGGTGACATCAGAGACATCTGGCTAGAATAGTAAATTTCTCGCGTTCAATTCCTGTTATTTATGCCATTGATTGTTTTTTACTCAACATATTTTCATCTTGAATATATGTTGAGTAGTAGTTTAATACACTTCATTCTTTTAATAAGTATGGGTTTGTTGTACTGTAGTACTAACTATAGTTTGTACTAGCCTGATTTTGACCCTTAAAGTATACTATTTCTGAGCGCCATCATATATTCAATAAATTGTGTTAGTGCCCTGAACCGATACGCTATAATTATCTCAAGACACCCTTTTAGTATTCCCCATTTTTATGAATTTTTGGGGATAGCGGTCTGTTAAGCAGAACAGCTGTGTAGGTACACCGCGGGCTTCGAATTGCTCCTATTGAACAAATACGTGCACAGTTTTACAGCTTGTTGAGTTATGACAACTTCACAGTACGGTAGACGACAGAAGGCGACGCAATAGAAAATTGTTGATTTTATCATTTGGGACATTGATCCACAGATTCTGCTAAGAGTTAGCCAGGACTTTTGTTCCGCAAGAACTCTCCGCAATCTTTTGATTTGTGTATAACAGCCTGATACCTGATAGGATTCGTAGCGTATTTATTCAAAACCATTTTATTCGATTCTTTTGTAGGAAATCGAAAAATTTAATACTTGATATAGAATGTAGAAAAGACTTAGTTTTTCATTCTTTTCTTACAAAGTTTTGGGCCACGCCCACATTCGGAGGCAGAATCTAAGAAAAGCCTTGAACTTAAAAAAAAAACGTTCATTTCGACTATTCTCTCTATTGGGCGTTTGAAAGAAGTCAAATGCTCGCAGCTTCGAAAAAAGATTTAGCTTTGAATTGACTACAAAGCACAGTAATGTCAAATCCCACTTTGAAAGTTGTTTTCATTTGACTACGTTTCATGGCAAATGTGTCATTTCCCAACTTTAAAATACTTTATTTTGATTTGATCCTTAAAAACCATTCTACCTCGACTAAGATTTGAGCCTGGTTCACCGGTCTAACGCCCGAAGATGTTCTCCACTAGCCCGAGTCGTTGCGAGATAATTCAGCGCGAAAAAGTCATTTTAAAAAAAAACAACGATATGGAAAAACTTTAAATAAAATATTATTTTTATATTTAATTCTGGGTACCACATTCATTCTACTCGTTTCTGTTTATTTATTTTTGCTTATTCTTGCTATCTGCTATCAGTTGATGCTAAATTTTTTATTATTTCGTGAATTTTATGCAGAGATAACAAAGAAGAAAAGAAAGAACTCGGTTAAAGCACTAGAGACGGAAGTGGGGCTGTGGTGCAGATGGTAGCACCTCCGGCCGACAATCGGAAGGTCTTGGGTTTAATCCTAGACCCATTCAACTAGTTTTTATTTTTTGCCCTCATGTCTTGCTATGGTTTTTCTAAACTAAAGTCACAGGGTGAAATTGAGCTAAGCGGGCGAAGTGTCGAAAGAAAAACAATGTAAAATTACTTTGTTTAACTTAAAAACAACGTTCAAGAAACTTTAAATTAAACAACATTCATTCAACATTAAAATGAACGCGTTCACATTTCAAACTAGGTACTTTGCCTTTGTTTTTATTATTATTATAATTTTTTTTTGTATTACTAAGTGATTAATTACATTATTAATATAATAACGGCTCAGCGATTTTCGAAAAATTATTCAACATTTTCGTTGTAAATTTTTCGTTGAATTTTCTCCAGTGTACTTTCAGCAACCATCATGACCATTCATTAAAGTGCATACCTGGAAAATTGGTCTTCAGCTTTAGTTCTGGAAAATCAGTGAAGCTATACGGTTACCCTCAAAGTGTGTTAGCCATCCGAAATAGTACTAGTTCTTCCGGCTCTTTGCTACCGGAAAGAACTAGGTAGCAATTGTTTTGAAAGATTGTTGCCTTTCTTTTTTAAGAGAACAGCTTGAGTGGTATCTGATACGACTTTGGGTGTTTTTTGATAGGAACTCGACTGCATTATTTAGGTTGTCTGGAGTGTTTATGCAAAGAAAGGTCATGTTTTACTTAGTTTGAGAGAAGATCTTGTAAAAAGACCACGAAGTCTAATTTATAGAAAGCTAAAAACCACCTTTGAGCTCCGACATGAATATTGGTAAAATTGTTAGCCCTTCTCTTAATATGTTGTACTTTCATGTTTGAAGTGTTGACTACAATTAAAACCAGCTAAAATTGCTAAGTTAAAAAAACAATCAATGTGCAAGTATGTGCTACTTTCCGGATGCTATGATAAATCCAAAAACACATAAAAATGCAGCTTGAAGTGATGAGTCGAGTGACTATTCTATTTTGCTGCATTGCATATTGATCTGACCACTTTTGACATAAAGGGAATACTTATGTTTTGTTAATGTTAGTCAGAAGATGTAAAGTATTTCTGGCGTTGTTTGAAGAAACTTGAACATTTCGCAGTTTTTTTTGCAAACTCAAATGTTCGTGGTCTATCTCGATCTACTTTCTTGTGGGGCAAAGCCGAGCACTTGATTTGGAGAAAACAAAATCGGTGCTGTCGCCTTGTTGACCTGTTGCTGCGGGCAGAGGTTAAGTTATGTATTTAAAAAGCTTAACAAACTTGTTTCAAACGCAAAGAACTTGGAAGTTTTCCTGCAGATGGAGCAGTTGATGAATGGGTTGAGAAATGTTTAAATGACCTTAAACATTTCTGAAGTCTCCTCGAAATCTCTTCGAAAGTCAAATGCAATTTGATGCCAAATCGTTTGGCGTATTTACCCTAATTGGTGTTTCAACCAGTGAGTAAGTGCAACAGCACGCAGAAGTCACAGTCCGTAAAACGGACTGTTGAATACCCCCTGCTATCCCACATTGTAAAATGCTGATATTATTGTTATTTTTTAACATTTAATAAGTAGTGCAAAGTAGGGCGTGATCCAACCGCCCCTTAATTCAAACTATTAATATTAACACAAATATTTAGAAGTTACGCTTAAATGTATGTAAAAACTCATTTTTCTGGTTCAAATTCAATACTTCTAAAAAAGTGTCCTCTAAAAGGGGGCGTGGCTAAAAACTTTGTATGAACAAAATCTGGTTCGAAATCTCGTTTATCTGACCTTTTAATTCTTTTGCTTCATGCCTTCCAGAATTAGGCGTAAGACCAGTCAATATTATGTTTTTCTGAGAAATTTTAGGTTTTTCTTCAATTTTGCCTTCAAATGTGGGCGTGGCCTTAAGTCTTGTATGAACAAAATTAAGAACTAAGTTTTACTACGTTTTGGAGCAAAAAAATTGAGCTAACTGCATTTGAAAATTTACCCTTAAAAAAAATGCCACGCCCACTGGAAGGGTTTTTTTTTAAATTTTATTTTACATTTTATTTTACATTTAGACCGATTGTGGGCGTGGTGTTTGGGCGAAATTCAAAAAGATTTACACTTGTACTGCTTCGCATGACGTGGACATCACATACGAAATTTCAGCACCCTAGCTCAAAATTTAAGGCCTAAAAAGTGTGACATATAGCGACGAATACATGGCTTATTCGATTCAGAATTCGGTCTCGATCACATGCTCTTAAGGTCTTGGGGGTCTACCATTATTATTTCACCGTATTACAAACAATGTGACAAACTTAATATACCTCCTATCCTATGGGATGGGGTATAAAAATGAGTTCCGATGCTAATCGGAGGCAATGTGGCCAGCCAGCCATGAGAAGCCGCGAAAATTCCCATCTTCAGAAACTTTATGCTAATTCTGTTTTTCTAATGCTTTGAAGAAATCCTAGGACAATTATTACAAAAGCTTTTGTTGAGCATTTTGTTTCTTCAGCGTTTTGTGACAAGTCTAGTATCTTCCTTGTATACTACGAGATGCCGTTGGTAGTGTGTGGACTACTTTGCGGAATGTCGTGGAATCGAAAACCGAACGCGGCAATTACTTAAGACTAAAGTCTTCAACTTCATAAGGGCTTTACAAGCCACAGCAAAATTAATTGTTCATATACAAGCTCACTCCATGCTACTCCTCGTTGGAATTAATGGCTGTCATAAAAAAAACGGACCTGTCATCTGTTCATCCTGCGGCCGAATGGAATTCTCAAGAACTTCGTTGTTAAAACAGCAAAGTCTTCAATTTTGCATAAGCAGGCACCCTGTGAAGAGAAACTGGCTCACACTTTTCATCGAACTTCAAGAGCAATAAATATAATATTTCCTGCATCCTTATGGCATCGCATAAATAAATTGATTTATACGGGTATACTTTACTATTTAATCGCTCTCGTACCAACTCAAGACAAGTGCACAAACTTTTTGCGTATGGTACCCAAAAAGGAAGTTCCTAAAGAACTATAGTTCTTAGCATGCACTTTCTTGGATGCCACTGCGCCGGCCGGCGCGCGGGTGGAGCCGACAATTTATTCTTAATTCTGTTATCAGGCACAAACCATCAATGAACGGGCACAAGTGATCGTAAATTGCAAAACTTTCGCCATATTACCCAGGCAATAGAAAGAAGCCAGCAAAACCAAATTAAAAACCAGGATTCCACTTTAGATATATTTACTCTTGGGGAGTTTTAGGGCAGACCACACGCTTGCATGGGTGGGAGCCACTAAATTTGATGGATGCTCTGGCAGCTTCCTTTCATCGATTTAAGGATATAATTGCTCTGTCGGTTTTTACAAGGATGTTTTTTGCTTTCCGCTTGTGTATAAAACAGAGTCCTCGCTGAGTAATGGTATTGCTTTGCCTTTTCCTGTGCTAATTGGCAAGCGATGGTGTCGAAGTTTTTGTGTGTGCATGTGCCAAAGGCAGTCGTCCTTCGGGTGAATTGATTTTGATTGATTTATTGAATTTAATTTATGCATTGCGGGAAAGGGAAAAGCGAAATTGACTGCAATAATTTGATTAGGGATGCAGCGTGGAAGAAACAGTACGATTTCCAATAAGTTTTTGAGTCCTTTAAAAATGTTACGTCATCGAATATCTGAATACATTACTCTATTCGTACATTATGTATGAGGCATCGCAAAAGCCTTGTGTCTAATTGCAAAATGTTTTGTAAGGATAATGGTATACAAACAACTGTCCCACCGGTATCAATGTCAAATGGACTGACTATCTTGAATCCTTCAGTTTGTCCACAATCGAAGGTCATCTACCCCTGGCGAAAAATCCACACTCCTCTGCGACCAGTCACTCAATCCACATTCAATTTGAATGCTTATGGCCTGGAAGGTGTCTGTAGCTTCCTGCCCTACCCCCTATACAGGTGAAGGATCTACGTCAAACAAAAATTACATCACTTTCTCTCTGGACGACGAAATGTTTGAGCGTTTAAGAAGCACCACTGCCCGCGTGACACACCAACTAACGGTGGAGAAAGACTTAAGTGCTATTCGGCCACATTTTTGGGGGTCGTTAAATGTCCTTTTTTGCCAGTCCATTTGATATAACCACGAATTCTGCGTGGTGTGTATAGACGTGTGTATATCCATCCTTTCGTCTGCTCTGCTCATTGGCCATGCAAATCACGTAATCCGGTAATAGGCTGTGCAAAGGCGGTGACGACAGTGATGGCAACGACACGCGGCTATAGCCTAAACATGCCTCTGAGTGCGATTTGGTCGCAAATCTGATGGGAAGACGGAGTATTGAAATGGGCTTTCGTTGGGTTTTATTGTTACTCTGTGGTTTCGATCGATTATTTTTCTTTTAGGGATTTGTTTTCTTCTTTTTTTTGCCTTAGAGGTCAACAGTAGGTAACGGAGACGACATTTCGGAGAAAGTTCGAGCTCGAATTATGTCTGGACAATTGATTTGGTAAACATTCTTTGTTGGATTTTTATTGTTTGAGATTATCAACGCCTTTGTAATTCCTTGCGGCAAGTAGTTAAAGTGAGGAAATATTTATGTACTTAATTAATATCTTCAAGTCACTTAAAGGGATGTGTCTAATCTGATCCCTGGTTAAAAAAAGAACTTAATATAATATGGAGTATTAGAACTCCGCTTGGTAACAGAATCAGTTCCCTGATAAAACGGTTCTCTTTTTAGATGTTCGAATTAAAGCCTTTTTCTGTCATGATAAAAGTTCAACGTTAATTTGATTAACTCTACTGTCTTTTGCCATGTGAGGTTGCTGATCCTAGATTCAGCGGCACTTATATATAGTTCGTTTTTTACCATTGTAATCGATGACACACATTTAATCCTTTGCTTTATTGACAGGGATTGTCAAAAAAGAAATATTCTTTTAGTCTAATCACTGCACGAGTCCAAGTCACTACCCAGCCCAGGAAGCTATAGGGAACAAGAAAATCGATCCTGTAACCGCACCTCCCCCACAAATGAATGAACATTAACTTCACTAATCCACCTTGGAAAACCCATTTATTCCACTTATCCGCGCTCCTCATCGCAATTATTTCCTTCAATTAAATCGATTACGAAGGATTGAGTGGCTTCAGAGGCGCACAAGCAACGCACACTATTACCCAACGCAAGCTAAACGAATGGCAAGAGGCAAAAGCCTCTTCAAAGTTTACTCCTTCATATCCCGACAGGAAGAGCCGACTCTTGACATTGGTTAAAAAGACAATTTTACTGCCAACAGTATACGTATAGGCACCTATACGATATAAAATTGTCTCCGCACCAAAGATAAGTGACTTGCAGAGCCGACGAAGTTTAAGGCTAAAATTAGACTTCAAATTGGTACAACCAAGGTAACAATATAAAGAATCATTAGCCGTGTATGAATTTGGCTTTAAGGATAGCATTTTACATATGAAATTCTATTCAAAATCCGTGCGACACTTTATACCTTTTCACGTCATAAAATTTGGTATATTTTCATCCTGAAATAGGATATCAGGGTAACATAAAATTTAACGAAGCATAACATGGTTCGCATATTAAGCTTGTAGGTACGTTGTCCTTTTTTTAATTGATTTTCTTAAGTCTGATTTTCTTTCCCATGCAGACGAGGTTACAGGATAAACTTACTTGCTTTTAATTAAATGAAGAAAATGCAGACTTCCTCTGACGAGAGGAGGTTAAACTAAACCTTGAAGGAAAGCTGTAATGGATAAACAAGACGAAAGTGACAGACAAATTAATTGAGTTCACCAGAAGGTGATTTATCCAGCAGATAGTTTTAAGGGCAATGTGGTCGGTTTAGTGTCCTAGAGTATGCTGTATTGCATTCTTAAGTGCATGTCCTTGTTAAGATTGTATTCTATTAGATGTTTTACAAATGAATTTCTTTTGTTCGATCCATATTAAACAGCCCTCCTTAAATTGTTTACGAAATCTCTTTAGCATTTATGCTTTTACTTTTGCTGCAGCTAAATAATGTTAGGCCTTTTCCAATAATTTATTCTCTATTACCTCCAATCCAGACTGAACCTTTAGACCTAATGCATAAAGTTCAAGACTTTGTTAATGAATTTATCAAGAATTTTTCAACTTTGCCAACCAATTTATCCAGAGGTTGGTATTATTAAAAGCATTTCGCAATGTCGAGGAATATCCTTGTAGCCATTTGACATGACCATCTGTTGTCAACTGAAAAAACAAATCCAATAACATTTCCATCGGTAACTCAAGATCAAACAACTATCAAAGGTCCGTCGTTACAAATTTCGAGAATTTTTTCTGTATTTTTCTAATTTAAAATTTTTGCTGCTCGAGTTGACAAATTATTGTTTTTCCACTTTTTCATCTCAAAGAAAAAAAATTCTTTTGATTTGCTGGTGAGATTCATTTCCAAAAATTTGTTTTGCAGTGAATTAATGAAAAGTGGTTGACGCTATTAGCATCAACTCGTGTAGAAAATTGTGCAGTGAAAACAGTCTCAGACATAAGCTTAATCTCCTTAAAGACATTTGTCATAATTTTCTATAATTTGATTCAAGTTTAAACATTAAAAAGAATAGATTAAATACACCTTAACCTGAAAGGAAAGTTATCTTCTTTCTTTGTTCAAAGGAAACAAAACAAGGCTTTGACAATTACCGTTCTATCAAGCTGATGTCCCACACAACGCAGATCGCCGAACGGGTACAAGATAGTCAACTGAGGAAAAGGCTATAAGGCTATCCATCCGAGCACCAGTCTGATTTTGTCGCGGGTAAATCAACCACTTATGCAATCCAAAGTATAAGGATCATATTGGAAAAACATCGTGATGCCCTTAAAGATCTGCATAATGGTGCTGGTTGATTTGTAAAAGCCTTCGATAGACTTCCACGTGATCTATTATGGGTGGCGTTAAGAAAACGAGGAGTCCCAGAAGCCTACGTGCGGATGCTCATGGCCATATAAAGGGTGATTTTTTAGCTGGTTTGGTTTTGGCAACACTGGTTTTGACAGCTGACGTGTGTTTAGTACCTTGTGTCACTGTCAAACAGCTTCAGTTTGGTTTGCAATTTAACCATGGATCGTCTTACAAATGAACAACGCTTGCAAATTATTGAATTTTACTATCAAAATTCGTGCTCGGTTCGAAATGTTCATCGCGCGCTGCTTCCATTTTATGGTCGGCATTCTCGGTGAACAGTTAATTTCACGTTTCGGGCCGGTCAATTGGCCGACTAGATCGTGCGATTTGACACCATTAGATTATTTTTTGTGGGGGTATGTCAAGGCTAATGTCTATAGGGACAAGCCCGCTTCGATTGACGCATTGATGATGTTTTGATTGATGCATTCATTCGTGAGATACCGGCCGATATGTGTGAAAGAGTATGCCAAAATTGGACTCAGCGGATGGGCTACCTGAGACGCAGCCGCGGTCAATATTTGCATGAAATTATCTTTAAACATTAAATTGCTAAAATATGCGAATGGACAAAGGCCTGGCGAATCCTCCTAAATGAGACAAAATCAACGCATGTAAATTTTACTTACAAGGGGGTAATCAACTTACCTCTATTTATAAACTTGGTACAAATTCCGTACGCAAACGAGGCGAAATATTTAGGCATGACCCTAGACGCAAAACTTAAGTGGAAGCCACACGTTAAAAAGAAACGCGATGAACTTGAAATCAAGCTACGAGAACTGAATTGGCTTATCGGACGTTATTCGAAACTAAGCGTATATAACAAACTGCTATTGTATAAGCAAGTGCTAAAACCATCTTGGACGTACGGTATACAACTTTGGGGTTGTACCAAACCAAGCAACATATCTATTTTAGAAACTTTTCAGAATAAGACACTAAGAGCAATCGTAAATGCTCCATGGTATATAAGAAATAGCGATTTACATCGAGATCTAGGCATCGCATCCGTGACCGACGAAGTAAGAAACTTTGCTCGCAAACTTCACACTCGCCTTCACGGCCATTGCAACCACGAAATAATCCGAACTCTGGATCAGACAAATCTTGCACGCCGACTACAACGAACAAGACCGTTGGATCTAGCGTCGTAAGAGGAAACCGCACATAATGACGGTATTGCAGGTGCTTTCGTTGGAAGGTAGCCTGCCAAACGCGATTACTATACAGAAGCTTGAACTACTTGTTAAGGAAACTTAGTCGTAGTCTTTCAAAGATTGGGAGGTTTTTTAGTGAGTAAGAATCTCACACTACTATGAGCACGCGCGTTCGATTCTCATAGTGCCTATGAAGGTTTTTACCTACCTACGGAAAAAAAAAAATTAAATTGCAAGGTTCAAACTATCGATTCAAATAAATATTTCATTAATTTTTTCGAATTTTTTGTGTTTTTTTTTTTAAAGTTCTCAACCTCTTAAAAAATCACCCGTTATAATTGAGCAAAGACAAGAGTAAGACGTTCTTCCAGAGTCACTGATGAGTTCCCAATTAAAGTCGGGGTGCACTAGGGAAACGTTCTAAGTCCTTTACTTTTCATTGTAGTCCTTGACTGTCTGCTAGATTACAACCTAACTGCCCCTAATTACAAACTATCAATTATAACACAGGTATTTCCAAGTTACGCTTAAATGTATGTAAAAATGCAATTTTTTGGTTAAAATTCAATATTTTTGAAATATTTTTGATATCAACCCCTAAAACGGGGCGTGGCTAAAAACTTTGAACGAACGAAATCTGGTACGAAGTCTCGTTTACCTAACCTGGTAACTGTTTTGTTTCATGCTTTCTTCAATTCTGCCTCCAAATGTGGGTGTGGCCTAAAGTCTTGTATGAACAAAATGTAGAACTAAGTGTTTTCTACCTAAAGTATTATGCAAAATTTTTTCAATTCGGAGCAATAATATTGAATAAACTAAAATTTACCCTTAAAATAGTTGCCACGCCCACTGCAGGAAGTTTACCAATTTCATTTTTCTTTTTTGTGCCTAACATTCATTGGGAGATACTAAATGTCAAATTTCAGCCTTTTAGAAGTCTTACAGTTTTGAAAGCTTTGGAGGTAGTTGCATATTTAGACCGATTGTGGGCGGATTTCAAAAATTTTTTTACACTTGTAGTGCTTTGCTTGACGTGGACTTTACGCACGAAATTTCACCCTTGAGCACCCTTGCTCAAAATTTAAGGCCTAAAAACATGTGACATACAGATGGACGGACGGACGGTCGGACATTGCTTATTCGATTCAGAATTCGGTCTCGATCATATGCCCTTAAGGTCGTGGGGGTCTACCGGGGTCTCTATGTCACCGTGTTACAAACTATGTGACAAACTTTATATACCTCCTATCCTATAAAATGGGGTATAAAAAGAAGTGGAAAGATACGAAAGCATCCACGTTTAAGAAATCTCAAGGAAAATGGAGTACGAGCGACGCAGTTGGTATTGCCACGCTCAAGGGAGAGATCCTACGAACCATGTAAAAAACGCAATGTCAATCAACATTTCAGCGCAATCGCGAAAGAACGGAAGGCACTTAACTGGCCACAACAGCATTTTTTTAGCCTCAGTGACGAAGGGACCCAAAACCGGGTGACCTGCCTGAATGTTCTGAGGTCAAATCGGCGTACCCCACAAACAGACAATTATAAATGCAGTAGAGTGGGAGGGTTATGATCCATCACTTAAGATCACAACCTCGCGCTTAAAAGAAGAAGAAGAATGTTTTTAATGATATATCCTGGGGTGGAATCGGCCAAGGTGATCAATGATAAGTGATGTTACAAAACACAAAAATTCGTCTGCGTAAACTGTGATCATCACAATTTTCTTGTGACAGCTCTCGATCAATCACCGCCAAAATCAGCTGGTCCCCAGTTTTTTAACTCTCTGGTAAGTTGGTGTTTTTACTTACTCTTAGGCTGACTTTCTGCATGCATGAATAGAAATCAGTGTTCTTACATCACAAGCCTAAATAAAGCAACGATTGGAAACAATATTTTTGTGATCACCTTACGCAAACGGATTATTTTGTTTGATCACATTGACTGTCACAAAATGCGAAAACCACAGATCACCATAGCCGATCCAACCCCTGGTTGAAGAGGCCTGATTTTTTTTTTTGGCGCTGAACTCACAAAACTGTCTCTTTTTTAGGATTTAATGAAGTGCGTCGCAAAAAGTTTTACACAAAAATTGGTCCCAGACTAATTATACCCGATCGAGGATATATTAATTTTAATGCATATGTTGTAACACAGTGAAATAATCATTGAAGACCCTTAAGATCTTTTAGAGATATGATCGATGGTGAATCGATTTAGCCATGTCCGTCCGTCCGACCGTTCGTCTGTATGTATGAAGGTTTACAGTCTTCAAAATCAAGCTAAGGCAACCTTTTTTCCTTTCTTTTTCAAAATGCCTCTTGGTCAAGGAACTTTAATTTTGGTACCAAGCAGAATAGGCCCAAGGCCTTTATCAAGGGAAAAAATGGACCGCCCAATATATCGACCGTGCCCACTTTTAACATGTTAGATCTTTAAAACCCGATTTCTCGGAAAGTTCACTCCAAATCGAAAAAAAATTTTGGATAATTGTTAAAGATATTACTATTTGCTAAGTTTGCTCCACACAAAGCTTTGAGCTCCGCCCACTTTAAAGAGGCGTTTTTACGGAAGACCTGTTTTTTCTGAAATAGTTTTCGCTTTTACAATTTTACGAAATTACAATCGAAAATCCAAATGGAAAAAAAAATTATGTGAAAAATAGTAAAGAAATTACTATTTTCCTAATTTGGCCCATACAAACTTTTTTAACTTTTTTTTTAGCTCCGCCCACTTTTAAGGGACGTTTTTAGGTAAAAACTGTTTTTTTTTTTTAAATAATTTTCGCTTTGATCATATTTTCTTCTCACGAAATTACAATTAATTGATTTTAATTTTTAGCCCATGCCCACTTTCCAGGGCGTGGCCTATGCAAATAAGATTCGGGCAAAGAAACTTTAAGATTTGGTGCTATACGGCATATAATAAGGTTGGATATACAGAACTTTGTCCCAGACGAACTCTTGCACTTACTCTGTTGTTTTTCAAAACCGTTTTCTTCTCTTCGCATGACCTTGTGTCTTACAAATCCTGCGTGATGTTCTTTTCAAATAATTATCAACCCCATAAATAATGAGTTGCCTAAAAAAAAATTTTTATTTGCATCCGCAGACAACCTTGGCCTCTATGCAATTAGCTTTAGTATAATCAAACTAAATTCAGAAATTATAATCAACTCAAAACCACTTTACAAACTATGAAATAAGAATATGCAGAGGCAAAAATAGAAATCACAAGATTCCCATCGACAGTCAGACGTAGAACTGACAAAATCATGACCCAACTTTGTTATGCATTCTTAATGAATTAAAAAAAAAACTGAAATTGGCGGCCAAAAGCAGTCGACAACACCACAAGCCAGGAAAATAACTAAAATTTTTTATAACTTTATTGAAAAATCCCAAACTTGAGTGGAGATTTCAAAATGTGAACCCAAGAAAAGTGGAATTTAATTAGTAAGACAAGAACTAATTGCAACGGTGTCCTGCTCTGATTTTTTTATGAAAAATTTCTTTAGAAGGCGCATGCTATAGATTACCCATACTAAAAGAAATCTTAAAATATCTTAAAAAATCTTAAAATATTGATCTGATCCTTGTTTATACAGTTCTTGAATTTCTTCCCTTGAGGATGTCACCTTTCACATCGCATTCAAGATATTCGGGGGTCTCTACTGAAACTCAATTTTAATGGAGTACAACTTATGTCCGTGCTTATGAACTTGTTATTATCCTTTATTATTGGAGCGCAATTAAACAAGGTAAATACGATTCAAAGGCACAACATGGGGCGCCTAATTATTAAACCAATTTACAGCACGAAATGGCTAAGGCTCAAAACAGCGAATTCAAAAAGACTTTTTTTTTTGCACAAAACTGATTGGTCTGACGATACAACCAGTGCGGCTTCCTGCAGTGAAAATCACCGACCTTTGTTGCTGGTTACTAGCTTAGTCTTTTTTTGTTCCGTTCCAAAGTGGTTTTGAAACAACTACCTTTGAACAAGCATACCATGAGTATAATACACTGGGTGGTATATCCTGTCACTCAAGGAAATCCACACAAAAAAAGGCAAAATAATTGCGATGAGGTTACCTCCTTGACTTGCTTGAACAATACTTAACTTCCATTTCAGTAAATACACTCAATACCCCTACTTTTTCCCCAAATGGGCAAAACAAGTACCAGTGTGAGGGAGGGCGTACAGGTATACTGTGCATGTCATGGGAATGGGAATATGTAAGAGTAAGGTAAGTTAATCTTTGACGACATTCTGAATTAAGTCACTCAGTTAGGGTACGTGGAAAAGTTCATCAAGTATGTTTGTGATGAAAAAGGGACAATGATTTCTCGTAAGCACATGCTTGGGATCATAAGACAACACAATTTAAGGGATTTGTGTTTTCACAAGTTGTCGTGCTGTGATTTGAAAATGTCCTGACAATGCAAAAAGGGTTATTTCTAAAGGTTTCATGTTTTTGAAATAATATTATATTTCTTTTCGGTATGAAGCAATGTGAATGTCGTAGAGAAAAGTGGAGCTATATGTCGAAAGAAAAAAATTAAGACCCCTTATTTCAATCCAACGTTTCGTCCAAGGTTGTGGACATTATCAGGCATGGCCTTTAGAAATATAGGAACAGCGCGACTTCAAGTGCAATCGTTTGAAATTTTATTAATGGAGCTTTTTATTACGACACAACAAGGCATTGTTGTTGCTTGCCACAACCTACACAAGATTCATTTAAGACAATGCACCCAAAAAAAAAATGCTTGATGTTGTATAAATATCTCGTGACTTCATTGGCTTGTGCGCGGAAGCAAGTTGGTAACCAAGTTCAGGTGTTTTTCTCAAGAGTTCCATAACGATAATTGTTTCATTTCTTCACTCGAGACTTGACATTTCTTTGCGAGGCTAGAACATTCCTTAGCCTCCCCGCTAACAATGTTTCGGAACAATGTTTTCCAGGTTTTCATGAGATATATGAGTTCGGAGAGGACTTGTGTGAGGAAAAAGCTGCTCGTCGATGACAAGATTACCAGTTTATACTTCAGTAGTCTGTCTTTCTCAAATAAACATTTCTATATTGCATGACATTTTTCATTTTTATCCCAATTATGTTTTGTTATTAAAATTTAAACAGGATTATTTTTAATAGAGCAAATTTGTATTCATAATCTTCTACAAATCCTAGATTGGTACAGCTTTGTCAGTTTCCATTCGATTGCGTCGAGTGAGGCGGTTGTAAGAATTAATGAAACGAATTATTGCCATAAATCTGCTGATGACAATAATTGAAGTATTGTCACATCCTAATGAAAGTATATAGTTAAGGCTACAGCTTCATTATTGGAATGATAGGCCATCCAGTTTTTGTGTAATAATAGGGCTCTAGACTGGATTCTGGGTGTTAATAACAGTATATGCAAACAAGGCTAACGATTCCTTTAAAAACCCACGATAACAGCTCGCAGTGCAGAATGAAATGGAGGCAACGCACACAGGTTGACATCCCTTTCAATTAATACAAATATTTGTTGTTAAATATTTGTTGTTAGTGTTCAAGAAAGGTATTAAAAAGTTGAGCAAAACTTTTGCACTTCTGATTTGGCATTGAAACGAGAAGAACGCACCTCTTCTGATTTGGTCCGAGAAACAGAAGGCCTCAAGCCTATGACGATGTAAGAAAAGCTTTGGAGTTTTCTAGCCTTTATGTTATCAAATTTGAAACATGCCACGCCATGAGTACTTAAATCTTTGTGTTGCGTTGCATTTGAAGCCCTTTACAAGAGTAGCATTCGAATGGTTTCGGGAGCACTTACAGTTTTAAAATTAAAAATATTTGATACCCAAAAGCAATGAAAGCACTTCAACCCTAGATTTCTGTTAGACACCAGCATAAAGAGTTTGAGTGTTCGTTTAAAATTTGTTTCAACAATGCCGGTCGTTTTTGATGTGCGATTTTTGCTGAATTGTCCACTAGCCTTATGTCCAATAGTTAAGTTAAACTCTTGAAATTTACCCCTTGTCGAATTTAAGTTAATACTATGGTTCATCTGAAAAAAGGATGTTTTTTTTTCGTTTTTTTCGGTCTGTACCTCTGCTGGTCTGACAAACCCTCCGGAAGAAGCTAAGTAATGTTGCAAGGGTTGTTTGCATTTGGTGCAAGTTCACTAGGTGGCCAGACAAACGTACTTGGACATATGTCAAACTAATTGAACCAGCCAGATCTTTTAATACATCTTTTTTGGTCCAGTAGTTATAATCCTGCCAGGTTGTCTAGGCCATTAAATAACCTGACAGGTTAATCGTTCTTGGAGAGCTGGGCAGTGGCAGAGAAGGTTTTCTTTTGGCTCTATTTCTTTTTGATCTCTGCAGCTTCTACAAAAGTCGTTCGCTAAGATACCTATTCACGTAGCTATGACATCCAATGGTGCAGTGTCCTATGACTACACCAAGGAGTTGTTCTTTTTAGGTCAAGCACTGGCCGTTAGCAGTGTCCATGCCATCAAATAACCTGACAGGTTAGTCGTCGTTCGTGGAGAGCTGGGCAGTGGCAGAGAAGGTGTTCTATTGGCTCTATTTCTTTTTGATCTCAGCAGCTTCTACAGAAGTCGTTCGCTAAGATACCCATTCGCGTAGCTAAGATATCCAATGGTGCAGTGTCCTGTGACTGAGGCCCAGGTCCACCCCGGACTGTAGCGCCACCTTAAGTTAAGTGTCCTGTGACTACACCAAGGAGTTGTTCTTTTTAGGTCAAGCACTGGCCGTTAGCACTGTCTTATGATACAATCCTCAAACTGTTGTTCTGATCAATGGATGAACCAATGATCAATGAAACTTTTGACTGTGTCGAAAGGAGGAAGTTCCCGTCGTTCGGTCAGCCAACGTTATGTCCATACCTTTCCTGGCCAGTGTCTCTGCCAATTCATTTCCTGCACGGCCAACGTACTTAGAATTCCCAGCAGAGAAGAGCTTTGTGAAGGCTTATTTCTCCAAGTGCCATGAGGCAATCTTTGACGCACTTGGAGTAAACTAGGTTGGAATCCACGGTTTTAAAAGCTGCTTGACTCTTAGCGTATTTGGCGATTTCCGTTTCCGAAAAGTCCATTGAGTGAACAGCCTGTGCAGCTCTCTTCACTGTATAAATCTAGGCTTGAAATATACTGCAGTAGTCATCAAGTCGATATATTTTATTGATGTGCAGTGTTTCCAAGAAGACTTCTGATCCATCGGTATAGATAACGATACTATCGTTTGTCTCTACCCAGGTTTGAGGTTTCTTATAATCTGTACCTATTACAAACCCATCTTAGTTTAAGGGGTTCAGTATGCTCGAGTGTTTAAAACAATTTGAAATAAAATAAAATTAAATCAGTAATTTCGCATAAACTTTGCTCAACCCAATTGAAAGTTGCAAATTGGTCCTTCGAACCGAATAATTTGCCTTGTTTGAGGTTTGAGGTTTCTTATAACCTGTACCTATTACAAACCCATCTTAGTTTAAGGGGTTCAGTATGCTCGAGTGTTTAAAACAATTTGAAATAAAATAAAATTAAATCAGTAATTTCGCATAAACTTTGCTCAACCCAATTGAAAGTTGCAAATTGGTCCTTCGAACCGAATAATTTGCCTTGTTCATGCAAAAAAAAAAAAAACGCACCTCCTAAAATGCCTTTTTTTCTCGGGTGTTCCCTAAGAAAATTTTAAATTAGCGTTTCGCATTTTAAGTACAACTCGTGCACTCAAAAACTTCACTAGAAAGATACGTCCTGACTCAGAATCTATTAAAAGCGTCATCAGATACGTGTTTTAATTTTTTTTTTCTCCCGTGTCCTTCGATCGGTTTTTCGACTTCTTGTTGCTACTTTGACTCCTTTTTCTATTTATAGACATGTTCTTGCCAATTTTTTGTTTAGTTTTTTTTTTTATTTAGTGAGGACAAAAGAAAAATCAACTTGAATCGCAAACCAACACGCGATTGTTGGCTTTCGTTTTTTGAATGTTTTTTTTTGTTTTCTTTCTCGTCCTTATTTCACCCCAGCGACTCTCTTTGTTGGTGGCAACGTCAGTTCTTATCAAGGGAACGTAAATTAATGGCAATACGTATCTGGCAATACACACGCTCTCACTGTATGAAAGGACGAAACCGTCAAAGGAAAGGAACATAGCAAAAAAACCGCAGCAGAGTGTAGTCAGAAAAAATACGAAGAAAAAAAAAACCGCTTGGACTATTATCCGTTTTACCGAATGGCTTTTCGTGGAATAGCCCATGCATGTGCGCCAGTGTTTGTACAACGGTTCATTGGCTTTGAAAGCACACAAAAAACTCTTCTATGCGTAATGGAGGTCCTACAAGACAGTTTTTACCACATAACGGGTAGTGCGCGGTTACTTAACATTGGTTTGACGACAACGGGCGGTTGTTAGACCTTGTTAACCGATGCTTTTAGACAATCTCTTTATGTGCCTTGTTTGTTCAACAACCAGCGGGAGAGAGGACACACAGCTAGAAAAGGTGTTTGTAAATCGATTTTCGGCTTCCCTCTTTAGTAGGGTACACCCAATCCTTACTAGGATACAGTTTATTTGAATTTGCTCGCTGTGTAGTCCTTTTAAAGGTGCGGGGCGAAACATCCGAAGCGAAGCTCATTTGTATGCTAACTTAGGAATTTACTTCGTTACAAAAGCAGTAGCAGGGGCAAAAGGGGAGCAAGATTTTCGGATTTCCATTCGATGGAACAGAATAAATTGGAAATTTTACACAATTGAGAGTCCGACGTCGTAATTTACTGCGAACTGCGGATGGTAGGTTTTGTCTTTGGGGGATTTTACAGATTGCTCTACTGGCGTTAAGATAGATGTTTATTGTTTGTCTTTGTTTTTGGACGTGAGATTTCTTTAAGCCAAATGCACTCAGCTGCAGAATGATTTTCGAATCATTTCGATTCTAAACGAAGTCGTCACGTAGAAGTGTGTATTCAATGTTTTATGGGGTCCGTGATTCTATAAAAAAGAAGTGCCTTAGTCTGGTGGGTAATTAAAGATATTTGCGATGCAACTTTTTAGGTTTTTAGCAGTTTAAAAAACCTTTGGCGAAACACCGAGACATTTTGAGTAAACCTACAAACACTTGTTTTACTAATAATTCAAAGAAATTCTTAAAACATATCAGCTACTAGATGAAACCAGATGAAAATTCTCGCCCACATATTTACGAACTTAAAAATGGTGACCATCTTTCGGTAGCTAGCTTAAACGAAACAAGTAAGTGCAAGAGTTCGTCTGTAACGAACTTCTAAATACCCGTCAATTATTTGTGTTGGCCGAATGTCAATTATTTGTGTTGCCCACGCCCCTATATAAGGGCGTAGGCTGAAAATTTTAATCAACTAACTCTAATTTCGTTGGAAACACTAGAAAATAGGTTAAAAGCGAATATTTCTGCTTATAAAAAGTTTTTTCCCAAAAACGCCCCCTAAAAGTGGACGGAGCTCAATGCTTTGTATGCAACAAACTTAGCAAATGGTAATATCTTTAATATTTGTCATATAATTTTTTTTCAATCTAGAATGAATTTCCCGAGAAATCAGGTTTTCAAAGATTTCAGATGTTAAAAGTGGGCATGGTCAATGGAGTGGGCGGTCCAATTTTTGCCTTATTAAAGGCTTCTGGTTGATGTTGCTCTCCATCAAAATTTGAGTTCATATGTTTTGTATATCTTGACCAAAAGGTATTTTAAATAAAATGTAAATTTGAGGTTGTCTGACATTCACCCCAATTGTGGACGTGGCTGTGGGCGGATTTTTTTCAATTCAATCATTGAAACTCAATTTTCATACTTTGTCTGTACAAAATGAGAACCAAGCAACGCTGTAAGTTTCAGCGCTTCCTAGCTCAATTCTAAAGACCTCAAAACTGCATACATACGGACAGACTGACAGACGGACGGATGGACGGACGGACATGGCTTAATCGACTTACCTGTCGGTCTCGTTCATATCTCTAAAAGGTCTTAGGGGTTTACGGTGATTAATTCACTGTGTTACAAACTATGCATTAAAATTAATATACCCTCGGTCCGGTATAAAAAGGATGTAGTCGGAGGCACCAGCCATCACCTTAGAGAACTATTGTCGACAATTTCACTCTCAAATTGAATATCGATTACGAACTATGTAGATATGCCCTCCTATGCGATTTGCGGGCTTGACAGAGAATTACAAGCGAGGAGACTTCGTTAAAAATCTAACTTCATAACGTATGCCTCAGCTGAAAAAATTTCTGAAAGGCAAACCACACAAAAGCAAGTCCTTCACAACGTCAACGATTTGTCATGAATCTCATCCATCAGCGGCCATGGAAATATAGAACGCAAAAAAAAAGCAGTTTCCAGGTCAACTGAACAGTGAACACTCTTCGTCTTTCTGACGAGGAATAGGCACAAATATAGTGACTCAAATTTCGTTCCAACAACAAATCTATTGGTTAGACAGACCATTGCTAACCATTTCCTCGGTCCTTATGCCAGGAAAATGGAAATTTCCTAAGTGTTTTGCCTGATCCTCTACGTTTTTCTCTCTGTTTCGACTGAAATTTAATTTCCCTTTGCATTAGGCATCACGCTATGTGGAGTGGGGGCGAATCTAAACGGAAAATTATTTTTTGGTTGAAATGTTCGAGATTTCCACCGTCCGAGTGCCTGGAGGGGATTGGGTGGATCTGTCGCAACGCATAAAGCCACCCATCATCCTGTGGTGAGTCCTGTCTCATTGAAATTTCACTTTATTAGACGACACTGGTGCTATAGTGTGGGTGAGAGGTCTCGTAGTAGGTTGTTTACGCGACCTCATAAATTCTCAAACATGTCAGAAACTTTCTTTGAGTAATGTTACCGAAATGCACAACAGCCATTGTGGGATGGGACGACTCCTTGACAAGACCGATAGATTTGGGTTGGATAAACTTTCAAAGGCTTATCATAGAATCGTATAGAGTTTCAGCACACATTATAAGGGGTGGTTCACTTATAGACCCATAAGTGAAATGTTACATGTGTACGTGAGTAGCAAGTATCCAGTTCATTTCGCAATAATTTGCGCTTGATTTATTATTATTTTGGGAAAATTTTAGCCAACTTACGCGTTGTTGTTCGAAACCAATTAATAATTTTACTATCCTATTACCCAATTAAGCCAGGCAACAGATATGTGCGTTGTGGGTAGGGAATAGTGCCACCATTGTTTGGATAAGTTACTCGCATAATTATGTGTTGTTAAAATTCTCATGTCAGTGGCATAGGGTTCGTTTCAATTTGACACCAAATTGTGGCGCTAAAATGTTCGGATTCGTCCAATCTGCATGGCCATAATAAAATATAGTTTATTAATGAATTTGTTTTAATTAAAACAAAATGAGCTTTGGCTTACCTACTTAAGCGGCAAAAAGGGATGTCGATAAATTTTAAAACTAATAAACTCATTTGTTTGAATTGGTAATTATCAAATGTTTAATTTAATTTAAAAAAATAAATTTTCTAATTTAGCCGGACTGACAAAAGAGATAATCAAACCTCGTTTTTGAAGTCCATAGGGGCATTCAGGCAAACAATTCAATTCCAGTGTAATTTAAGTCAACCGGCGATGTATTTGCATTTTTGCATATTTGCATTTATGCATACTTGCATTTTTAACTTAATTCCTGGATAAAAGAGTAGAAGACACTTATATAAATGAACACGCAAATAATCGCAGCTAAAAGAAAACAGACATATACCATAGCCCTATATTAAAGCTTTAGTTCCTTTAAATTTTTTTTTGAATTTTACGTATACATTATTTGTTTTTTTATCATTAAAAAATTAATGCCAATGCATATGTGCCTGAAAAACACAACTCATCAAAGATTATTTACCCCTGACGATGATGAAAAATGCCATCAATGATTGAGTTTTATTGTTCTTTCGAATGCCACAAGACATACTTGTAACCTCTTCACCATATGGTTATGGTTCAATGATTCCGAAGGGTACAGTTATCATATTTATTTTATCATTTTGTATGGCTTGGGAGAACCGCCGTCATTTCAAAACTTAAAAAAAGTAGGAACCTTTAAGGAAAAAGGAAAAGACAGGTGTCACAACTAAATAGGCAGTTTGGCCTTGCTAAAAGTTAATCTAAAATCTCTCGCCTTTACCGAAATTATAAGAAAACCATTTAGAGGCAGAATTAACGAAAAGCCTTGAATTTTCTAGAAAAAAACGGACTGGGGAAAAAATCTAGAAAATAATAGGAAACAATTGCGTAAGTGCAAGAGTTCGTCTGTGACAAACTTCTATATGCCCGATACTATATGCCGTGTAACACCAAACCTTAAAATTTTTGGCCCCGAATTCATTTATATTATTTGTATAGGTACGGCCCACGAAAGTGGGCCTGGGCTAAAAATTAAAATCAATTAATTTTAATTTCGTTAGAATCATGACAAAATGCTTTAAAACCAAAAATTATTTCGGAAAAAACCGTTATTTACATTTCATAAGAACGATCGCTAAAAGTGGACGATCGTTCTTATGAAATAACGAGCTCAAAAATTCGTATGCACCAAACTTAGCAAATGGTAATATCTTTAGCATTTGTAATTTTTATAATATTTGTAATAGCAATATCTTTACTATTTGTCATATAATTTTTTCGAGTCAACTTTCCGCGAAATCGATATTGTGGGCGGTTCAATTTTTGCCTTGTTAAAGGTCTTAGGCCAATATTGCTCAGTACAAAAATTTAAGTTTCCGTGCCTTGTCTTACTTGAGCAAAAGGCATTTTGAAAGGAAATGTGAAATAGAGGTTGTCTCACATTGAAGCCAGTAGAGGGCGTGGCCTTTGACGAATTAAGCCAATTTTCACACCTTGTCTGTGCAACAAAAGAACCAACCCGTGTTCCAAGTGTCAACTGTCTATCTTGATTTCGAAGACCTGAAACCTTCACACATACAGACGGACGGATTCACCTGTCGGTATTCCGATGATTATTTCACTGTGTTACAAACATGCTTTAATATGAATATACCCTCGGTCGGGTATAAAAAACGCATTTAAAATTTACTCATTAAATCGATACCACGCCCACTAGGAGCGGTCTGCCGATTTCGTTTTACTTTCTATGTCTTATAATCATTAGGAGATACTAAATGTCAAATTTCAGCTTTTTACAACGTCTTACAACTGGAGGTAGTTGCACATTCAGACAGAATGTGGGCGCGTATTTTGGCGGATTTCAAAAATTTTACAGTTGTATTGCTTCGGATGGCAGAGAGCTTACATACAAAGTTTCAGCTTTCTACCTTCAAGTTTGAGGCCTAAAAACTGGTGACGTATTAACGGATAGACATGGCGCTCATTCAACTATGAATTTAGTCTCGATCATATGCCCTTTAGGTCTAAGGGATCTATCGTTATTATTTCTCTATGTTACTCTTTTGCCTGTATCAAATTTCCTATACTCCTTTCCTATGGAATAGGCTATGATGAAAGGCACGCTGAGCTTGTTTTAAAAGGTCGAAAGTTGGTATACTTGAGCTTAAAGTTTTCGTGTGCAAAAGAAAGATTTATGTTTTTTATCAAAATGATTGTGCATAATTAAGTAATCTGCACAATTACTACGTCATCAATCTCGAAGGAAACAAGTAAGTTAGGCAGGAACCAAAACGTGTTTTGGTCTGAATTTATTTTTTTGGTTCAAAAGATTTTTTGGTCTGAATTCATATATTTCTTAATGTCAATAATTTGTATAGGCTACGCCCCTCAAAATAGACCTAAGCTGAAATATAGATTGAAATAATTCTTATTTAGTTAGAATCATGCGAAGATTCGTTAAAACCGAGAATTAAAGCCTTAAACACGTCCCTTAAAGTGGGCGCAGCTCAATGCTTTGTATATAACAAAGTTAGTATATGACAATATTTGCCTTAAATATTTGTAGTTTAATCTTCATTTCGATTAAGAATCAATTTTCCGAGAACTAATTTTTTAGTGACCTGCTTTCGTCAAAAAATGCTTTCAATTTGGAAAACGCCTTGCCCTTGCCAAAAATTTTGCCGCAAATCTAGACCATTGGATGATGACAATTGAATGAAAAAAAAAAACTGCTGTCAGTGAAAAAATAAAATAAAATAAATTAACTTATTTTACAGCAATTGATATTATCTTCCTTATTTAACACATTGGATCGCATCAAAATTTTCACACAAATTAATGAACCCATGCTGTAGTTTTGCGGCTTACATGAACAATCTTTAACCCTTCGTAACTACCTAACCTTTTCATTCAACGACCGGATAATTAAGCATAACATTTTCCCTTACAAATACCAGCCTCAATGAATTAGGGATGATTTAAAGCTGTAATCTAGTAAACGCCCTTCTTAAAAGGGTTTGCGTAAAGCTGTTATCCTTTGCAGGGATAATTAGCTCTGATCCAAAAATTCAACATAGAGCAATAAACCACATTAAAATCACTCACGTCTAACTAATTCGATTAGAATGCTTAAAAAACATTAAAATCTAACCGCGTACCCTGTCGTCATTTTCGTCTCCTTTTGAGGGCTTCAAAGCGATTTATTTTTAAGTGTGTTCGTTCGACGCTTGTAATCAATTCGTTTGCTTGTTTTTCAATTAACTCTTTCAAGTCTCAAGCTATACAGTAAAGGGATAAAAAAACCTGAATGTAAGCACAAATACAGGGGAGGATACATGATAACAAGTAGATGTAAGTCATCTCACTTAAAACACCAAAAATGTACACGTACTTTTTACTGCTAAGGGAAAGCGGTTGGGTGAACTTCAACACTCCTCACACGCTCGCCACATACAGTATTTATTAGGCGGGATTAAACACTCTTACTTTTTACAGGGACGAGGAACTTGTTAAATTACCGTGATTTTTTATTTGACATGCATGCGTGTGGGTTGCTGTACTCTTTTGATATTTTTTGCCAACATTGGATTCACCAGATGAATGCTGGTGCGCGGTTGGAACGGATGCATATGAATGGATATCCTGAAAGGATAAAGCTTGAGTTTCAAGTTTTTAATTACAAATTTTACTACAATTTTCAAATTAAATTTAAGATGATAAGTTGCGGTTTTGTATAAGCTTCCATATGATGTTGTGGGGACATATGAAATTAAAATGCATGCTGTGGGGGGAAAAAAGTCCTTCAATTGCAAAAGGAATAAAGCAGTGGTTTGCATTGACATGACTGAGACTATTCTGCGAAATCTAATACTTCCACGAATGAATTCAAATTTGTTATATTGCACAAACGGAAAAAACAAACATTAAATGCATACTTCAAGGACAGAAGCTATTTTTAGAAATTCCTTTGAACATTTATGTTTTGCAAGCGAATTTATGATGCCTATGAAGTGGATTTGTTTCTAAAGCGCGGATTATTCAGATACGGATATTGTGGAATTTTCTGTATAATTGTTTGAGTGGCATCCAGTGCAAGTTTTTTCATCACCGGAATAGGTAATACCTACGAACGCTCTCAAACAATGCGATAATCGCGTTCGCATTTTAAAAGTTACCTAACATGGTCTACGTTTCACCCGCGCAAACATCCTTCATCAGGGTAATTAAGAACGACACTGAAACTGGGTGCAACCCACTATTACAACGCATTACTGTTTCCCAGCCAATTTTATAGTTTCCTTGCCCGTACCCTTGTTATCCGTTTGCAATTACGAAATTATCCATCCGTTCGGGATCGTCCTTTTCACAGTGTGCAATAACTCTTACCTCCAACAAGAAAGAGAGAGCGAGCGAGGAATTAATTTCCTCAGCGAGCGCGAAGGTTACAATGTAATTCCATTATTTAACATGTATTGATGGTGAGTGAGGTCGAGGATATTTTACTCCAAGCCACGCAAGGACTTTGCCGTTGTAAGATGTCTTATGGGGTTTTTTTTTGGGGGGTGTGAAAATGGGCACGTTTTATTTAAAACATGCTCCTTAGGGCAACGTGTCATGAAAGAAGAAAGGGAATTTTTCGGTATTTTTTTATGGGATGTTATATTTAACATTGGGCGCTTTTGTGTCAAAGTTGCGAATTTTAATTGTGTTTTTTAATTTAAGTGAGGTAGCATTGAGCTTAAACAAGTGTTTTGGTTGATGATGGAAGGTTTCCTTAGAGCAAAATAAACAAAATTAAAAGTGCAACAGCAAATCCTGCTTGTGTGCAGCGGACTCCTATGTTTGCCGTCAGATTACAATACTGAGTCCCAGTTTCTATCTCATGTAAGCAATCTGTGTGTTCAGGATTCTTACTTAAGACTTTAAAAAGTAAAGTGAGTCGATAAAACTGATTGCTGGTGGTTTCAAACGATGGTGGATTAAAAATAAAAATATGGCAATATTAACACTTTTGATTAGTAACGCAATCAAGTCATTTAATGTCTTCAAAAAATTTAAAGGCGCGTATCCCATCTATTCTGTATGAGCTGTTCTATAACCCAAAAACTACATGTACTTGCTTACATCGAGCGAATGGAAAATCACGGGTCTTGAAATCTATACCGTAAGGTTTGAGATGACCACGGAGAGCGAGCCTCCGTTTTAAGGACCCAGACATCGTGGATCCTAGAGTGTTTGGTCTGGAAGCAGCGTGCACAGGATCGCAGGGGCTGGAAGGCTACTGTGAACCAGGTAGAGACCTTCCATGGGTTGGGAGCCCTATAAATACATCTACCAGCCACAATGAGATGTTTGAAGCACCTGCCCTGAATTGTGTCTAAAATAATCGGAACCAGAGTAGGTGAAATATGCGACACATTTTTTGAAAAGAAGCGAAACATTTTCCACCGTTTAATTAGAAAGGTACGTGTAGTTTGGCGTATGCGGGTAATATGGCGGTAGCGGAAGAACAGGTGCAATTCACAATTAATTCAAACCATCATTTGCATCAATACAAATACGACAATATTGCGTAGCGGGCTCTGTGCGTTACAGGTATTTTTTGCACACACGGTGTGGACCTACATTTGTTCGTCAATTCTGAACGGCGGCGTGTTCAATTCACTCTCACGGAGGTAGGTGGAGTCACACCCGCCGCGGTGGTAGGACCATGAAAAAACTGTTATTGCCCCGGTCGGTATTCGACACACTTACCCTTGCAATACGGTGCCGAGAGCTTCAAAAGGTTGGCTTAAACAAATAAAATTGTCCGAAGTTTCGATATCAATATTGCAAAAATATGAATGTGTCTCGTACGACGAATTCGATGGTCCAAAGAATATAAAAAAAAAACTTTCTACCAGATTTGGGGCACTACTATAAGCACAAAAGTGGTGCCGTGGCATTTGCACTACCTGCAAACACAAGCAGGCAAGAATAGCAAAAAAACCGAATCACCTGATACAGTGAGCCATAACATCGGAGCGGGTCTTATTCTTCTTCCACAATTCTGCTCTTCAAAATTCAGCTTGTTCTGCTTTTCCAAGAAAATTCTTGCCTTTTTTGAAGTAAAGCAAAGGTAAAAAAAAGAACCAGGCAGAGGGCGGCACACCCCTTACATACATACACCGTGACACCGTGACGATTTGCCAAAGTTCCAGTGTTTAAAAAAAAAATTTGACCTCGGTTGAATTTTGATCCCAACCCCAATCAAGCATACCTATAACCCCGACTTGGCCCTAGATAAATAAAAGGTGTTGCTGTGTAACAAACGCTGCTGATGCATTAACAAAGCTGCTAAGTTTTGACGTCGGAAGATTAAAAACCCTGTGTAAAGACACCAAAGCTTCCTAGCAAGTGCTACAGTAAAAAGCACCAAGTAGAGTTACATGTTTTAACTTGCAAGTAAGGAAACTTTTCAGCATAGCAAAAATAGATAGTGACAAAAGACACACTCTAGCGTTATCACCAAGTAAATAAATACAAAAAGAGTGGTGCAACAGCTCGAGGTGAACCAGGGCTTCAACTTCTCAACAATGTATGCTGGTGTGTAAATTTTTTTACATACAAGGGGACCTACAATTTTTTGCCGAATCCGAACGGCACTTTGAGAAGTTTTTCAAGACAAATTACACTCTCGGAGGGCTTGTCAGACCCTCGCGGAGCTGGGAACCGTGTCAAGGAACGAGTCTTTTTTTTCAGATGACGTTGGTAGAATTTCTTGGTAGAAAATTCTTCATATAAGTCCCTGCAAAAGAATGGCAAAAATCTCAATCAACTGGATCAATTTTGTAATCTTTTAAATACAGGCAGGTTCTAAAATCGAGACTCGGTGTCTGGTATTTATTGAGAACTACCTCAAGCGGACAATTCAGTTAACATTGGCAAAGGGTTATGCATTTCTCATGCTAAACTCCTGGCCATCAAGAATTGTGTTAGAATCAATCTAGATTCTTGCACACGAGGAAGAACAATATCATCTACGGACAGCAAAACAGCACCCAAGGCCTTTGACTCACCTATCATGTCAAATTGAAACTTGTTCTGGAATTATTCATGGCCATCGAAGAACTAGTCGAGAACAATCTTATCATCCTTTCCTGAATTCCAGCCTACAGTGCCTTTGAGGATAACGAAGCAGACTTGCTAGCTAAAGTCGGGGCAGCTTCATCAGTCGCAGTTATAGGGCTTGAACTATTCTGTAAAGTCAGTAAAAGACTCTACAAGAACTTTACTAAAAACCTAGCTGGAAGCGAATCCACCGCTTCCAGCTAGGTTTTCGATGCAATGACAATATCAGGCTCTTCTTTAAAAAATATTTTTATAAATTTTTTTTGTAGATATCACAGCTAACAATCAAAAATTAAACAATTATTTTTCCCACAAAACAACTGACCAAGTTAGGCTAAAAAATAAATCAATAAATAAAGCCACACGGCAAAATCTTAATTTAGTCCAGCCATTAGGGATATTTTTACATGAACACCAGTTTCTTTGTTGTTCTCCATCATCCTCAAATGTCCATACATTTATAATGTTTATTTGTCATATCCTTCGCTTTCGATACGAAGCGAAACATTTTCCACCGTTTAATTAGAAAGGTACGTGTAGTTTGGCGTATGCGGGTAATATGGCGGTAGCGGAAGAACAGGTGCAATTCACAATTAATTCAAACCATCATTTGCATCAATACAAATACGACAATATTGCGTAGCGGGCTCTGTGCGTTACAGGTATTTTTTGCACACACGGTGTGGACCTACAATTGTTCGTCAATTCTGAACGGCGGCGTGTTCAATTCACTCTCACGGAGGTAAGTGGAGTCACACCCGCCGCGGTGGTAAAACCATGAAAAAACTTTTATTGCCCCGGTCGGTATTCGACACACTTACCCTTGCAATACGGCGCCGAGAGCTTCAAAAGGTTGGCTTAAACAAATAAAATTGTCCGAAGTTTCGATATCAATATTGCAAAAATATGAATGTGTCTCGTACGACGAATTCGATGGTCCAAAATATATAAAAAAAAACTTTCTACCAGATTTGGGGCACTACTATAAGCACAAAAGTGGTGCCGTGGCATTTGCACTACCTGCAAACACAAGCAGGCAAGAATAGCAAAAAAAAAACCGAATCACCTGATACAGTGAGCCATAACATCGGAGCGGGTCTTATTCTTCTTCCACAATTCTGCTCTTCAAAATTCAGCTTTTTCTGCTTTTCCAAGAAAATTCTTGCCTTTTTTGAAGTAAGGCAAAGGTAAAAAAAAGAACCAGGCAGAGGGCAGCACACCCCTTACATACATACACCGTGACACCGTGACGATTTGCCAAAGTTCCAGTGTTTAAAAAAAAAATTTGACCTCGGTAGAATTTTGATCCCAACCCCAATCAAGCATACCTATAACCCCGACTTGGCCCTAGATAAATAAAAGGTGTTGCTGTGTAACAAACGCTGCTGATGCATTAACAAAGCTGCTAAGTTTTGACGTCGGAAGATTAAAAACCCTGTGTAAAGACACCAAAGCTTCCTAGCAAGTGCTACAGTAAAAAGCACCAAGTAGAGTTACAAGTTTTAACTTGCAAGCAAGGAAACTTTTCAGCACAGCAAAAATAGATAGTGACAACAGACACACTCTAGCGTTATCACCAAGTAAATAAATACAAAAAGAGTGGTGCAACAGCTCGAGGTGAACCAGGGCTTCAACTTCTCAACAATGTATGCTGGTGTGTAAATTTTTTTACATACAAGGGGACCTACAATTTTTTGCCGAATCCGAACGGCACTTTGAGAAGTTTTTCAAGACAAATTACACTCTTGGAGGGCTTGTCAGACCCTCGCGGAGGTGGGAACCGTGTCAAGGAACGAGTCTTTTTTTTCAGGTGACGTTGGTAGAATTTCTTGGTAGAAAATTCTTCATATAAGTCCCTGCAAAAGAATGGCAAAAATCTCAATCAACTGGATCAATTTTGTACTTTCTTTTAAATACAGGCAGGTTCTAAAATCGAGACTCGGTGTCTGGTATTCATTGAGAACTACCTCAAGCGGACAATTCAGTTAACATTGGCAAAGGGTTATGCATTTCTCATGCTAAACTCCTGGCCATCAAGAATTGTGTTAGAATCAATCTAGATTCTTGCACACGAGGAAGAACAATATCATCTACGGACAGCAAAACAGCACCCAAGGCCTTTGACTCACCTATCATGTCAAATTAAAACTTGTTCTGGAATTATTCATGGCCATCGAAGAACTAGTCGAGAACAATCTTATCATCCTTCCCTGAATTCCAGCCTACAGTGCCTTTGAGGATAACGAAGCAGACTTGCTAGCTAAAGTCGGGGCAGCTTCATCAGTCGCAGTTATAGGGCTTGAACTATTCTGTAAAGTCAGTAAAAGACTCTACAAGAACTTTACTAAAAACCTAGCTGGAAGCGAATCCACCGCTTCCAGCTAGGTTTTCGATGCAATGACAATATCAGGCTCTTCTTTAAAAAATATTTTTATAAATTTTTTTTGTAGATATCACAGCTAACAATCAAAAATTAAACAATTATTTTTCCCACAAAACAACTGACCAAGTTAGGCTAAAAAATAAATCAATAAATAAAGCCACACGGCAAAATCTTAATTTAGTCCAGCCATTAGGGATATTTTTACATGAACACCAGTTTCTTTGTTGTTCTCCATCATCCTCAAATGTCCATACATTTATAATGTTTATTTGTCATATCCTTTTTCCTCAGACACTCACTAAGCTATCAATCATAACCAATATCCTGGAAAACAACACGACACCGACATAAAATACACACGCACTGGTGTCTACGTCCTGTAATGTTGACCAGGACAAAGCATTGAAGGTAAGAATAGAGAATGAAATTTGCAAGGAAAAAGCTCGGATAACAATTTATTAAAGAGGATTTTTCTCCACTTGGAATCTCATAAGTTTAAGGCTTAGCCCCAGACTTTGAGGCTTATGTACATACACGCGCGCGTTGTATATATTCTATGGTAACCAGCGAAAGAGGTAGATTTTCCCTTTGAAATCCAACAAAATATAAAGCTCCAAATAAAATGCCTGCGCCTTTTGAAAGAAAAGTCTTCTTTTTAAACATAAAACTTGTTGAAGAATTTTTAAGGTGTTTTTTTTTTTTTTTCTTTTCGTTAGTCGTAGTCGTTTGCACACACGTGTGCATATAAAGAAGAATAAAGGACATTGGAAAAGGCAAAAAAAGATATAATGTATAACTAAGCCAATGATTTTCTTTTTATTTTGTCAACTTTATTGCGGAAAACCCAATGTGCATACGATGTTCTTTTTTGTTGAAAAAAAAAAATTTATGTATAGCGATGAAAGAAAAAATGCCTAGAAAGGCAAGCCCTCTGCCGGACTAGGGGTTCGAAAGAAAAAATAATAAATAATGTCCTTTGACCTTTTTTTTTATTTTTTACTGCCCATACGAAATTTTGCTGAATGAATTTTTACGAGTCCATCCGTATCCTTAGTGTTGTTTAATTTTTTTGACTGACAGCATTGTCGTCTGGACTGTTGCAAATGTATGCGTACATCTCTAGCGATATTCGTTTGTGTGTGACATCAAAGCAGAAAATAAAATAAAAGTCGGATAAATCTAGATAAATTCCAAGCTATTTATGCGATTTCCTTTTTTAAAAAAAATGGAGGCACGTTTAAGGCGGTTGCATGTACATTTACTGCTTTCAATTTATGTGGCACAGTTGTTGGTACAATGTTTGAACAGGACGATTTGTTGGGGCCTGATTTATATTCTCTTTCATCAACTCTACGATGAAATATGGGGTCGACTGAATTTAATCATTGTTGGGTCGATTTAAATCAGCCTAAGAGATTTTACTGGTATTTTGTCATAACTGTTCTGTTATTATGCGAAAAGCTCCTTACAGGTAGGTTCACTTTTTTGACAAAGCCGATAAGTTAAGAACCACAGACTATACCAATTAAGGACCAATTTTTCAATCACGTGAGCTTCCATTCGTAATAATAATAACCATTTCCTTAATATTTTGGTGTTTAGTGGGTTGGGGACAAGGACTATGACCATCCAATCGTTTAGCGACCAGCAAGATGCGGGTGTAAGATGTATCTAAGACTTAGCTCCGTCAGGTCAATCTCGGTTTGTTCCCAAACATCTTGAAAGCGAAAAACATGTCCAAACCGTTGAAACAATGGTCGCTTTTTCCAGTCTCTCTGCGTCTGTCTAGCAAATCATGGATATGTCATTTCACCTGAAACATGCGTGTCCCTGACAATTCAGTCAAAGCCTTAAACCACTTCTATGAAAGTTGGATCAAAACTGATTGTCCACATAACTCGAACCCAAGGTAATACGATACACAATTGCCTGCATTAGGGGAAATCAAGCGTGCAAATTTACCCAGTTCTATAACCTTCTGCGTGTTCTGTTTTTCTCCAAATATTTTCTAAAGGAAACACCAAACTTTTTTACAGGAAACCCTCGGATTGAAATGCATCGGATTAGGGCGGCCAGAGAACACTTGGCATCACCACTGGAAAAGTTTTTGTTCTACTAGATTTTAGGTTTATCCACTATGTTGATACTGTCCGAACGAGTAGTGAACGAAAGCAGTCTCTCGAAAACGAACAATGGGAGGCTTCAAAAATATTCTTCGAAAATGCGTTTTCCACCTCTTATCGGAGGCAATTCGATGAAAAGGTTACAGGTTCGATTCCATGGCATATCTCAGACCATTGAAGCAAGGATTAATGTATCAGCCCATACTTCAATGCACTGTAGTTAGAGTTGGGTTAAAGGTAAGGCAGCGGTCTTACCAGGTATGCCGAAAGTAAAAATGAATTCACAGATGAATGAAGTCAAGTTATTTTTTTCCAAAGCTAGATACCATTGGGCAGGCATTCTTTGGTTATTGCATCAAAAGTTTATGCCTTACGCATACACACGGCTGTATTAAATCATATGGTAGTAACAGATGCAGAAAATTTATATCCTTGAACAGGTTAATAATTTGAATAGCATTTTTTTCCTATGCGAACTAGTTGTTTCTATAATATAAAAATATTTGCTGATGCTGATGATCTCTGTAAGCATAGTCTTATGTAAAACCCCTAGGAACTGGTGGAACTTTGGTAAGTGATATGCGGGAAGAATGTTTTTTTTTTGAATAAAAATGAAAGAAGGGTAACCTATAGTTCACGGTATTTCGTTTAAGGGAAAGTTTTGCCCCATTGTGCCATCTTTAGCTAAATAAATAAATAGAGTGGCGCAACAGCTCGAGGTGAACCAGGGCCAACTTCTCATCAATGTATGCTGGTGTGTTAATTTCTTTACATACAAGGGAACCTACAATTTTTTGCCGAGTCCGAACGGCACTTTGAGAAGTTTTTCAAGACAATTAATACTCTCGGAGGGCTTGTCAAACTCTCGCGGAGGTGGGCACCGTGAAAAAGAACAAGTCTTTTTTTTTCAGGTGACGATGGCAGGATTCGAACCCAGACCCCCGGCGTAGTAAGCACACACACTAACCACTACGCCACGGCACCCCACTAACCACTACGCCACGGCCATCTTTAGCTACTCGCTTAAAAAAAAACGTAACATGAATCTTCAGCGGCTATTTCAAACTGAAATAAGCATTTTCAATGCAAAGGCCTTTCACCGGATCCTCCGTAAGGACTTTGTTTGCAGAGCGAAGAATCCTCACCCAACATAATCGTCTATTGGCCAGCACCCCTTCGTATAATGCGGGTTTAACATACCGGTCAATGGATTGACGTCAAGCATCGTATACGTTTATATTGTTCTTACTCCTTACACTGTTCAATTGATTTCCATAAAATTTTTGTTATATTTAAGTATCCACAGAAACACGACTTTCTTTAAGAAATTCGTGTTTTACGTCAATCTAGTCCTAACACACATCAAATCAGCATAACGCTAATCATGCAAAAACTTTTGATTTTCCTCAATCAGTTTCAATCGAATGTGCCTGACGAATACAATTGCATTTTCACAAGAACATGCACTTGATTGACATCAATCGATTGACTGAAGAGCAGCTGCATAGCACAGTTCAATCGATTGACACAAATTTTTATTTTTTCGTTAAATATCCGTAGCAATCACTTTTTAAATTTTTTGTTTAAAATCAATTTTGCTTCGCGCTAAACTACTCCTACGCTACTACACGCTTCAAACTAAAAAATAATGCAGGTTTTCGTTAATCTACACACATCAATCGGTATTACGCTTATCATGTAAAATCAAAATTGTTTTGTTTTTCGTCAAGCAGTTTAAATTAAATCTGTGTGACGCATATAGATAAATTCTCACAAATACATCGATGTAATTGACATCAATGGATTGGTTCGATTGGTTGTTCAATCGATTCACATAAATTTTTAGTTTTTTTTTAGTCTTTGCAGTAATCCGAATTTCAATTATTTCTGAAGTCCATGTTGCCTAGTGGTCGAATTAAAAAAATAATGTTCTTTAACAAACACCAATCACAATGACTCTCATCCTGCAATAAAACCTGTGCTGATTTTCGTCAAGCAGCTTGACATGACGCCTGATTGAATCCAGCCCTTAAACACATCAATCAGCGCTTATAAGAAAATTTCCATTTTTTTTCTTCGTCAATCAGCTTTAATCGGATTTGTGTGACGCATTCATAAGAATTTTCACAAGTGCATGGACGTGGTTGAAGTCAATCGATTGACCGTGTAAGGGACAAAACTAAAAATCACACATAAATCGGCATAGCACTCATCATGCAAAATGGAAATCGTTTTGTTTTTCTTTAATCAGCTTCAATCATATGAGTGTGTCGCATACAGACAAACTTTCAAAAATGCATGAACGTGATTGTCGTCAATCAATTGACCGTATATGGGCCAAATGAGCAGTTCGGCAAAAAAGATTTATTTCATCGGAAAAACTGGCTGATATCTATTCATTATCCGTGTAAGGGCCATATGAGTATGCTCGGCAAAAAAAATATTTCATCGGCAAAACTGGTTGATATCCATTGAGAAAAGATTTTTGTCTTTGTGACTACCTCCATAGTGAAAAAAATTACTCAGAATTTCATCAGGGAAGACACAAAGAGTCATTTTAAGACAGAACAGTGCCAGAGACCATAGTTCTGCTTTCGCCAATTGGCTATACATATAAATACTAATAAAATTCCTGGACGTGATTTACGTCAATCAATTGACCGTGTACGGGCCACAACAAGAATTCACCCTTCAATCGGCATAGCATTCATCATGCCAAATCAAAAATGTTTTGTTTTTGATTTTATGTGTGTGGGCATAGAGAAAATATTTTAGGCCTAAATATTTAAGGCAATAGATTGCCTGTCTTTGAAGGTTACGCGCTGGGAAAACTTCAGATTATAGGAGCTCCAATGCAAGCATTTAAGACTGTATATGTCTGAGTATGTCGAGACGTAATCTGCAAGGAAATGGGGGGAGCACATGACCTATGAAGAGGGCGAAATGTCATGTCTGAGCAACTGAACTCAGATGCAAAACTGAGATCGGTGCGCTTTATAAGCAAATTTGTCTCCCTGGGTATAAGACCCGGGTAGCCAGGGTAGGAACCGCGACCCGGATCAAATTTTATTGAGCGGGAAGCAGAAGTGCTTAAAGGGTCTTATGTGGGTATGGATCTAACTGTGGTTGTCTGGTGTGAACCAAGGACTGAATGCCCTCGTGGGACTGGCAAAAGGTTATAGGCAAACCAAATAAAGGCTACTTAGGCAAAGGATGAAAGTACGACACCTTCAATCTAGAGCAAATAAATCTTGCGGATATAAGTAATGTAGACTTATTTAGCTATTCACTTTCACTGGCTACTATGGCTTTTTCGGCATGTTTTTGTAGGAAGAAAAGTACTTATAATGCACAAGCCATTCCTTACAAAAATGGCGACGTTACTTTTCGTTTTGTCAATATTTTCAGAAGAAAAGAAATATTAGACGAAACAAACAACCAACAATAAAACAAAGACTATAGTAATATGGTGTAATATGGTGTAGCCTTTCGGGTGATTTGGTGCATTAGAGCTTTTGCACGCTATTCTGTCCTTACATCAATCACAAGCATGGTGGTTACATCAATCACTAGCAGACCAATTTTAGTACACACTCTGCAACGTATCACCTTTTTTCCCCGTAGTGTTGCAGTTCTCTCACATCCTGCACTTAAGCTTTTTTCAAAGTCATCTGGGTCTTATTGGTTTACTTTTTGCTTTAAGTACTCAAATTAATTAAGTACATAAATTATCCTAATAAGCTCGAATTAAAAGTTGATGTCCTAAACCTCCTTAAATTGCGGCTTCTAAATATTATTCATAATCCTTCCAGGTGTAATGTTGTTGAGTATGTTCAGGTCCACCTATCGAAACATACAAAAATAACGAAAAATAACGAAACAGCAAAAAAAAAAAAAAATACTTAAAGCAGATTGTGTGTGTGTCTTGCTTCACTGGATGCCAAAACTTATGATTTAACTTCTTTAAAATTCATGCAAAACTTGTTAGAGGGATTAAACTCGCACATTTTTGTTTATATATTTGTTTGTTAGAAAATCGCACAATTTATGTTTATTTTTTTGTGGCACACGCAAAATTTTACTTAAGAAAACTGTAGTGTTGACTCCTTAAATGAGAACATCAGGGAATATTGCTTTATGAGTTTCCTATCCAAACTTTTGTCAAAACGAAATTTTAAGTTTCGCTATTTAACGTGCTGTGGAAACCATATTACCCAGCCCTATGCTGCGAAAAAAGCCGATAGTTTAAGTTCGCAACTCTCTTTTCCAAAGGAACTTGCTATAATGCTCTGATTTCACCAACTGTGGATTGAAAGTGTATCTTACCTCTTGGCTTGCATACACTGGACATAAGATCTGACAAACATGTTATTCAATCATCAGTTTAGCCCTTTTTAATTCAAAACCTTTCTGCTCATTTAAGGATAGCGCAGCAATAGCAAGCTGATTATTTCTTTGCTTTTTCGCAATTTAAAAACTTTTCTCACACCCTTAGAAAACTCTAAGGCTTTCCTTCATTATCATTACCGGTTATGCTGTAACTTCTCCAACTTTAGTCTGACCCGTTTTCGATCGGGACATTCTGATCATGAAGATGAACCACCCGTTTCCTGACACCCCTAAGGTCTCGAACCCAAATTCTTAGCATAAGCACATAAGGGAAACTTTTTCGCAATAACTCAAGAAAATCCACATTGCTTAAGGTGTCATAAAAACCAATGTTAAAACATGTGCATGAAATAATACATTAAGCGCTCATATTTTGCTCACCTAGTTGCAAAAGTGCCGACAGCTAAAATGCATGTTCAGCCAAATTTGATGGCAGAAAAAAAGTTCTTCATTTCCGTGACACATAACCTAATCCGTAGGCAAACTTCCTGTCCGTTGGTTTCACACGAAATAATTAAAATTAATCACAGTTCATCCTTCCGTTGCTGGGCCCGGCCCACACGCCATGTCACCGGCAACGTATTTTCGGGGTGGGAACAACTTTGATTGCGAATCAGTTTTGTTCAATAACAGTCGAAACTACATATGTGTGCAAGCAATAAAATAAAACTTTTATTTAGTTCCCATTTAATGTGTGTGTGAACCACAGGATATTAGATAAGCCAACAGACAACCTCCAGCCCACAGAATATGTGAGGCTATGTGTATGCCTCATGACAAATGTCCCCGGCATGACTTGCAAAATGCTTTCAAAAGTTATTCTTGGATTCCTAACTTTGGAATCCAGAATCCGAGTCCTTGTAGTTCTCGAGTTTACCACATGAGTGGACATTTATATTGCTACTGATTGGCAATAAAAGTGGCCCGCGGGGGCATGGGAGCACAAAGTTTATTTCAGCTTAAAGCCACAGATATGTATGCTGCGTGAATGGAGTGCGAGAATACACTTAACAAAACTAGATGAGTTAGTCCAGCGAAGAGTAGAGTCTAACCTTATTTGGCATTTGGGAATGATGATGAAAATGGTTAAGTTAACTTTTTAGTTGAATTAAAGTGAGACGAAGTGGGAATTTAATAATAAAAGTTTGGTTGTTAAAGGAACTGCTGCCTCGAATTGATTTAATGGATCTTAGGGAGCTTTTCTTTTTTTTTTCTTTATTTATGTTTTAGTACCTTGTTGACCTTGCCGTGGCGTGATATGGGACAAGAGGGAATCGTGATGGACGAGGTTTTATTCCTTTTAGGATAGTTGAGGTTTCAGGACCCTTGAATAAATCAATTCTTGATGGTTGGCACTTAAGTCAATCTTCGCATTTCGTTCTCGTTGACACAGTAGGATTGGGAGCAAAACTTTAAAAACTTTAAACTCGAAAAATTCAGTCGCAGAAACCCAACTGCGGTACAAAAAAAGTTAACCAAACTAAGTATGAGCTATGCTTTGAACGCAATTTATGTTGAAATAAATTATCAAGTTCATAAAGGGACATACCTCTTCGAGTATACCTCACCTTCTGTGCCACTATCCTAAGTCAGTTAAAAAAAAGAAATTAAGGGACTTACTTTTTCCACGACATTTCTCTGACTAATAATGACTAGCACCCACATCAGGCTTCGTAAAATTTAAGAGGACGATCGCTATACATGAGAAACGGCATTGAGAACTTCGAGAACACAAAAGTTAAGCTAGACTCTACGCAGATAAGTTCAGTTTCTGAGAAAATATTTTTTTTTTAATTCCAACACTGAATCGTGTTATCTCGGATATAGATTGGCGGACAATGATCTTGTTTGCCTCTATGACTTGATTGGGATAAGAGATCGCATAGGAGAAAAAATTATTAAAATCTGGAAATTTTCGACTCGTAAGCCTTAAAGAAAAAACCCAGTGACGAAAATGTTTTATGAAAAGTAATAAAATTGCTTTTTTTTTTTAAGGTGGCGCTACAGTCCGGGGTGGACCTGGGCCTCAGCCAACAAGCTTCGCCAGCCAGCTCTGTCTCTAGCTAGCCGTCTCCAGTTTCGCACGCGAAGTTGGCTGAGGTCCCCTTCCACTTGCGTGCGCCACCTGAGTCTCGGTGCTCCTCTACCGCGCCGTCCCTGCGGTGTGGATTCGAAGATTTTCCGGGCCGGGGCGTTGGTGTCCATCCGCTCTAGATGACCCAGCCATCGTAGACGTTGTGTTTTGACTCTTTTGGCTAGGTCGGTATCGCTGTACAGCCCGTACAGTTCGATGTTATATCTCCTCCTCCACTCTCCGTCTATGCAGACGGGACCGTAAATCGTCCGAAGAATTTTTCTCTCGAAGCAACCTAAAGTGTTTTCATCCGCCTTTGACAGGGTCCACGCTTCTGCACCGTAAAGCAGGACTGTGATGAGGGTCTTATACATGGACACTTTAGTTGCTCGAGAGAGGGCTTTGCTACTCAATTGCCTTCTTAGCCCAAAGAAACAGCGATTGGCAAGAGTTATCCTTCCTTTGATTTCAGCGCTGGTGTCATTGTCTGAATTGATAGCGGAACCCAGGTAGACAAAGTCCCTAACTACCTCAAAGTTATAGCTGTCGATGGTGATGTTTTGTCCAAGACGTCGGTGTTGGGTGTCTTTTCTTGATTACAGCATATACTTGGTTTTGCCCTCATTGACTGCTAAACCCATATTCGCCGCTTCCGACCCAATACTCACGAAGGCTTCACTGACATCACGCTTTGTTCTACCGATTATGTCAATGTCGTCTGCGTATGCGAGTAGTTGAACGGAATTTTGAAAGATTGTACCTCTGGTGTTGGCGCGAGAGTTCTGCACAATTCTCTCAAGTATGATGTTAAAGAAGTCACATGACAGCGCGTCGCCTTGTCGCCTTTTTTGACATCAAAGGGGTCGGTGAGGTCTTTGCCGATCTTGACGGAACAGCGTGAGTTTTCCATCGTCATCCTGCACAGACTGACGAGTTTGTCAGGGATGCCAAAACTAGACATTGCGCTATATAGCTCGTCTCTATAGATGCTGTCATACGCGGCCTTAAAATCGATGAAGAGGTGGTGTGTATCGATTTGGAATTCCTGGGTTTTCTCCAAGATCTGCCGCAGTGTGAATATTTGATCGATGGTGGACTTTCCTGGCCTAAAGCCACACTGATATGTGCCTATCAGATTGTTGACAAACGGCTTCAGGCGTTCACACAGTACAGCAGAAAAGATCATGTATGCGATGTTAAGAAGACTTATGCCTCTGTAGTTGGCACAACTCAGAGGGTCTCCTTTCTTCAGGATCGGGCAAACAATGCTGGGGTTCCATTCGTCGGGCATGCTTTCTTCCGACCATATCTTGCAGATGAGCTGGTGCATGCTCCTAACCAGCTCATCGCCAGCGGATTTAAAAAGTTCGGCAGCTAGGCCGTCTGCTCCGGCTGCTTTGTTGCACTTGAGCTTAGACACAGCTACTTTCACATCCTCCAGGTCGGGTGGGCGGTATCGTTCGTATGCTTCGTCGGTAACGTCTTCGCCCGGGTTGAATGGTTCGTTCTGCCTAAAATAATAAAATTGCTGCAGATTTGGAATCTATGATTCGGGTCAGTGTTTATTTTTGTTTCGAAACCTTTTAGAGTTTTTCAAATAAATCAAGTTAGTCGAACCTAAAGGCGACAAAGCCCTATGTAACCGAGATCCCAGGACAGCCGATAAATCTGACATCCGCATTGTTAAAGATTTTGCTCTGCAAAAAACTCATTGCCACGTGACACAGTCGACAAAACTTCGTTAAACCAATTCAAAAAGACTGATTCGTAACTAAGTAAGAAGAGTACAGAGGGCAGCTGTAGGCAAGTCCTTTATTTAGAAAGGATACTTTAAATCTTACGTAGATTCACACAAATAGTCACTACTGCTATACCTCTTGAAAACTCCCTCCCGCATCTTGTTTTCGTTGAGAGAAAATTACTTTAATTGAACATATGATTGACGGTATGCTCTGGCATTTGGAAAATTACGCATTTTAGGTCTAGCGATACCCTTGTCATCCTTCACAATTTTTGCGGGCCAGAGGACAATTTTCCGCACAAAACCACCTATCAATCTTCGCAGATATCCCGTGTTACTGACAGATTGCACGACAAGGAGCCGCATGGAGAAGCACAAACCAAGTAAAGACAAAGCCCACAATCAATTTATTCAAAGTTCTGTGCTGACTGTCGACAATGCATATGAATTCAACTTTGTTTGAGTTTTCTTGAATCTCTTGAAAAGTCCTTGCCAGCGGCAATACCAACTAAGATAGGATAGTAAAGCGTATCGAACAAAACCATAACCTACACTAGCTGTGCCTATACCTGTCATGTCGAAAATAGTGAAAATTAAAAGAACTTCCTTGCTGCACGCGATAGTCTCATTGAAATTGGCTTTTGTGCGCGACGCTGCTGGGATTGAAGGTGCTCCGAGGCGTTTAGCGTATGCAAAAAAGCAATTTAGCAGGAAGGAGCCAGTGCTTTGTATATGTAAATGTTTGTGTGTTACCGACATATCCATCTCTCTGTTGGCTCGTAGGGGACGACTTTGCCATTAATTTTCGATTATTCTTTGCCGCTGCCCGGTGCAGAGGTTATCTGTGCCACAGCGGGGTTATAATTAATGTTGCTTCCAGGTGCTGCCGTTGCCGTCTTTTGGGTTGGTTCTAGGGGTAATCCTCCGGAAATTACATTCAACTCAAGGCAAGGGCGAGCAAGAAAAAATTAACTTTCAAGACGGAGGAACTTCGCGTTTCCCCTTTTCGAACTGATTAATCAGCCACACCTTGATTTTTGCTATTTCTGCGTTGTTTTATGGAGCCGGTGTTTTGGTTCGCACGTTTAAGAGGATAGACCCCTGTTTTAGACCTAATTTCCGATCGATGAGAGCCTGTGGAATGGCGTAGAAGAGGTCATAAAGTGGGGCGGTTTTCGCTGGCGAAACAAAGACTGGGTAATTTACTTTTGAAGCCTAAGAGCTCATTTCTTGAGGAGTAATAAATCTTAATGGGTAGAAGCACAACTGCATGCAGCCAAAGTTGCATGACTAAGCAAAGTCTTTAGCTAACGAGGTGATTCTTCAATTTGTCAAAATGGGGGAAATCTATATTTAGGGAGAAGTGAGGGTGTTTGGAGCTTTTCTAAAAGGTCATTAATTAAGGATAATATGCATTATTTTATACTTCTGTGAGTGGTTTGGAAAATTGGAACATAAATCTCAGACAAATACTGATTTCAGTAATCAAAGGTCAATTGCAATGAGTCAAAAATTGAATGTAAAAATTGATTTAAGGTACATATGCGTTTACTGTTCAAAAATCTTCGTTATGTTTCACGTACGTAAAAAATTCAAAGTGGCAATAGAGTTAAATGAAAATGTAACAAATGAAAGACTCTGGAAAAACGACACACTTCACTCGGAAAAAAGCCACAATTCCAAACTGATACTCACTACCCGTTCTACCTATTCCTAATTAATTATTTATTGTAACAAAGTGTTTCGTCACTAGGTAGAAAAGCGATCATCTTAGACCGTAGGTATAGGTATATTTTGAAGATTTGGTCGCACCAGTTTACCGTTTACCATCCAAACAATGTCGGCTTTTTAAATGAACAATCAGTGGACTTTTAACGTAAAATTATATCATCCATCAACAATTAATGCAAAGAAATTATAAAAAATGAATAATAAAATTCTCAAATAGTGTTGCATAGAGTAAAGTCGGGTGAAATGGCAAACTTAATATTTTTGTCAGCTAAAATTTCTTTGAGTTCTTACAAGAAAACTTTTCTTGGTCTTCTTCTGGAATCCATCAAGAGTCAACATCAGGTAATATGGCCACAAAAATATTTTTTTGAATTCTATGCTTTGTTATTTCTGAGGTTCGATTTTTCTCTAAGTTTAGGGCTAGAAAAAAACGGACGTATACGTAATTATATAATAAGCTAGCTGACCCTAGTGGTAATGTATGATCATATTATGACGAATGCGTTAATAAGCAATGGTAAAGAGGGTAATAAATAAGCAATTCTTCTTTGATAGCTTTAGATAAGGTCATATTTTATTCAAGTTTTTCTTCGTTATATTCTAGTTACAAAAATAATAAATGTTGAAAATTTTCAAAGTATAAGTTGTTGCCATCAGTCAGAAATGAAATTATTGTCGGTGGACAACTTATATAGGTAGATTAAAAAATACTGCATTAATGATTGATAACACAGCCTTCTCCATTATCTTTAGTAGAAAGGATGTGAAGCTGATCGGTCTAAGCTCTACAGAATTTTGGTTGCGATGTTCTTTTTTCCCTTCATGCTGTGGCCTTTTCTCTGTTTTAATTTAAACTCAACTGGAAAAGACAAATAAAAATTGTAGTCACTACGCGCCAAAAAAAATTAAACTCCCCCTTAAAAATTGAAAAGACCCAGCTTCGCTTTTATTTTAAATTTTCCAAATTTAAACGTGGCGTCCTGGCATATCTTATTCAAAAAATGACTCAAAGCAACCAGAAGTCGAAATTGAGTAGTAAAATGACTGCTTTTCATGTCCTTAATGCGGCACGTGCCACTTAATCGTTATGACCCAAGAATATGCCATCGCACAATAACCTTGAGGACATTTTACCAAACGATCTAATGTTCTGCTCTACCTTTCCCTCCTTATGACGGAGGTGATTTGGCCTCTCAACTACCTTCGCTACAATGCTCTTAATTTGGCATAATTTCCATATAAATCCTTTTATAGCTTGTATCGAATTTCAGCGAAAGCCTCCCAAAAGGAGTAGAAAAATTCTTCGGCAAATACATACTTTTAACCTGTATGACCCTAGACAGACACAACATCACGTTTCACTCGATGGGAATCGCTCGCTCGTCATCTTGACGCGTACCACAATCGCCAACGCAATCGCACGCTGAAAAAGTGGCAGTGTCACCACCTTGTACGCGTACGCTACAAGCTTTTCAACGAAAATCCTACATATTTGCAACCCCACCGTAAAAAAAAAACAACAAAAAGAAGGAAAAAAAAAGTACTCTCAAAGGTAAGCTCGCTTTCAGCAAAGGTATCATTGCCCCAAAGAAAGGTATGAAGAACAGGGGAATACACACATAAACATTCCCATGGGAGTCGTTAAGCGATGCGGACGTGCACAAAAAAGTCCAAACACCCTCTTGTCTCTTCTAATTGAATTACCCGCTCGGTGTCTGCACCCCGTGTGGCACGGTGTGAATTATATCGAAAACGCTTTCGAATTCAATTCCAAGGATACGAAATTCCTTATCAGAGGTTTGGGGTGACATTGATTTAACGGAGTGAGTCTAAATGAAAATTGCCTTTTATATTGCTGACAGTACCACCCGCAGCAGGAGGGTGGCTACGGTCCTTATCTGTTCTTCCAGAGGAACTTTTTTCGGCGAACGAATGGCCAGGCACAAGAAGCAGTGAGTGGCAATAAAAGACAATGTCGGCTATTTCTAGAGCTGACCTTGTTGTATGGGGTTGGTTGTTTCGTACGCGCCGTCGACGGTCCTTTTATCGGCTCTGTCAGTGGTTTGTTCGCCAGGAGGGGATGTGTGATTGTTCTTGTTTCCGAGGAAACTTTAAGGAATGCTTTAATGAACTCAAAGATTTTGTCACGAAATGTATTAGGAAATGTTAAGCGTGTAATCTAGCCAGCATGCTTTCATATTATTTTTTCCTCGACGAAACTCCGGGAAGTCCATAATGATGAGCACGAAGCTATTCGATGTACTTTCGGGGAATCTTTATTTTGCTTTTGATGATCGGACATGTTTTATGGGTCCACAAAAAAATTGCGTGTCTGCCACGGGCCCTTATAACGTACAACATACGAGGATAAGGTTTCTAATGACAACAAGTTAATAAGCGTTTTTTTTGTGCTTCTCTTTGATGCTTTCATTTTGGGAATTAAACTCCATATTATAGCCTTTGCTAAGACATGCTTCAAAGACAAAAGATGTCGATGGAGATGAAAGGAATTTGTTTTTCCCTAAGACGGGAATGTGTCCCCGGAAAACATTGGATTGGAAACAGGGTTCACTTTGTGTTTCTTTCGGGCTGCCATTTCCCTTTGGAACAGTTTTTAATATTCATAATTTAAAAAAATGTGTTTTTAATAAAAATAGTCGTTAATGCAGAAACAATGACACTCATCGCTGCAAGAACTCTCAGTCGTTTTTTTACTTCAGTCTTTCATGTTAAAGACCATCTGCTTCATTAAAACTTGGACGTGTAATGAACTTTCGATTTCCTAAAAAAACGATATTCAGAGCAGTGAATTTCATTTTAATGGCACTTAATGAGAACAAGTGTTTTATTGCGTTCTATGTTCTTGAGACTTGTTCTAGGCTAGTACTTCAGGGCTAGTCTTAGGCTTCAATTGTTTTAGAGAAGTTTAAATGCGCAATCATGCTATTGAATTGATTAAGCACTGTTAAATGTTCTGCCTGGAGGAATCGCCTCTTGATAGAGACGCAGAAACATACTCCACAGTCCTTGCTGCTCTTAAGCCACTTCAATGCTTATGTCGGTACAGCAACCCCACTATAAAAGTGAGACATTGCGAGACACTGTGACCTAGATTAAAAAAAAGAGACATGTTCTCCTCATGACTTGGGATATTCGCCACCGAGACATAATCCATGATAAGTGACTCGCAGCAGCTGGGAAAAGACACAGGATACTACTGCCGAATTTTCGGATATCACTTTTCACTTGGGACAGAGATCGAAAGAATTCCAACAGTTAGAAGAACCTTTTAGTTTGCTTAAGGTGAGCACCTGATTACAGATTTGCATCTGTCGATTAAAGCTGAAAATTTATTTCTACTTTCCTTGGTCACGCGATAACTTAAAAATGACTTTATTGAATTTTTTCAGTCTTTTGTTTTAATGCTAAGAGAATACAAAAGGTATGCAAGGAAAGTTAAAAAGATTTCACAAAAAGTAAGAAAGTTTCATTAAACTTAGCTTATATTATTTAGGAATCCTAGAATTTAGGGAGCTGGAAAATACTCAAAACAGTGTTGTTTCATCGATTTGAAATTTCAAAAATTAGAAAACAGGTCAAAAGAACGTATTTCTTCTCCCCTAGCTCCAAAACGGTATAAAGTATAATTATTAAATAAAAAAATATCGGACAAAGTCTTTAGCAAATTTCGAATATTAAAAAACTTTGAAGATTTGACTCAAAAACGTAAAAACCCTTTTGAAAAAGATTTTTTTAATGATATTCCCTTAACGGTTATTACGATTTTGTTAAAATTAGTTTAAAAAATTAATGTTTAAAAGACAAGGTAAATGCATTAAAAAAATTTCAAAATTACCGTTTCCAACATTAAGCTTTTAAGCCCATTCAAACAAACTAAGTAAAAAACCAAATAGCCTACATGATCTCTCTGCATAGATAATGCACATAAGCCATCAACATGTAATTACATTCAAATGATCACGTGGGTACACGTAGTCAAGTAGCAATGCGCGGAATTCACTAACACAAGTCTTCTATGCGTCATTCCTAATCAGCTACAAAGAATAGCAAAGGCAAAAACTAGTGAGGTGGTCGGATTTGGACAAAGAATCAAACGTGTTCACTGTAGCTCAAATGGTAGAGCATTACTCGCGACAAGTAAGGGTTGCAGGATCGTACCCTGCCGGTGAGCCACACACGTTTTTTTCTATCGACATTTCCGCCCGCAATAAATAAAAAAACCGTCTATTAATTCAAAAGCTAACCGAACGTATCGTTGCTTATGTGAGTGGCCCCTATGGCTGGCTCCATTATTATAATTTTTGTAGAATTGTAAAATGTTGTAATTTTTTCACTTTTCAAAAAACAGTATGTTTTCTCAAAAATCCATGTCCGCAGAACTCGAGGAAAGTCGCCAATGATAGCGCAGGTAGTTGTGAAATTGGAAAAATGTTTTGACTGTGATTGAAAAAAATAATAATTTAATTGCTGTTTTATGGATTTTATGGTCAAAAAGGCCAGGAAAAAAGTCCAAAATGTTGACCTTTTAATTTTGGTTATTCTAACTTTAATTTTTTTTTGAGTAAAGCAGTAAAACAGTTAAACTAGAAACAGGCAAGGGGGGTAGTACCCTCCCCGCCCGATACACTTTGTCGCTTTATAAAAATGGCATTTTTTAAATTGTGTGAAACAGATTTTTGAATAGCAGAACTTTGATACCAAAATGTGCTGGCGAAAAAAAACTTAAACGAAACAAGTGAGTAAGTGACAAACTCCTATACACCCGACCCTGTGTACCGTGTAGCACCAAATCTTAAAATTTTTTGGCCTGATTTCATATATTATTTGTATAGGCCACGCCCTTTAAAGTAGGCCTGGGCCTACTAAAAATCACTTATTTGTAATTTTGTCATAATCGGGAGAAAATGCGTTAAAAGCTAGATTTATATCCGAAAAAAAAATGGTTTGCCTAAAAACGCCCCCTAAAAGTGGACGGAGCTCAAAACTCTGTATGGAGAAACCTTAGCAAAAAGTTATATCTTTAATATTTGTGATGTAATTTTTTCGATTCGGAGTTAACTTTCCGAGAAATCGGGTGTTTTAAAGATCTAACATGTTTAAAAGTGGTCAACGTCGATATTGTGGGCGGACCAATTTTTGCCTTCTTAAAGGTTTGGGTCCACTTTTGCTCTGTACCAAAATTTGAGTTCCTACCCCTTGTCTAACTTGACCAAAAGTCATTTTGAAAGAAAATGTGAAATAAAGGTTTGAAGCCAGAAAATAACTAGCCTGCATAAGACTTTGATAGAATTAAAATTAATACCGGACCTGAAACGATGTAAGGTGTGTCTTCCTTTAAAATATTCTCCTCTTCACTTCAGTTCTTAATCTCAACAGAATCTCTATCATCAATCCATTACGACTGGTTAACACTCCATTTGCTTCGACATTTGAAAACCATAAAGTCTTATTAAGCCTGAACACTATCAAACCCATGAGGCTATTTTATGTCGTTCCTTGCTACTGCAGGCGATAGCAGAGAATACCAAACTCGATAAATCCCAGACTAAAATTCGAGAACACGTCACACACAAACTTCCCCGAAAAATTCCCTGTGTAATGGCAATGTACTGTTGTAGACAACATATTTTGAAACTTACTCGACCCCCCGCACGCAATTGGAACGCAGAGCATAAAGTCACTCAACCTAAACTTCATGAGGCAAGGAACGAGACAACAAAATCCAAATATTTAGAATCCATACCCCAACCCCCTAGGAGATCATCGAGCCCCCGGAGAGTGAAGTCATTTGGAAAATCCAAACCATATCCTCTCCTTTCACTCGAGGGCAATGTCAAGATGTCCTCCCGCGTTTGCACCCTGACCAGATTTGGTATTAAAATTTGCACAAGTCTACGAAATTAAATAGAAAATTTAACAGTGCCCCCGGAGCAATCTCGGTTGCCTGTTATTTAAGTTTGGCTTTTGGTTCAGAGTGCATACACAATGAGTCTGATGACTCAGCGTTGAATGCTGCACACAGGATATTGACTTTCGATGCTTTCGGGGTGTGAACATTGACTTCGCCAACAACGAACTGACAAATAATAGATACGTCTATGCTTGCCAGAGATTGTACGATAGGGCCTCGTCCTTCCGCAAGGATAATGGCGGAATGCATTTTCCATTGATGACAGATATTCCGTTGTCTTGCAATTATTTATAGAGAAAATAATGCAACTAGGTATATAATATGCAGTTATCAGCATGGTTGCCTGCATTCATGACCTAAATTGATGATGGTTTATGGAGATGTCCTTGCTGCAGCTAGATGAGATACTTGGATACGGTATACTTTATTTGATTTTCTATCATATTTCTTTGTTTAACAGGATGGCAATGTCATCGTCTTGAAAGTGTTTTTACGATTAAGTGTCTCTTGAAGGGTTAGTAATGATGATGAGAATTGCTATAATGGTCCCTTGACGGTGTTACAAAGGATAATCACGATGGTGGCGGTATGCTGATATGAATTCTTCAAATAAAGTAATCTAAAGGATAATGAAGGATTTGCTATTTGGTCTAGAGTGATTGAAAGTTGCAACGACAAAGGCTGGCATGCGCAAACTGACGCAGGATAGATGATATTCGATGAATAGATTTTGGGCGACATGTGTCTGTTCATGAAAACTATTCGATTGAACTTTCCTTGGGACACAGTTCGGTTGGAAATCAGATAAATTAATTTTTTCCTCCTCCAACAAAACGTTGGCTGATGACAAGATAATGTTAATTATAACCACCAAAATGAGGCTCTGCTTTGATGCGAGGTTTTCTTTTTAAGGACGAGGCTCCGAGTATTTTTTAGCTTATGTTACTCAAAGGCGTCATGGATTTAGATGCAATTAAAGCTAACTTAACATTCTTATGCGTGTCACCACTTGCCTTAATAATACGAATTCTCTCTACATTTTTCACTTTTGCATAACTTCTTTACCCAATGTCCTGTGAAAAGCAAATCGGGGTCACGCCATACTGGCATGAGCCACCTCAGGTGAGATTGTTCCCTGTTGCACTGTTTCAGATAAAGAAGTTTTCTCGTAGATCGACCATGGATGAAAGAGAAGGAAACATTTCAAAAAACTTTATCTTCATGAAGAGTTTGAGGAAACAACTTTCATTGACTTAAGTTTTGTCCCTGCAGGTTTATTTTTGAAACTTCTAAACATTTTAACGTCTTCCACAGGGCAATTCATGTCATGGCACTAGTAGTAGAAGAAGCATGCCGAGCATAGGTAGACAGCGCCTTGCCACTTTCGTTTATAGCCAACTAGCCATTTGCGGACTATAAGCAGTCACCGGCATAAGACCTGCACAATTTCAATATATACCACTTGCGTGAGTGAGTTATAGGTCAAACCAGTCATGATATATTGGTATTCAATATTTCTGGTCATAATGCATTAATCATTACTTAAAAATATCGTAAAAACTAAGTTGGACACATTATTGCATACGTCCAACCTTGCATATACCCCAGCAGCAATAGTGAGCCCAAACTTGGGGCGAGCGTGTTCCTCGTATACATAGTCGAGCTTTGCATAAAACTGAAACTGCACTCGGACTTATGTTAAGCTTAAGGGTGTGTGTAATGAACCATGCCTGGGTCTCCCTGTTGGATTGTTGGATTGTTGAATAGATGTTGTTGGATAGATGCAAAATTATGCCCAATAAATTATGCCCAATTTTTTTTTCAGAAATAGCCCTTAGCATGCTTAGCTACCAGCGGAAGCGAAATTAAAAGCTCTAGTAACTTTTTAGCCATGAAGTTGTTGGAGTTGGGTATCAACAAAGCTTGATTTTGCCCTTCCATAATGCTAAGATGATCTCACCCCCTTTTGCTTCGGCAATTTTTCGGGGTCTGGTGTTGGCTTCCGCACTTCGAGTGTGAAATTAATTTTTTGAGCGAGGGATATAAGAAACTATCATGTTGACGAAATCTTTTCTAGACAATAAAGAAATGGGCTTTGATAAAAGCGGAAAGTTTTCAAAAGTATGCTTCATGTACTCAATTAAACCCTTTTTGACAACTAGATACTAGGTGCATAGGAATATTAAACGACAGCAGCGATCATATAATAAAATAAAGTCGGGGAATATGACGTACAATTTTTAATAAAAAATAAAAACATTTAAAAACGCCACAAATTAAAAAATATTAATTATTCAAACTTTTAAACATGCATTTAGGCTAAAAAGTCATACAAATTTCTATTAATATTGAAAAAAAAAACTAAAGAACAACAATTCCTAACAACCATATCCCCCTTCACGGCTGATATGGTACACCTCATTTGGTGATTTGGCGCATGACAATTATTTTCAAGATATTGTAACCTTACTTGTTGCACGTATTGCCAGGCATATGCCATGGCTACATGAAATAAGACTCAAATAAAAAATGCTCCAAACTAAAAATGAAAAACAGCCCCAAAAATTTACCTGAACGGCATCAACAACGAAAAATTGTCAAATTGGGGCCATTTTTGATTTTTTGTGGCGATTTTATAAAATAACTAGCTGACCCGACAGACGTTGTCCTGTCCAAGCTTTGACTATTCTATTCGAACTGGAATGAAAACTACTTCAAATATGTACGTAATTTTTTATAATTACAAATGCTTTTTGATATCCAAACAAAATTAAAACACTGATCTTGGCTTTCGCCTCGGTGGTCAACATCAAATCAATCCATATTTCCCTTGGTCCCGCTATAACTTGAGAATGGCTTTACCGATTTCATTCATATATTATCAAAAAGTTAGCTTATACTTTGTGGAAAGTTTTCTAATTAGAAAGAAAAATGAAGAAAATTGACCAAAAAGTTGGGTTTTAAAAAAATTCAACTTTTTGAACTTAGCTACTATTTAAAACAAATATATTCGAGAACTGTTTTTTTTTGTAGCAAAATAATTTTGTATAATTTTATTTTAATTTATCGTTAAAGTAGTAAATTTATTATGACACTAAGCTTACTCATAGTCGGAGTGAAATTTGTTTAATTTTTTTTTTTCTAATACATACATGGATTTGGGTGTCCTGATTCCGAATCTATATGAAAATGAATTCTTGTATGTCTTATATGTCTATATATGTCTATATATTATGTCTTTTACAAATTTCTATACCATTAGATTGCAATGAAATGTTCGTGAGCTGTTGTTTGCATAGTCACAGCACAAGTCTATCGGGTCAGCTAGTATGCTATTAAAAATTATCACCCTCGATTGGTTTAGAATTTATTGGGAAAAAAGGTTAAAAGAAGTGCAACTTTCACATAGCCGTATATGGCCACATGACGAGGTCATATTACATATTAATTGTCTTGAAAAACTTCTCAAAGTGCCGTTCGGATTCGGCAAAAAATTGTAGGTCCCCTTGTATGTAAAGAAATTAACACACCAGCATACATTGTTGAGAAGTTGGCCCTGGTTCACCTCGAGCTGTTGCGCCACTCAATTGATACTCTCGGGGGGCTTGTCAAACCCTCGCGGAGGTGGGGACCAAGAACAAGTCTTTTTTTTTCAGGTGACAATGGCAGGATTCGAACCCAGGCCTCCGGCGTAGTAAGCACACACATTAACCACTACGCCACGGCACCCCACAAAGATTAAAGATTTAAAGATTTTTACCGAAAGAAATATTAAGAAAATTGATCAAAGACATATTAAAATATTTCAATCTTTGTGCTATCAAATTTTAGAGTTAAGAAAATCGTTGCAATTAAAATGAAAATATAATTATTTTTTTTCCTTATAATAACTCACCTTATTATGTTATGAAGAACAATAAATTACTGTATCCAAAAAAAAAAATTAAGCACGCCTGATGACGCCAATGTCTTCTGTGATCTATTAAAAACTTTTCTTAAATATAAAACTTTTCGCTGATATATTTATCAAACACTTATTTTAAATTAGCAATACAACACTCAATTTACTATTAAACACTCAACAAGAAATAAAGAACTTTATTTCTTTTTTTTAATATTTTTATTCGAAGAAAACAATTTTTTTTTGTACGCAAAATCAATTCATTTAAAATATTTATATTTACAATTTCTTTTTATATATAATTTTCCGTTTGCATTTACCTGAAAAAAGAAGAAAAGACGTAAATTAGTGAACTTTTAAGCATTTCTAATCAATAAAAATAAAATATTAAATTTGAAAAATATTTAAATATTGATTTAAGAATAAATAATTTAACCAGAAAGTTGATAATTTAAAAAAATTAACTTCTTAGCTTAGCGACTAGATTTTAAAAAAAATATTTGAGAACAATTTTTGGCAAAACAAATTTGTATAAATTTTCTAATACGATACATTTTCTACGTGGACGATACATTTGTATCGTCCACATAAAAAATTTATAACTATAGGCAATATCGCATTGTCAAGAAGATAAAAGATGGAAGTCCAGTCTGTTTGAAAATTAGTTGAATCCGGCCACAGACACGCCCACTACAGGCATCTATGTGCGACCATCTCTAATTTTAAAAATTAATTTTTTCAAATTTTCGCGCTTTGCATTGTGTTTGAGGTAGCAGAAATAGTTTGGCGTTAGCGTTGACCACGCCCACTTTTTAAGGGATTTTGACTTGACTGCTTTTCAATAAACAGATATAAAATTCGACAAAAAACTACATACAAAAGTTGTAGATATTAGCATTTTGTTACTTTTATCTATAAATAAATGCCTTATGGGCGTGGCTTAAAAAAGTATTTTTGTGGTTAAAAAGTCGGAGTTTTAGTCCGAAATGTATGCAACCACCTGGCATAAGGCATTCGACAGTTATATTTTGATATGCCTCGCACTTTTTGGAGGCGTTGCAGTTTCCTTCTTAGGTAGGGTAGGGTATTTCGAATTGAATTTTTTAACTAAAACAGGACAGCGTCTCTCGGGATACAAGTAAAAATATAAATAAACATAAAAATATGATCTATCGAAACGTCAAAGAAGAAAAATTGGTTGAGGATATTAACCTCAATATGAATATCATATTTTTCTTTAGTTTGAGCAATGACAGGTCACCATCATTTTCGTTTGGGTCCATATAAGAGTCAAGAATACGATTTCCTTGAAATGTGTAATTCGATACTAATTTTATTCTCAGAAAAAGTTACTTACAAACTGGTTAATAGACTCCGACCGAGTATGTTTCCGATTTCATGGTAACTTAAACAAGCTTTATCAAGTCAAATATCTGAATTATTTGTTCATATACGCAACGCATATATCCTTGGGTGAAGGTTAAACTCAGCAGACATATTTCAGACGCACAAATATTGGATTTGTTTTATTTTCTTGTTGACATCTAAATCTAAATCCACAATTTTCTTCGTAAATGGATTCCAATAATAAATTCATTCCCTCCTATGTCTGCGTACCACGAAATCAGTTCTTAGTAAACATATCATCAACATTGACATTCTTCGACACAGCGACATGAATCTGTAAATTCAATATGTGAATCTCGGTACAAGCAGAGCCAGAGAAAAGAAAACTCCATCACTCTAGGGATCTCGTAAATATCAATTTCGAGATTCAATAAAACAAGCCCAAACGACAGAAAATTGTTCGCTGAATACAAAGATCCAAGCACAGGGCCCACATTGGTTGGGAAGCACAAAAAAAAATATTAAAACCCAAAAACGTTTCAATTTTCCAATGATAGGCATTCATAGAGGAAGACATTTAGGAACAGCAGGCCCAGTTGCGAAAACAGTCCTGGAAACTTGAACTGAAGACAAGGAAAATTTATGACGGAAACGCTCGTAGATCAAACTTATTAGCGTTGAAGACAGACAAGACATTATCCTTTCAATTCCAGGTGCGTCCTTGTCACATATAACTGCCATTGTGCGTGTAATCTATTAAGGTTTTTTTCGGATTTCGAAACACAATGCGGCATAAATGGCATTTTTATACATTTCTGAAAGCCGACGCCACAGGGGAGCATATTTTATAAAAACAATAAATTGCCAATCCCTGGCGGAATGTTTGGGAAATTTAAAATATATCAACCGCGGGCGATTGTGCAGCATAACGAGTGATATGTGCGCTCGATTTATACAAAATATTCCAAATTTGTAGCTACATCTATATACCAACGGTAATTGCAGTGAAAATATTTATTCTAAAACGGACTCAGGGCCTGTGGTATGCGGTTGAAATTACAGACAGAATTAAAAGGATTGCAACCGAAAGGCTAGCAGTAATCTGGGAAAGTGATGGGGATTACAGGAAATTCAATTAAGGTCCATTTAGGGATTACATGTGCATTTCCGCCGCTGCCAGCTTCATTTACGTTTTCCATTTTTGAGATATCAGTTCTGGATTTCGGATTTCATACTATTTATCTATCGGTTACCAGCCTCCGAAGTGAACTGCCGGTGGCGTTATTAGCGCTGACATAAAGTTATGACAGAAATTATATTGGCTCAAGGTTATCTAATGGCTTGGTTTTTAAAACAATGCATGTCGTGTATACTTTCGGATTCTTGTTTTCTTTATGGAAATCTCGTATGCCGGGTTAAAATTGTGAAAAAAATGTTTCTAAGCGACTGGAGGTTTGAAACTGAATGTGGACTTCGAGGGCAACGCAATTTACAGCGACACACATGAATAATCACGTTCTGAAATCAATGAATTCATGTAGCTACTATATCTTCATGATCTTCACTATATCCTCATCATTTAAACACCAACAATTAACCCCATGACGAACGATATATGTTTAATTGCCGTAAAATGACAGGCATATCCTTTTTTGTCTGGTACTTCCAAGCCGCATTCTTGACCATAAAAAATTTCTGCGAAACCATATTGCCGCCTCTACCAATTCATTGTTAAAATATGAAAATTTTCAGCACCATAAATTGCCACTCTCGAAATGATTTTATGCCTCACTTATAAAAACTTAATGAATGATGAAAATTTAATTAAAATTTATTTATGCATAATAACTCAATCAGGGCATTGAAAAGCTGCAGCAAACGAAACACATCAAGATGAATCATGAAAAAGGACCTCCCCATGCAATTGATTGGCTGTGGTAATTTTATCCTTTTCAAACGCCTTTCACGTCTCACTTACCTATAACAGATAGTAAACCATGGGTCATTGTCAATATATTTTATATACATACACAACACTATCGTTTGACCTAATTTCCTTTCTGTCTTTTATCATTCCTCAGCATATTCAGCGGAAATGAACTTTTCGCCCTCGAGTAATTCGAAGCGCTGCTGGCTGGCTAGCTGGTGTGTGGCCAATATTTCTCCCAAGATAAGAAAGAAAACACAACCTCGTCTATGATTTGCTAAACTGCTTCTTGCCAGGCGACTTCGAACCATGTCTGCTATCTTAATGATTAAATAAAACTCTGTGCAAATGACAGAGGAGGCGAATACACATATTCCCTCATCTCATAGTGTATCTGTATAGAGTGCCCCAAAGGATCCTTTCGCATCGGTTTTTTTTGCTTTTTCTGATTTTTTTTTTTATTTGACTGTGTTAAATCGTTTAATCTCTGGACGCATCACAGACTCGGTGCTCTCTGTTGTCATAAACACTTCGTTGCTCATTTTCATTTGAGTCGTTAAATGATACTACTTTAATATTTTCTTTCTCATCTACTGTTTTCTTGCCTTGCAGTGCTATTTTTCGCCCGTATTGGGCCATTATCTTCAATAATAATTAACGCCAGACTAATTGCGTAAAAGAAAAATTGTGATGAATAAGCAAGAGGCTATGATGGTTGTGACATCTTGCAGACGAAATTTTGTTTTTGAATGTTTTTTGAGGAGCAACGTAAATAGAAACAGGTCGATGCAAATCGAACTTTTATTAAGTTTTAGATAACTGAAGTGACAGCAACTTGAAATGTACGTTTACTTAAACACGAAATAGTATAAAGACTAAAAAATCAGACCAGACCCTTGTTTTTTTTAAGCATTTAAAACTAAAAGACATTTTTAAACGAGACAAAAACTGTAGTATTGTATGCTTTAAAACCGAAAATTATATCGGAAAAAATAGTTTTTTCCTAAAAACGCCCCCTTAAAGTGGGCGGAGCTCAAAACTTTGTATGGACCAAACTCTGCAAATAGTAACATCTTTAATATTTGTCATATAATTTTTTTTCGATTTGGAGTAAACGTTCTGCTGGATATTGTTTGCGGTCCAATTTTTGCCTTGTTAAAGATTTTAAGCCAATATTGCTCAGTACCAAAATTTAAGTCCTTGACTTGTCTAACTTGACCAAAAGGCAATTTGAAAGAAAATGTTAAATAGAGGTCTTACATTGAAGCCAGAAGTGGGCGTGGCCGTTGACGGATTAAGCCAAATTTCACACTTTGTCTGTGCAGCAGAAGATCCAAGCGGTGTATCAAGTTTAAGCTCTCTAGCTTAATTTGAAGACCTAAAACCTTCACACATACAGACGGACGAACGGACGGACATGGCTTAATCGATTCACCTTTCGGTCTCGATCATATCTCTAAAAGGTCTAAAGGATCTATGGCGATTATTTATGGACATGGCTTAATCGATTCTGTTGTCGGTCCCATTTATATCTCTAAAAAGTCTTGGTGGTCTACGGTGATTATTTCACTTCAAAATACGCAAAACCCCTTGTTGTAAAGCCTTCTAGCAGAGAGATTCACGAGAGTAACTCGCCGTGAGAGACTTTCAAGGAGTCGAGAAGTTGGGGCTTTAGAGTGGAAGATCAAGTTTTTGAAACTACTCTCGGGACTGATGGGAGGGGCCTGAGTAAGTAGTTTTACTTTCAAGTAAAACACGCGCTTTTAGAGTGGAGTAAAAATACTATAGAATGGGTACATGCGGAGGGCAAGATCGTGCTTACCTTATCTATCGCATATATTGTTGACTAAGAAAAAAGGTGAAGCTTATACCCCAGAAATTCAGTTGCAGAGCACATACCATAGGCCGAAGGATGATAGACCATTGCGAGTTCAAACTTTTGGAGGCTATACGCAGATGGAAGTGAAAGTTTTGGCAGGGAGATAGACTTACGTTTCGGAGCTCTGGATATAGTTTTTTTCAATCGAGTAATCAGAAACCGTAGTTTTTGAGACAGCTGCTGAATGGGACAGCGGTCAAGTGAAATCATTTTCTATTTGATTTACTGGGCACTACATCCGTGAACATGGAGAGGAGAAATATCATCTGTGTCCCAGGATGAAAAGGTCAAACGGAATAACATTTTTATTTTAAAAGCTTCAAAAAATCTAAGTTAAACACAGACAAAACCGTTTTGCAGTGATCAAAGAGTGATCACTGATAAACGGTCTCGTCCAATAAATATGCCACAGTCGCAGCAATTGAAATCTCTAACGACAAGATTTCCTTTTCTAAATTCCAGCTGCAAGAGTTCAAACTTCGATATATGTAAATAAGGAACTTCTAAAATTGACAATTATTTTCTGTAGTGTACATATAGTTGCTAACAAAAATATATCATTAACGGCACTTTAGGCTAGATTTTACCGTGCTCTCAAGTTCAAGTTAGCGAAAGTGAAGAATATCGATTTCTTGACATTTGGCTATTAATTGTGAGGCTCTACGTAAGGATCTGGGCGGGTCTCACGAAATGGCTGCTCGAAAGCTTTGAGAGCTGCTTTTACAAATTTAAAATCTTTCAAAGGTGATTTTTCAAAACTTTCTTGGACTGTCAAGCTTTTGACAGCTTTTGTATTTTTGATTGTATTTTTTCAAGCTTCCCATGCAAAATGGAAGACGGTTTGCGCTCTCGTAACTGATGCGAGTTATGTAAGCTTCAAAAAAGCATGTCAATCAACATTCCACCGCAATCGCCAAAAAGTGGAAGGCCTAAACATTCACACGAGTACGAGTGTGAGGCTTCGTTAAGTCACCTCGCGCCTAAATGAGGAAAAGAGGAAGACTGTCGATACCTTACCTAACGAAATCCTAATCGCAAGACTGGAGAAATCAAATTTCTCCTTATGCCAATTATTTGGTACTTTTCGCTGAATCGTCTGAACACCCACAACTTCAGATAAACTGAATTGTAATTGGTGGAATTTGGTGATACTCAAAAAAGAATTGATGTTGAAAACGCATTGTAGAAAAGCGGCAGGTATTGTAGAAATGTGATATAGTTTCCAGGAGAAACATTGAAATAGTAGAAGAGTATAATTATCTTGTCGTATTGCTGATACCACAACAAAAAATAAAGAAAAACCATTTCTAGAAGTAGGTGTAACGCACACTGTCAACTTTAAACTCAACATGGAAAGATTGCTTAGGGGCAGCCATGTTGCGAAATTAAAAGTTTAAGGCAGTAGACACATATTTGTTGACTGAAATATTGATAAAAACCCGAAATTAAATTTATTTGTTCATTAAATACCTCTTTCCATCGCTTTTAAAGTCTTAAGTCCGATAAGTTGGGGTAAAGTCTGAAAACCTTCAACTCACTCATCCCGAGAAGTTAATACCGCCTTCCAGTTTATTGTTTCGAAACTTTGCCAATAATTCACGCCATTCATATAAAAGTTCGAAAGCACACTTGATAGAGGGATCATGCATCAGGAAACCTTCAAGCATACTGCTGCCTCTTCTACTTTTTCCAGCTCATCCTTTTGTGTGTTCTCGAATGAGCCTCAAGCATTAACTTTATCCTCAAATAAAATCCTTCTAATAACCAAATAAAACCGAGAGTTAACAATGTCATTATCCTCAAAAGCAAACGCACACACACATACACACAGCCTTATTGCCTTCAGCTCTCGCTATGTGTCCTTCTATCATGATCTAGCTGTGTCTGCCTAACAGTACATGACACATGTTAATCTACATGTGTCATCATGTAAAGGAAAATGTAATAAACAAACATATTCTTATTCAATTTAATGTCACCGAGGATGTCAAAAATGATTATAATTCTTCTGATCCTTGGCAAACGACAACTATATACAACATTGTAGTCTGTTGCCTCGCCTTTAGATATAATGATGAAGGATAACAATTATGAAGGATTTTCTGTTTGTACACACTTTTAGGCGGCAATGGCATAGACCCTTTTTCCTTCTTCCTTCCATCCAACCCCACAACCGTTCGACCAAAGTCAAGTTCGAAAGAAATTTGAATAATAAAATTCTAACAATACTCTCTTATAGAAAAGTCCTTAACCTCGTTTTCCTATCCATTCTCAATGGGGGTGGGGGCGAACTTCTTGTGTATGTGTGTAGATTTGTGAGTGTGTGTCTTCGTCTTCAACCACAAAATAGCAAAGAATAAAATCAATAGACAGCATTTTCATTCAGCGCAACCCGACCTCGGTTGAGGCTATGCGGAGAAAATGTTGTACGAGGACTAATGTCCTTTAAAAAAAAATTGTTTCATGAGTCCATTTTTCTCATCACAAACCTATATACAAAGAGTAAAAAACGAGAGATTTGTTGACCAGCCCTCTGGCCTCCATATGTCCGCTGTGAGAGGAAATTCAATTGAAAAGTTTTTTGGACCTCAGCCAGGATAAATTTCTACAGTCCGAAGGGGTGCTCGTATACCTGATGATGGGAACGTGGTCTAAGTGGTCCCTCATGGCATGATTTCATAATGGTACTTAGAAGTATATATACCTTTGTGGTAGGTATAACAGAGTGCACATAATGAGCTGCTATTAGACATAGTTTTAATCGTAGTTCGGAACACATGAAACACCTAACATAGTGTCAGCATGATAACCAATTACTTGCTAATGTCACTTTAATTTGACAGGCTAACGACTGGAAGAAGTGTCAGTTAAAGCTTTCGAACCCGACAGCAAAAACTTCTATCTATCTACCGTTAAGTATAAAATAATTCCTTTTTTTCACGTCTCCCTTTATTGGTCTGCCAGAAATGAAGAAGTTTTTCGCTTAACAGGACAACTTAGATTTGAGTCGGCAAAAGGTGGCGAAACTTTTTGGAGTGTTGCTGGACTTTTTTTGCCTTTTCGATTGAACTCATGGGAGTGTCGATTCCGTTAGTTGTGGGCGGCTTATGAGGTAGTTATTACTTGATGGAAAATGTCTTTTATAGAACACTTTATCACTTCTTTATTGTCTTGTCGAATGTTTAAAAAATGCTTATGCGATTTTATGTGATGGTTAGATTAGGAGACAGTATTTTAATCTAGTTTTGTGTGATTGAAAAGTTTTCTTTCATGTTAAAAGTAGGCATGGTCGATGGCGTGGGCGGTCCGATTTTTGCTTATTAAAGACTTCTGGCTGCTATTGCTCTGCACTAAAATTTGAGCTCATATGCCTTGTCTTACATGACCAAAAGGCATTTTGAAATAGCTTGTAAATTTCCGGCTGCCTGACGTACAAATTAATTGTGGGTGCGACTGTGGGTGGATCTAATCCATTTTCATACTTTGTACAAAATTAAAACCAAAACAACACTCCAAGTTTCAGTTTTCGATCAGAATTAATAAAAATCCTGGGTGCGGTATAATAAAGAATTAAAATGCGGATGCAGAAATCAAAAATATTTCGGTCAGCAAATTTAGGGAAGACGGTTTTGAACTTATCATTTTTAAATTCTCTTAAATTGTATGAATAATGGAACTCTAAATTTTCTTAGTTCACGAAAAAGCCAATTAGGTACTTCAAAGCTGCCTTTAAATTTCGACATCACGACTTTCATCTCTGTCATATTACAAGTTACAACCCTCATCCATTTGTAATTCATATCAAAGAACAAAGAGTCTCAAATGAAATGCTTCCACAACCCACATCCTTTGGCATTTAAATAAATAACAAATTTTGTTGTTAATGTACACATGTTTATGGTACGATTTTGAAAGACGATAAGGAAATGTCAACTGTCACACAGAGCTGGAGGTATAGAGGGACGCGTGTTTGTACTGAACATGCTTCATTATTGTTAAAAAATTGTTTTGAGTGTTTTGTTGTTTATTCCCCATCAAAGGCTGCCTAGAAAATTGGATCAAAATACTACTATACCCTTCTTCCATTAAAATTACTTGTGCAAGGACCAACAACGCCATTTATACACAAGTTGTAGGGTTCTTGCCCATGAAAGACTGTCACTGGTGTGTGTGCAAAGAAAAAGCGCAGGCAAACATTTAATATTAAATTGCACGATGACATACACACAAACATATCGAGATATATTCTATGCTTACAAACATGCATATTTTAACAGCATGTTTTATTTGCTTTTAACTCTTATGTGCGACTTTCGCTTTTTAAATGTTTATCCAGAATCGAATTAAACTCATGTTATTTGTTTTAGCATGTCCTCCGGCGGGGGTATTTAAATATTAAAACGTGTTCGCGCCCCGTTCACTGGATCCGAGCTGGTGTTCCTCTAGTAAAAATGTAATAGCACACTCTGGTGGCTTTGCGGAGAATGTGATTAAATGGTAAGGGTGCGGTATCGATACTTTTGTAAGGGTGGTCATAATGGTTTACGTTCAACGGAGGATAATTGACGTTTGATTGGTTTATTAGTGGATTGATAGCTTGTTATTGATATAGAAGGCGGTTGGGAACTAGACAGACGATCCCTATAAATATTTGTTTATTGGAGATACATAATGTTTATAACCTTTATGTATAAAGGTGAATCATTGAGGCCAGGAAACTTATGCCATAAATCGATGGCAAGGAGAATTAACATTTTATGTGAGCAATGTATGAGCGTATAAGGAAGCTACAGTTGTTATCCACAAATATTGGAAAAAAAAATCTAAAGATATGTGAATATGAAAGGGAAATAAGAAAGTGTCCTATTGTCAAGTAGTTGGACCAAAACTGCTGGTCCAAGTATTGAAGCTTAATTAGTTAAGTGGATAAATTGTATAATACTGCATATGCAAAGCATTAAGTGCAGTCAACTTTTCGTCTTTAATGCTTTTTTGTTTTTATGTTTTTTTCTTCCTTATTTTTTTTATAATATTATATTTTTATATTATTTTTATAATATTTTGAACGCAATTAGAGTCGGAAAATTTTGCTTTTAGCCCACTCCCAAGCCTATAATAATGCACCTACTACCTGCAAAACTTAGTATTTGGAGAACCTCGCAACGACGAGGACTGCTGTTATAATGTTATAAAATATGCAAAACTTGTAACTTCATTAATTACTAACAATTTACCCACAATTAAGGGGTTTTCAATTTTAAGAAAAAAGGACATATGACGCACTTTAAAAAAAATGCATGAAAAAATTTGGTGAAATTAGAAATGTCAGAAATCAGAAAAAGTTTCAGAAATTATCCACAATTTTAAGGAAAACTTTGCGAATTTTATAGTTTCAAAAGCCTTAATTCTAGTGCTATTTGGTAAAATCATTTTTAAAATCTTCTATCATCTTAAAGGTAACAGAGATCTCGTTCAAATTTGATTAAAGTACCTACGAAACGTACAAAAAACCAAGCTTCGTTACAAACTTATAAAACTGCCACTTCTAACCATAGTTTTTCGAACCTATTTTAAAAACGAAATAAAAACGGGAGTGTGTTACACCATTCTCGCAAAAACCGGTGTCCATCAAATTTAAGGAAAACAGCGAATGCTATAGCGCAGGTGGTTGTGTCATTGGGAAAAAGTCTAACGAGAATTGAAAAAAAAAACTCAAAATAATTGTTTTATGGGCTTGCAATTTAAAAAATTATAAAAAAAGTCAAAAGAGCGTATTTATCGTATCTCCCAAACTGTAAAAAGCATAATTTTGAAATAAATAACGGGCATAGTTCATCTTACTTGATTATACCCTATCCCATAGGATAGGAGGTCTATTAAGTTTGATTCATAGTTTGTAACATAGAGATATAATCACCGTAGACCCCCCAAGACCTTAAGGGCATATGATCGAGACCGAATTGTAAGTCGAATGAGCCATGTCCGTCCGTCCGTCTGTCGCGAGTGTATTTATATAAAATTAAGCACCTTGTAGTACGTTCCATACTAACCCTTTGGTAATCTTCCATTGGTACTCTTCCGCTGAGTTCCGAGGAGGGGAAATCGAAATTCGAACTTCGAATATGACAGCTGCTGTCAGATGACTGGAATGACAGTTGGGTATGTTCGTTTAGTGAATCGATGGGTGCATTCAGCGACTCCTGCGTGTTGTTTAATTTCTTGTCGCCACAAAATATTGCCCCCCTCTTAGTTTTGTTCGTCCCGAACAAGTACGTCATCATTGCTTCCGTGGTAGCGATGTAGGCGATCAACATGGACAACTTTCATCTTCGCTCTTGGTCCTCTTTGGATTCGGAATACGACATCATTAATTCGCGTTATAACTTGGTAGGGACCTTCCCAGTCCTTCTGAAGCTTTGGCGATCTTCCCTTTTTACGATGTGGGTTGTAGAGCCATACCAGATCTCCTTCATTGAACTCGGATGCCGTTGCTCGCGCATCGTATCTCGTCTTCATGCGGTCGCTTGCAACTTTTATATTGCTTCTTGTTCTCTGGTGGATGTCATTAATGCTTTCTCTAAGGTCAACCACGTATTCCTCCTCGCATGTTGGGTCTTCAGTGGGAAATCCGAATTTAAGCTTACTGGGTAGCCTGGCAGTTCGTCCAAAAAAAACTTGAAAACTTGAAAACTGAATAGCATTTCGGTAGGCCAGCCCACTACTGGCTTCAAAGTAAGACATCGTCTATTTCATTTTTTTATTTTTTTTTAAAATGCCTTTTGGTCAAGTTAGACAAGGCGGAGGAACTAAAATTTTGGCACAAAGCAATACTGGCCCAAAATCTTTAAGAACGCAAAAATTTAAACACCTGATCTTTAAGAATCAGATTTCTTAAAAAGTTCACTGCAAATCGAAAAAAAATTATATGACACATATTGAAGGTATCCAAACAAAGTTTTGAGCTCCTCCCACAATTAAGGAGCCTTTTTAGGGAAAACGTTTTTTTCCGAAATAAGTTTCGCTTTTTACGCATTTTTCCTGATTATAACGACATTACAACTAATTGATTTTATTTTTAGGCCACGCACATTTTTGGGGGCGTGGCCTTTACAAATAATATATGAACTAGGGCCAAAAAAACTTTAAGACTTGGTGTTACACGGTATATAGGGTCAGATATATAAAAGTTTGTCGCAGATGAACTCTTGCACTTACTAACTTGATCTTTGTTTAAAAAAAGCTTTAAAAGTGGCAAACGCGTTTTTTGTTTCCGAAACTTCAACACATTTTGCTATTCCAGTGGTTTAAGCTTGGGTAGAATTTAGTTGATAAGGCAGAAACAGATCAGAACTTATAGGCATTTTCTGGCACTATCATTTAGTAGAGCAATTTTAATAACTTTAAACGTATCTCAAAAACCAATTGATATTTCAACTCCGCTATATTTTTCTCATAAACCAGAAAAAAATTATCTATCTTTGATATTTTTTGGAAATGGTACATGTCAAATTTCCTGATGACTTTTGAGATATTGACCCAAAACCTTAACATTTTCGCACCTTCTTTTTAGTTTTGTGCTTATAGGTATTCAGCGTTTTTTTTTAATTTCACGGTTTTTCAAATAGTTTGGCTTTCGGAGATAGTCGTGGGGCATAATTTTTTCACTATTCGTTTTTTAAAAATATGTCAAAACTACAGTTTTATAACAGTTTAACCAAAAGTTCATTTAAGCCTTTGCTTAAGCTGTACAGTTGCTTTATCTGTTTGTCAAACATCGGCTTTTTGAATAAAATGATAAACAAGTTATGACCTTAAACATTTACAAACGGGCATGTACATATTTTTCAGTCCTCATTTCTCGAAAGTATGATTCAATGTTTGGTTAAAATTCGATTTTATCATGAAAATTCAATATCTGTTTAGTGTATGCTTAAATTTTTTTCGGGCTGTTAAACCTTTTCAAGATAAGTACCAAAACACTTTTTGTAATTTTTTTTTGCATTGCGGACGGACCGCTAAAAATTGTTCGTAAAAAATTTCAGTATACTGACCTGTCTGGGAACTAATTATGTTTTCCCACCAAAAAAAGCCTATTGACATATGCCTTTGAGAGCATTTGCAAATGTTTTTGATAATTATTGAGAGGTTTAACTTGAATGTCAACATCTTTAATTCTACAAATATTCATAAAAACCTACCTAATACATCACATTCAAATTTAAGTCGCAACTAGAAAACATCGACGCATGTAAAACAGACTTCGAACTTTTTGCCCTCATCAAAGTATAATTATTAACCTAAATCTGCATCGGTACCTTCAAATTATTCGCTCCATACACCTGGAAATACAAGAACATTTGCCTTCTAAGTTTCTCACTCGACCCAAAAGCATTCGAGACAACGCAATTCAGGAAACCACTTAAGCACTTCCTGTTCTTCATTATCGTCGCCACTCAAAGCAGTCGGTTTATTTCACTACTACCATATCTACCATACCACGTCGTCCCCACGTAGCAAAACACTTGCGCCTTTTACAAGTGAACAGATCCTGTCGGAGAAAGCCCGCGCATTGTTCGTAAAAAACTGCCGAAAATTGAATCCTCTACTAAAACCATCAACATAAAATATCTTCAATTTACTCACATTAATCACATCCTCAAAGTCTGGAGAATCCTCGCAACATCCTTAATGGAAGCAGTTGAGTTTATCTTTTGTTTTATTTACAAAAAGAGGAAGAACGAAATCTTTTTTTTTTTATTTACTTAATATACGATTGTGTTTGCATTTTGGTTATTCGAGTGCACTTTGTCGCATTTGCACACACTCGTCTTGTTACCACAACCAACCCGAAGGCTATATGAAAAAGAGTCCTTGCTGTGAGATGTTCGAAAAGTATGAACACAGAAGGGAGGAAGAAAATTAAGGAGATTAGCATTATCTTAAGTACTAGAGTATCAACCGCACTCCTTTTGGAAAACACAGGCACACACACGAACACATCCACACAATATAAAAATGACTCCAGCACGTGTGTGTGATTCACTGTAAATAGATTTCGAAACTTTCACTTGTGGTCGGTCGGGTATTGCCAAGTCTACAATATTCTTATCTTTTTTTTTTGCTTCAAAAATCCTAAAATAAGGACACCACTCACAAACACGGAAGATCCATTCCTCGTTCTTAAAAGATTGCGAAACACGAATCAAAACCGCAAATAAATTCAGAAGAGAAAAAAAATAAAAAAAAAATAAACAAAATTTGAAACTAAAGCAATCTCTGTGTGTCTTCTAAGGCCTCGCCGTTATCCTATTTTTACCCGAGTCTATTTACCACTGCACGTCCACACATGGAGACGGTTCGCAACGAACTAAGTTTAAGTTTTGGCGCACCGCGGGGCGCACTCAATTCTCGAATCACTGTAGAATGAAAGCTTTTATTTTACATATCCACTCAAGGATCTGACTCAATTTGTTGGATCTTTTGTGCCAAAAAAGGACATTCATGCATGTGGCGAAGCTTTTGCTTTTTGTTTACTTTTCCTATTCACTCTTCACAAACGAAAGCAAATTGAAAGCGAAATGCTACGCGAATCGTAGACGAAAATAGAGGAAGAGTCCATCCAACCATTTGTTTGGGGGAGGCTCGTCTTCGTTTGGACAACAATGTGTGTATTTTTCGCTTTCTTCTTTTACAAAAAGGACCTAAATTACAAAGTAAACAGTGTCAGTTGTATTTCGTACGGGCCGGCAGCGCGGGTCGGGTTGGTTGATATCACAATCACACACATGTGTTGTGTATGCGCTGGAGTGTGTCGATATGCGACTGAAACGATTAAAAGGTTAAGGATTCTTGGGCGAATTAATCCCTTTTATTTGAAGATGGGTATGACTCACATCACATTTGTTCTGTTGAAATGCTCCAGCTTAAAGGAGGTGGATGTTATAGGAACAATTCTGTGTAATGGAAGCAATTGGCAATTCCTTTTCAATTGATGTTATCGGCTGGGTTACTTTCTCTGGAATTGGAAATTTGACATAATTTTTGGGGGGTAAGATGGACATATTTTTATGAACGTGTGTCCAGGAAATTTCATTTCGAATCGTTTGTTATGTTCCTATTGTTTGTCATAGGCTGTAACGAACTGTTAAGTGGAGAAAGGGAGTCAACTTATATGGAATACCAAAACGTATTTGTGTTTTTTATACCCGACCGAGGGTATATTAATTTTAATAGATATTTTGTAACACAGTGAAATAATCACCGTAGACCCCTAAGACCTTCTAGAGATATAACCGAGACCGACAGGTGAATCGATTAAGCCATGTCCGTCTGTTCGTATGTATCAAGTTTTTTTTAAAATTTCTTTAAAATTAAGCTAGGATGCTGAAACGAGGAGTGTATTTTGGTTCTTATTTTATACAGGCGAAGGATAAAAATTGATACGATTTGCCCACAGCCACGCCCACAATTGCCTTTTGGTCAAGTAAGACAAGGCGTAGGGCCTCAAATTTTGGTGCAAGGCAATAGTTGCCCAAAGCTTTTAGTTAGACAAAAATTGGAGCACCCACACCATTGACCATGCCCACTTTCAAAACATGATTTTTCGCAAAATTCATTCTAAATCAAAAAAAAAATTATGACGAATATTGAAGATATTGCCATTTTGTAAGTTTGTTAAAATGCAAAGCGTTGGGCTCCGCCAACTTTTAGGCGGCGTTTTATGAAAAAAAAAAACAAAGCGTTAATTTTCGCTTTTAACAAATTTTCTCATGATTCAATTCATTCTATTTTTCAGGACGCGCCCATTTTAAGGGGCGTGGCCAAGGCAAATTATTGGCATAAAGTTTATGAATTGAGGCCAAAAACTTTTGAATTTGGTGTTACAGGGTAAGAGAATCGGGTATTTAGAAGTTCGTTACAGATTAACTCTTGCACTTTCTGACTTGTTATAGCCCAATCATCCCATAGGACAGGAGGTATATTTAACTCCAACTTATTATCCCGATGCAGTACAAGTGTAAAAAAAAATTTGAAATCCGCCGACTAACACGCCCACTTTACTAAATAGCATGAAAAATCAACATCAGGACGCTGAAATTTGGTATGTAGTATCTTGGCGTTAGTGTACTGTGGTAAGCATTTAAAAAAAAAACGAAAAACGCCCCCATTTTGGACGTGGTCGCAATTATTTTGCCGTGTTTCCAACCGTACTTGTATGCAATATGTTTGCTTGTAATCGAGAAATTCTTATTTATCTGTAATATATTGTACATATGTCTGTATGCAATCCATTTATTGGAAAAATGTTAACCACGCCCACTTCCGCGACTGGTTTAAAAAACTTAATTTTTGGTTAAAAATGCCAAAAAAAACATGCAAACCTCATCTGGACCTCATTTGACCAAGAACTATTTACAATGTTATTGAAAAGGGGTTGATGCCACGCCCCTTTTTTAGCAGAAGGATATTGTTACATTTGACATTTGGTGACTTAGAGCTTGACAGGGGTTAATTGGGATAGGGTATCCAACGATACGCCTAAGCGGATTGTAACCCACCCACTAATTTTTTTTATGTTCATGTTTTTAACGTTTTTAAAAAGAGCCTTAGGCTAAGGGCTAGTCTACTTCACGCCTGAACTTGACAATGTTTCTGTATTGGAGAAAATCTAACGTCTTCCGTCTTATATTATTAGGCTTTGTGTAATATCGAAAATAATACCGAAAAGGTAAATTCGCGTAATATTCACTCAGCAGTTTCATTGTCTTCAAAACAAATCTGGCATAAAGAGTTGAGTGTTTCTACTTTAAAGTGGTAATATGTTTAAGTACTAATATGACAAAACTCGCCCGGAAGGTTTTTGATCCTCTAAAAACTTATATATTATGATTTCGTGCTTTCGGCAAAAAATACAAAATACGATCCTGATCGATCACCCTTAAAAAAAAATCAAATCGATTAAATTAAACTTTGTTGTATTTGACCTCTTACCACGGGTGGGGGAAGTCAATAAGAGCACTTAAATTTTGTATTTAATTTAAGTATTCGTACAACGATGCAGTTTGTGTAAAATTCTGTTTGTTTAAGTTATTAAAATTATTGCTTGATATATTCTGCATACTGCTGTACACTTTTTTCGTACAATTTATGAATCTTCATAGTTTACTTTAAATTTCTATAAAATTTCAGTTCCTAGAAAAACGATCACCCTCATTTATTTAAATTTTATGTTTATTATTATTACCGTTTAAGAGATAGAAGGGGGGAAGGGATTTTTTTTACCTTTTTAACCATTTTTAAATTTCATATTCACAAAACGGCTCTTTCGATCCCTTTTCGAATTAACATTTGACTTTTTGCCCATCTCATTGCCTCATCTCATCATTGTTTATCTGAGAAAACGGTAAAAATATGTTGTTTTTTATTTCGCTTGTTTGAATGGGCTTAAAAACTTAGGGTCGAAAACGGCAATTTTGAAACGTTTTTGATGCAGTTCGCTTGCCTTTTAAACATGACATACTTCAGCCAAATTCAAACAAGGTGGTGATAACCGTTAAGGAACTAGAAATCTTTAAAAAATAGTTTTCGAAAATGTGTTCACGTTTTTCAGTTAAATCTTCGAAGTTTTTGAACATTCGAAGTCTGCTATAGTTTTGTATAAAATTTAAGAAGATGGACTATGCCCGGTGTTATTTAAAAATTATACTTTATAACGTTTGGGAGATAGAGGGGGAGACATGCGTTCTTTTGACCTTTTTTATAATTTTTTAAATTTCAAATCCATAAAACAAATATTTTGAAGTTTTGTTCCAGTTCCAGTTAGACTTTTTTTCAATAGCACAACCACCAGCACTAGCCCTGGATGTTGTTTTTTAATTCTATGGCCACCGGCCATAGAATGTTTACGTTAAAACCCAATGTTTACGGCTTGTTAACGGTAAAACAAGCTCCTTTTTTATTTCTTTTCTTAAATAGGGTTCTAAAAACTTAGGTTAAAAACGGCAATTAAAAAAAAAATTTAACGTAGCCTTCCTTCTTTTTGTAATCTTTGTACTTTAACCAAATCTGAAAAAAATCGCTTATACCGTTGAGCTACTAGAAGATTTAAAAAAATTTTTTTTGAAAATGCTTTTATGTTTTTGTGTTAAATCTCAGAAGATTTTGAAATTTTAAAATCCGCTATGATTTTCCTTAAAATTTTGAATTTAAATTTCTGATACGTGTTTTTACGATTTTTTCATAGAATTCCACCAAACAGCACCGGAGATAAGGGTAAACACACACACGTTTTTTCATGCATTTTTGCGATTTCTTTTCGAAAAGGCGCCAAAAGTGCAGTACTCAAACTGTTTTTGAAAAATATGACCTAAGCACTTGGTTTACTTTGAGTTGCTTTTTACGGGTGTTCAGTGATTTTGAGCAATAAGCCGTTTAAAAGTTATGGCCTCCAACACTTTGAAAATGCATTTTCGACTCTTCATTTCTCAAAAACGTTTTGATATTTTCAAAAAGTTTTATTTTTTGATTAAAGCTTAATATTTCTTAGACCTAAGTTGTTACAAAACTTCTTGAAGAAAACACTGAAAAACATTAAGTTCATTTTCACATGAAATTTCAAACTGTAATTAAACCGTTATTTGTGCTTAAAAAATTGCCCTCTTTAGATTCTCTGACTATTTCCGAAATTTTTACGCACACCAAATTTTGTCTTTCTACGACTTACCGTTCAGAGGTTATAAAGTGACTGGATGGACGGACAACGTAGCGATACCATTAGAGGTCCTTTTTCCATTTTTGGACGGATCGCTAAAAACAGTAGGTATTAAAAAAAAACCCATTAAGAATAGTAGGAGGGTTACAATCCGCTTAGGCGAATCGTTGGATACCCCATCCCAATTGACGACTGACAAGCTCCGAATTGTGTCATAAATCTTGGTTGTTAAATTTCGGTTCATTTTACTTCAATTGTATTTAGAATTTCTCAGTTAAGAATCTTCTCCCTAAGAAAGGGGCGTGGCATCCACCCATTTACAATTACATCGTTTTTTCGTTTATATTTTTTATGAGAAGTGGTACACACGTGTTGATTGCATTTTCATATTAAAAATTTGGTTTATACTTAAAAACGCCCCCAAAAGTGGGCGTGGCAAAAATTAATACATTTCAGTTGATAGCTTTCACACATATCTGAACATTTTATAGCGCAAGTTTTTTGGATTCAAAGAAAATATATCGAATAAAAACCGTTTATTAAAATGCAAATGAAATATGACCACGCTCAAAGGGGGCGGAATTTGCCTTTTTTTGAAATGTCAATCGCAATACACTTAAGCGAAGATAACGCGTACCGAATTTCAGCTTCCTACGACAACTTTGAATTTTCATGTTATTAAGTAAAGTGGGCGTGTCAGTGGGCGGATTTTAAAAATGTTTACACTTGTACTGCCTAGAAAGAACAGACATTAAGTTTCAAACTCCAAGTTTTAAAACTGCAACAATTTGACTTTTAGTTATTGAAGCTATCTATTGAAGAAAAAAATGTGCTCAAAACAATAATTCCAGCTTTTATTTTAGTCTTGATCTCTTGATCTTCAACTCATTGAAATGCTACATTTTGAATTAGTGTCCCCACTAGCCAGCAATAAAACCGATAAAAAGCAATAAAAAAGACGCTTTATGCCAAAACATTCCGGCCCAAAACAAGTCGAATGTGTGTCACTTCATGATCACTTTTACTTAATTAAGACTGTCACGCCAACAAATAGTCTTCTCTTGTCGCAATAAATCATTAAAAATTATTTTTTTTTTATTTATTCAACTTTATCATCTCAATTTCCCCTTATGATTCGTCTCTTCAGTCTTCAGCTTCGCGTTCGCTGTAATATCAAAAAAAATTCTCTTAAAAAAATTAAGAGAGTGCTTTTGAAAGCTTTGCACACGTAAAATAATGTAAACAAACCCCATGGAGCGGAGCCGTGTGATTTCCATTCACAAAATCGTTTAACCTACTTTATTCATGCGCCCTAGATAGCTTTTCAAAAATATAACAACTAATTCAAAACCACCCCCACTGGCGCTGCACTTGTTGTTCTCCTCTGTCAAACCTATCCTTTAGCCGCAACTTGCTGAGTGATGATGATGAGTGTATATGAACAGCTATAAGACCAGCACCAAAACCTGCCAAACAGACAGTTAAACAACAGATATTTTTGAATTGCCAACAAACATATGGGCGGTAAAAGACGCTGTTAACGGTTGTCATCTGCTTAAAGTCTTGTCGTGTCTGACTCACGTCGTTGCCTAACCAGAAGCTTTTTACTTTTGTTTTTATTTGGTGTGGTTCCACCTCATTTGGCATATACCTAAGTGTGGTGCGGATAGATAGTATTTGTTGTTGTTGTTGCTAGCAGTGCTGACAAATCCGACAGATGGTACTACTCCTTCTGTGGGTGGACGCCGCCAGCAGAGACTCGAAGTGTGATCTACTCGACGGGACAGATGAATCAAAGATTGACTCTCCGGTGGAGGTTACGTTGCATAACAGGGTTCATTAGCTCTGCCTACTAAGTGGCTCTGATGCTACACCACTGGGATTGGGATGCTAATTTGACAGTTTAGTCGGACTCAGATGATTCACATGGTTTTGAGCACAATGACATGGTGACACAATGATGATATCATTATGCCCGATTAAATTGCACATACGCACATGACTTCAGTGAACGGGCCGTAAATGTTTTAACCAGTTGGCCAGCCGGCGGCATTTAATGGATTTAATGGAATTTCACTTTGAAGTTGTGCTCGCCTAGTTTGGACAAGGTGGCCTTCCTCAGACGTTCTTAGCCGGTGCGCGGTGAGATAATAAACGCTGAGGTAATGGCGTAGAAATAATGGTTTACTGTGTAGTAATTATTGTTTGGGGTGATCTACCTTTGGAAAAGACTGTCTAATTATTACCAGCGAACTGGTGGACATGAAACTTATACATACCTACCCAGCTTTACTTTCGATGTGGAGCAAACATTGGAGGAGCAGAAACTGAGGGGTAAAGAACGGGAAGCAGATTAAGACTTACTTAGGCTGAAGTAGTTCATTTATTTAAAAATTGTACCACCTAGAAAAAAAGGTTAAAAGATTATGTGTAATTAATATAGGTCTTGTCGAGGCTCTCCTTTACCACAGCTGCTTACGTGTCATTAAATAGGTACGTGACAAGTCAGACAAAAAATTAGGAAATTTGTGCAGAAATATAAAGCAGTGCAACGACTTTCGTCAAACTCGTCCACTCAGTGGTTGTGGATGCACAAAGTCCACTAAGTGTCGCAATGCAACTAAACAAAGCCCGTTGATACACCGTAACTAGAAGGTTCAAACCCGTACCTAAACCTTATAGTTTCATTCCGTAGTTCCGACCAAAACAGAAATTTGGGAAGAGATCTTACTGCACTCTTGATTCTCCCCCCCCCCCCCCCCCCTGCTTGCCGTTTTTTACGTTTCGGGATTTTGACCATCTTTGATTATGAGTTTCAGGGTGATCTTTGCATAATTATGGGCCTTTCTTCGTAATGAAATTTTGCTCAGTTTTCACTACTCCCATATTTATGTGCGTTATTAATCCGTATGCGGTTCAAGATAGTTATAGAATAAAAACTATAATTAATAAAAGTGTCATTGGCTGAACTTCGTCAAACGATAAATAATCTGAAGAAAAACAAAGCCCCTGGGAGGAGCTACCGAAAAAAGCTTTGGTCAAGCTTCTCTATATCATGAACGCCTCCATGAGAATTTTGTGATTATGACCTCGGCAATAGACTTTCCAAGGCAATGGAAAGAAGTCTGAAATGTCCAAACGACAAAAAGTCATACAGACCTATTTCGCTATTGCCGATAATATCTAAGGTATTCGAGAAACTGTTGCTTAAAAGATAGCAACCAATCATTGAAGAAAGACGATTGATTTCGGATCACCAATTCGGATTTAGAAAAAAGCATTCAACAATCGACCAGGTCTCTCGCATAGCAAACGAAATCGAAAAGGCTCTGGAAGCGAAAAAGATACATATGTACGTGTCCCGCAAGGAAGCGTTCTCGGCCCAATATTATTTTTGCTTTATACAAGAGACATACCCCACGATGAGGCAACAATTTTAGCTACGTTTGCTGATGTCACTGCTATTCTTGCTATTGATACGCCAGTTGAATTATCAACAGGGAAACTTCAGCGCGCTTTAGACAAAATATGCGACTGGACGAAGAGCTGCCGAGTCATCCTTAACGAGACTAAGTCAACGCATGTTAACTTTACTTACAAAAAAATAAACAACAAACCTTTGTTCATTAACTCCGTACAAATCCCGTACTCAAATGAAGTGAAATATCTAGGAATGACTCTAGACGCAAAACTTAAATGGAAGCCGCAAGTTAAAAAGAAACGCGACGAGCTCGAAATCAGGTTAAGAGAAATGAATTGGCTTATCGGAAGATTTTCGAAACTAAGCGTATATGACAAACTGCTTTTGTATAAGCAAGTGCTAAAACCATCTTGGACGTACGATATACAACTCTGGGGTTGTACTAAACCAAGCAATATATCTATTCTAAACTTTTCAAAATAAGACACTCAGAGCAATCGTAAATGCTTCATGGTACATAAGAAATAGCGATCTAAACCGAGATCTAGGAATCGCAACCTTGACTGACGAGGTAGCAAACTTTGCTCGCAAACTTAGTACTTGACTTCGCGGACATTGCAACAATGAAATTATCCGAACTTTGGATCAGAAAAATCTTACGCGCCGACTTCAACGAATGAGACCGTTAGATCTAGCAGCATAAGATGAAACCGCATAGATTGACGGTATTGTAGGAGCCTTCGTTGGAAGGCAGCCTGCCACACGCGATTACTACAGAAACTTGAACTACTTGTTAAGGAAACTTAGTCGCAGTCTGACGGAAAATGGGAGGTTTTTAGTGAGTAAGAATCTCACACTACTATGAGCACACGCGGCCGGTCCTCGTACTGCCTATGAAGGTTTTTCCTACCCACGGAAAAAAAAACTCACATATTTTTGTGGTTTATACACAGCCTCTGGCTTTATAAAGAAGCATGGATTTCATTTAGTGATCTATGTTAAAGACAAGGGCAATTTTCACTAAGATAAATGGCCAGATCTAAGGACTGACCCAGGAACGCATCTCGCAACGTCTAAAATGACTTCCCAAACATCCAGTATACCGACATAGCTGCTCATATAGTCAAACTGTGAAAGCAGAACCAGAAAAAGCAGGAAGTACAACGCCAGATGCACCTGCTCAAAGGGCTTTTTTACAGCCGAAGTTGATACTGTTTCCTTTTCAATAATGACTAGAACTGCAGCCGGCGCTTTTGTTTTCCGCAAGGACAGTAGTCCAAGGGTAAGAAGGTTGAGCCCAGACATACTCATATGTGCTGCCATCCGCTCAGCTACCTGAGTCCTTCAAGAAATCGAAGATCATCTCGCTTTGGCCAAGCGAACCCGCAGAAACAAAAAAAAGGCTACGGTCCTATAATAGGTCTCTTATGATTCTAAGCGGAATAAGTACTTACAACAAAGCGAATCCGGGCGAACAAGCAGATTTAAAATAGTCCTACCCAAATTTATCAAAAACCTTTTTTTGACGAAAAATGAAAATCTGTGTAAGCTTCGTGTCTCCTGTAACCAAGCTTTCCAACGTTATTCCCTGTATACTACAGATCTACAGTCTTTTACGCACGGTACTCAGTATCAAGACATTCAAGGTCTCCAGCAGAAACGCCCTGCCCCAAACGTGAGTTCTTGTCGCGTTTAATCTATTAATCATGTAAACCTGTGAGCTTCCAACTAATTGCTCGGAAATTTAGTTACGCCGATGACTGGTGCTTTAGAAATCTGCATCAGGTAGCAACATCAGACCATAATCATCTATTAGCATACTGCAAGAGCTATGGCGCATTCAACCGAGGGCAGCAGGAACCAAGATCTGTTGATTCAGCTACAATCTAACAGGTCACCCAAAGAAAACCAGAACTTCACTCCCAAAAGGATCTGGGTATAGTATAAGCTAATATGTCCACCCCAAACTCTCACATAAAACGCACTAAAGCCCTTTAAAAAACGCAAAAGATAACGTAATTCAGCAACTAGAAGAGTCCTGGTGGGCGGAGGAGTCCTGGTGGGCCTAAATACCTCTAACTTCTCGCTGGTACATTCCATCGCACAAAAGTTACTTCTGGCTTAACGTCTGCTACGCATAAAAATTGACCCCTACCTGAACACCAGCATAAGATCCTTATATCTGACACCGCCCTTAGATCTGCAGTATACAGTTTTAAGAATCCTAGCCTAAATCCAGCCTAAGTAACGGCTCCACATGTTCGCGAGACACCTCCTTTTGACCTGGAATAAGGAACGAAGCCGTGATCAAGGATTTGAAAAAAATGGAATGACAGAACTTACTTTCTTTGATGTTGTTATCTCAACTACTATAAGACTTTACTGAAAATTTAGAACTCCGGATAGAACTCGGAAAGAAGTGAAGTGGTGAAGACTTTGACATTTTTATAAGCAAATTCAAGCAAACATAAAGTCCAATATTCAAAAAAAGTGAACCAAAAATTTGAACTACAGAGTTAGCCCACTGATTTGTCTTGCCAATGCGGCGGCGCAGCGCTCACATTCAAAGCAAGGAATATAGCCTGCTCGACTGGATAGTCTTATAAGCTTATAAAGTCATAACGCTTATAAAGGTAACGTTGCGATGACGCTACCTAAATGGGGTTGATTTCGCAAAAAGGAGGAAATATGCCCTGTGGGGTCTATTCCAAAATGGTAGTAAGATCCACCACAAAAATGTACTAACACTTGCGACAGTTATTGTCATTTGAGCTTGAAAATTATTCGTGATTTTTATACCCGGCCGAGGGTATATTAATTTCAATGCATAGCTTGTAACACAGTGAAATAATCATCGTTGACCCTTAAGACCTTTTAAGGATTTGATCAAGACCGACAGGTTAATCGATTAAGCCATGTCCGTCCGCCTGTCTGCACGTGTGAAGGTTTTAGGTCTACAAAATCAAGCTAGAGAGCTGAAACTTGGTACACGACTTGGTTTTCTGTTGCAAAGACAAAGTGTGATAATTGGCCTAATCTGTCAACGGCCACTTCTGAGCTTCGCCCACTTTAAAGGGGCGTTTTTAGGAAAAAACTGTTTTTTCTGAAACTATTTTCGTTTTTACGTATGATTCTAACGAAATTACAATTAATTGATTTAAATTTTGAGCCCATACCCACTTTTAGGGGTATCTTTTTATACAAAAAGATGTGAATTCGATGAAGAGGATTTTTATGTTCAACGTGTACCTGGGTTCTAGAATCTCTCCGCTGCAACAGTAGTCTCAAAATTATTGCGTCTCTATACCTGGATCTTGCGACGTTTCAGACTTCCACGGTGTTTTTAAATTGAGATAAGCTTGGTTGCCGAACATGCTACTGTTTTTTACTTTGCGGATTTTTAATTAATATACTTAATTAATTCATTGATTATATTAGTTTAATTAATTAATATTATTCCGTAGGACAATTTTTTCATGAATTTTGGTCATGCACAATTATCTGACAAACAGCATTTCATCTGCTGATTTAAACCATATGCAGGAACAGGTGCCAGCTCATCTGAACTAAATCTTTAGGAGGGCGCACAGTCATTCCATTAAAATTTGTTGATTTACTCGAAATGTTTTCCCAAAGAGTTTTAAAGTCAATCCTTCATCATTCCAACCCGATTGGATTTATCCGTCGCTTTTATGATGTCAAGGCAACTTAATGCCAAACTGACTTTGAGACTTAGTTACATTCTGCAATCAATAGTGAAGTAAATACCCATAACCTGAAATGCTTGTCGTGTTCATTGCTATTCCCTGCACACAATTTATCCTAACGTTAACCATGTATCGATACATCGATACAGGACATACAGACAGAATTTAGTTTTGTAAGCATTCGTGTGTTCAGTAGATACTACTGCTGCTGCATCATCATCATCGTTGAATTCTATGGCATTGGACTCAAGAGGCGAGGACTCTTTACTAGTGCTGCACAACTTCTTGACATTCAAAAGCTAAACGTGAACGGGTATCGAAATTCTCTTCGCCTTCACTATGGGGAGGATAGGAAAGAATTTCTTTTGTGTTCAAATACAATCCATTTCCAATAGGGTTTATGTCGGCGACATACAGTTACTCTGTAGTCGGTGTGCGACTAACCTACTCTTTTCTGAGACAATTTTATTCGAATAAAAAAACCCTACCACCACCGTTGCTACACGTTTGACATGGAAGAATCCCTGTATCCTTATGGTTGGCTGCATAAAATAATGTTTTCCTCGTTACTTGGTTTTATTTGATTTGTGTTTGGATGGTTTTCGAATAACATCAAGATTACTAGATGTGATTTCGCTTGCGACTTTAGGCGGAATTCCGATTCACGGAAGGATTTATAGGATGTTGTATCGAATGATTATATTGCGATTTGAAAAAAGGCGAAAATACCCCATTCACTTTTTTCGCCTTTTTTCAATTCAGATTTTTTTTTTAAATGAAGAGATGTTATCATAATTCAATAGCAAACTGTACACCCAAAGTTATTGTGAAGTAATGGGTGTGACGTCCTCGCGAGCCTTAAAGATTTTAAATCAATAAGTCTATTTTCCGCTCGCTTCTTAAAAACTGCAAGGACTGATAGATTATTACATCCATGCGACCATCTGAACCTTTAGTGGCTATAGTTAATAAGCTTTTTTCATTCACATCAATAGCTTTATGACTAGGAACCTATCCGAGTTTGTTTTTATTTCTTAAGTAAATTTCACTTTAGGCTATTACATCAGTGCAAGACTAATTTGAAGCCAATTACATCCGTGTTTGGGAACTTTTGTACCCGGATTATACATATTGTATGGCGCGTCTCACCATTACTCCTGATTCCACTTTAGAACGATCCGGTTAAGGGTCACTTTAAAGAACTCTAATTTTTGGCTGTTATCAGTTGCTTTATTGCTTAGGTGACTTGGTGAAGAGAGCTAGAGCTCTCTCCCGAAGAGAGTATTTGACTGAAGAATAAAATATATTGTAGGCGGTCTGAGAATGCGCAAAGCATTCAAAGTAAGGAGTCAACATATGACCGTTGACAAGTGAAACAGTAAATATTTAATTTCTTCACTAGTGCTTGACTGATGCCGGGCTGCGAATGCCATTTTTTATGCTTTCGGACGTGTCTCAATTACTTTTACAGGAGCTGTGAGACTTTTCCTCAGACCTTGGCACGCTTGAAGCTGTAACTTCTTCAGCTAAAGGATGCTGCTTTCTTGGAAAAACGTTATCTACCATACTACAGACAGAGGAATTATGTTTTGATGGGCCTGACAATCATTACCCCCAAATGTTGAAGATTTTATGGCCTTGTTATGGCAAGGCCCAGGCTTTAAAGCTTTTAAAGCAGACGATCAATGACAGTATGCCTCCCTGTAGACAGCTCCATGCAGCTGATAGTGATACTGAAGTAAGTCCTTATAAAATAGTGATCTTTCGACATCGCTTTGACCTCGTAAAAGTGATTTGAAAGGGTTTAAAAGTGTTTTTTTTTTTACATTTAAAAGATGTATTGATAAAATGTTCCTCCTAATTTTAGGAACGAATAGTAAAGTGCAGCAGGCGAATAACATAAAACCCGTATGCGACGAATTAAATAAAACCCCACATCAGAAAATATTCGCACGCGCCCAAAAACAGGGTTCGATAAAAATTTTATTTTGTGTGCCTTCTGCAAAGTGGTTGAATAAATTTTGGATTAAAATCCCGCCCTATAACTAAAAAACTCAATTTCTTTTAAGACCACACCCGAAAAGTGGTCGGAGAAATAATTAAATTTTAGTTAATTTGTTTTACAAATTTTTTATTCATTTATTGAAAAGGGCACAATTTATAACTTAAGCGGCTTAAAAAGTGGGCATAAAAGTGTTTTTCTTTTAAATGGGGGTGGTGTGCGTGTTTGTAAGCGGATTCAAACAATTTTCAAACCTGATCTGGTCCAATGGATCTCCAGGTTAGCTCCCGAACTCGAGCTCATTAGCCTGAAATTTAAGAGTGCCGGATGGCAGACAACTTAAGACAAGAGAGATTGCTCTAACTATAAGGGTATATCTCTCTTAAGTCGTCCGGAAAATTTATTCGCGAATGTGTTGAAAACGCATTCCAGAGCTGTAATCGAGCCGTTGCGTTGTTGCGGGAAGAGCAATAAGGCTTTCGGCCTGGCAGAGGCACAACCGACTAGCTTTTTGTACCCCATCCCATAGGATAGGAGGTATATTAAGTTTGATTCATAGTTTGTAACATAGGGAAATAATCACCGTAGACCCCCAGACCTTAAGGGCATATGATCGAGACCGAATTGTTAGCCGAATGAGCCATGTCCGTCCGTCCGTCCGTGTGTCGGTAGTTTTTAGGCCTTAAATTTTGAGCTAGGAACTTGAAACTTAGTATCTGTTCTTTCTAGGTCCCGAAGCAGTACAAACGTAAAAAATTTTTAAAATCCGCTTTACTTAATAGCATGAAAATTCAAAATTGTCGTAGGAAGCTGAAATTTGGTAGGCGTTATCGTCGCTTAAGTGTATTGTGATCGACATTTAAAAAAAAGTCAAAAACCACCCCCATTTGGGCGTGGTCATATTTAATTTGCATTTTATTAAGCATTTTTTATTCCACATATTTTCTTTGAATCCAAAAAACTTGCGCTATAAAGTGTTCAGGTATGTGTGAAAGCTATCAACTGAAATGAATATGAATGAATGAATGAAATGCGTTTTTAAGTAGAAACCAAATTTTTAGTGTGAAAATGCAATCAACACGTGTATATCACTTCTGATAAAAAATATAAACAAAAAAACGATGTAATTGAAAAGGGGTGGATGCCACGCCCTTTTTTAACAGAGAAGATTTTTTTACTGAGAAATTCTAAATACAGTTGAAGTTAATAGAAGCTCAAATTTAACAACCAAGATTTATGACACAATTCGGAGCTTGAAAGTTGTCAATTGGGATGGTGTATCCAACGATTCGCCTAAGCGGTTTGTAACCCTAACACTAATTACTCTGGAGGTTATTCTTGAGAAGGTCTGGGAATATGCCAAACCGGCCTATGCTTTGTAGACTTGAAAAAAGCCTATGATTACTCGGGATAGGCCCGAGGTTACTCGGGATAAAATTTGGAGATTTTTGAAGGACTATGCAATGAGTGGGCCTATTCTGAGAGCCATTCAGTATGGGAACTGCAGGGGCTGTGTTTGGATAAATGGCGTCAAATTCCAACCTTTCGATATGTGCGTTGGACTTCGCCAGGCATGTGTTCTATAGCCTCTTTTTTTCAAAGCATATATGGACTGGATGGTGAACCACAGTCTTGGTGAGGAATCTTTCGAAATTGCTGGCATCAGGATAAGCCATCTGCTTTTCGCAGATGATTTACCTGTCCTGGCATCGTCCGAGGAGAAACTTCAGCGAGCACTGGATGGGTTTGAGGCCAAATGTGGCGAAGCTGAGATGAAGGTAAACGCGAGAAAATCCGCAGTGATAGTTGTTTTCCGAACTCCGGTGCAGTGCACCCTGCACATAGGTATTTGGAGTCCCATTGAAACAGGTAGGAGAAGTTCAAGTATCTCGGGATCATTTTCACGAAAGATGAAATGAGTGATACTGAGTTATCGTGATATATTGGCCACGCTGGAGCAAAAGGAAACGAAAGCTGAGATCGGACTCAAAGCAAATATCTCAGTTTTTTTTTCAGTGTTCGTTCCAACCCTCATCTTTGGTCATGAAATGGTCATGGGTAATGACCGAAAGAATTAGATCACGGGTACAAGCTGCCGAAATGAGATTTCTGAAGTGCGTTGCTGGTGTTACTCTTAGGAATAGAGTGAGAAACGTCAGTATTTGTAGGAATCTTGGTGTTGAGCAGCTGCTTCTCCGAGTGGAACGATCAATTCTTCGATAGTTTGGACACGTTGTTCGCATGCCCACCGACAAACTTTCTAGACAGGTTATGTTAGCCGAGATGCAAGAGCGTCGCCCGCCTGGTAGGCGAAAAAACAGGTGGTGGGATCAGGTAAAGAACATCCCCGAGACGCGTCTGGGGATCGCGCCTGTGTCTCTTGAGTAAGTGACGGAGGATCGGGGACGATGGAGGGACCATTTAGCCGCCCTCACTCCGCGACCCTTCTAAGGAAAAGCGCGTCATGGAACTTTCTTGAAAAGCTAGACGTAGTGGACTGTCCACAATACCGTGAAGACCACAACCAGCTGGCGAACAGACTGGGGCGAACAGACTGGCGAATCAACCTCAGTTATTGAGCACCTAGGAAGCTTGGGATGCATTAAGCTTACAGCATAAGTTAAGAACAACGAAGAAAGAGAAGACAGCGCAAAGCACTGTAGGTTTAAGCCAACGTAATTAAGCAATACTGCATCCTTTGAAGTCCTTACCATTCACTAGAAGTCACCCCCATTGAGTTGAAGTCTTTGGGACTTCAAAATTTTTGATGAAGCCTTCGGGACTTACATACGTACATTCAAACATGTACGTGAAAGTATGTTGGGACTGCAAGGATTTTGAAACAAACATGTTAAAGTCTTTGAGATTTTAGTAAGTAAAATCCTCAAAAGGGAATTCCTCAAAACTTTAAAGTTCACCGATACCCCATATAAAAGTGCAAATAGTCTTTCCTTCTGACTACTTCAAACGTGCTCACTTGCTGAAGTCCCCAAGACCTTAACGAAAAAACTTCAACGACAAAATTCAGTCGTCGAAGTTTTTCAGTCATTTAGTCCTTCACACTTCTGCTGGTGATAAAGAAACGTCTATAAACCAGTGTAATTGCAGAGAATCTGCTTTTGTTCTTTCTGGCGCACTCACGGTTTTGCGCTGACCAAAAAGAGACTAAAATTAACCCCTATGATTTCCCTGATACACGGAAAAATTTCATATAAAACTGTTGAAGTCACAGAAACCAATTATTTCGATTACGATTTCGGGGACCTTATGGGTAATTTGGAATATTTTAAGAGCAGAGTCTGAGTATAGAGACGTACTAAATTTAAGCTATACTGAAAGTCTGAACTGTGCAACAATTGGCAATGTTATAAACCAAAAGGTGTTGGTGCGTAAAAAATGTTCCTACTGTGCTGATCGTTGATCGCTTTATCCACGACAAGAGGGTTGGTTCTGCTTGAATACTTCTTTCAGGAGCTTAAAGATATTTCTTATTCGAATAAAAAGATGTCCAACAGCTTTGTATTATGGCTTTATGAGTTTAGGCTCCTAAACCTGCAAAACCTGCTGTCCTGTTTGTATGCATACTAATGTATAATCAGCGAATCTGAGAATCTAATCAATGATGTCAGATCATAACCTCGCCTAAACTAAAATAAGAAAGCCAATGCTGATTGGAACAAGAGCAATGTCAATATAGGCGAAGCCCACAGGAATGTAAGCCCGGTGGTATAATACTCCATCACTCATCCTGGCTGCCCTTGAGTAGAAAACTTGACCCACACCCAAATGAGTTATGAATTTTCAATACGTTGGCTCCAATTTATCAGCTTTCCTGTCATGATTAATACCCGGACTACGCATACCAAATACCAAGAATCAATGCGGTGAGTTATCATCTTGGTTTCCCTTTGAAAACAGCTAAAAAAAATGTATTTTCATAGCCCTTTGACTAAGTAAATAAACCAACACAGACTACGATACACTTGTCTTATCAGCTCCCACAACAACCCAGATAAGATACGACAAATTTTCACAATGTTTGCGCAAAACATTCACCACCTCTCACGATATGTCACAAACGACGCGCACCTGCTATTTCAAAGCTTCGTTAAGTGTATTCTTTATACCTATTGGTATGGCTATGGGCTATGTTGCCCTACAATCCCAAACGCTTGCCTTATCTAATCTACCTTTACGAAGCGGTTCCAAAGCTTCGCGTTGCCTCTTATCTCTGCGCACTCATTTCGGTCGTCAGTAGTTTTCAACGATCCGCGAAGAAGGAACGATTTATCTTTCCTCAAAAGAAAAACAAACGACAGGTGGAACAAAGCATTTTGCTCATAGTTTAAGGATCCTTTAAGGCTAATCAGACATTTTTCTTATCCATTCCAAAGTTTCCTTTATACAAAACGAACCAAAAATAGTGAGCAAAAATTTGGCAAAATGGTGTCTGTGGAAACAATTGGATCAATATTCATCAAAGTTTTCAAATTGGTAGGTTTTCACAAAAGTTCTGTTTAGATCCTGTTGAACAAAATTTTTAGTTTGTTCGGCGATGAAATCATGTTTAAAATAAGTGTTTTATTCGGAGTGATTAGAATTTGAGTTCAAAATTACTTTGAAATAAAGCCTCTTGCGCTATGTTGGACTTGATAAAGTAGATAAGATATCTGTTTGCCTATGGAGCAAGAAGGTATTACTCATACGCGCTCGCGTATGTTTGTTTGGTTATGTGACGAAAAGGGAGTGGTTCCGTGTCGAATTGCGAAACCGAGCGAAAAAATAACGAGGATAAAGTGACTAATGCCGTCGTTAATATCAAGCTGAAAGAAAATGCTCAAGCGGTTCCTTATAATCAAAGGAAATTGCAAGACTTAAAATATGTTCGGTTTTAAAAGTCAGAAAGGTGATATAAATCTGATATAAATTTTTTTCAAGAAAAGATTAAGCTTGTCCTAACAAAAGTCCCAAATCGAACTTCCAAAACAAAAACGTGCAAAACCCAAACTTAAAAGTGCAACAAGCTCAATATCTATGAAACTTTTGAATTTGAAATTTCTAACTTTTTCTTTTCCCACTCAAAGGTTCTTAATTTAGTCATCATCATTCTGTACAGAGTCGGAGATGGTGGTGAATTCTTGGGTATTGGCGGCACATGGAACCTTAATGAAGAAAAGAGTCCCGACTGTGAAATTGTCGCTTCTGGTGTTTTCGTTGGATTTTTTATATATACAGCTGTTCACTTGATAGCCTATTCCTTTGGAACAACCAAGCACAAGCGGTAAATATACATTTTTACTTCAGCCGTAACAAATAAAGACGTTATCCTTTTTTTCCTTATTCAAGCGAGCTGAGTGACACAATAATGAATGTTGTCGGCACTTTTATGTGGATAGCTGTCGGGGGAACAGCTCTGCACTATTGGAAAGGATACATGTCCGATCAGGGCTTCCTGTATGTTGCATCAGAGCGACAAGTCGGTATTGCTATGGGATCACTATGTGTGGTCACAGGAGCGCTATACCTGTTGGACACAGTACTGGCATTTGTGCACTATGCCAAGGGTGACTCGGAATTACAATAAAAGAAAATAGCAGACAAGAAACAAAACTTAGAGAAGTTCGCTTCGAGGCGATTTCTGTATTCAAGTTGGTTTAAGTTCAAATTAGATTTTATGTTTAGAAATCAATAATATTGTTAACTATGAAAAATGTGTGCCAGAACGCAACATACATTCCATTCCATTTCAAGTTTAAAACAAATTTAATTAACCATCATTTATAATATTTTTTTAATAAAACTAAACAATACATTTTTACATACATCCGATGTAGCCTAGGAAATTGTGAGTTTTATTTGAATCTTTTAATGGCAACAAAATAATGACAAGGTTATTAAAACATCTTGTGATACTTAATAGCTCCTTTAGGGTATTTCCTTCTCAGCAGTACTGGGATTGGAAAGTTAATACGTCTACAATACGTATAGGGACATTGGTTTTCAGTTGTCTTCAGTTGGTTTCAGTTGTTGGACATTGGTTTTAAAGTCTCTGATATCTTTTCTGTGTAAGGAACCAAGTGGACATTTTCCACTTTCATGACTTCATTTAAACTGACGCGCTAGACTGGCCAATGCTATGGCTCTGCACGGAAAGGTTTGTGCACTTGTAAGTTATCTGGGCCTAGGTCTTCGCACGTAGACAGAATGGACTCAAACCTCATTTAACTCAAGCAATAAATGTAACATCAAAACCAGATGTACAACGCAGCACAATGCTTTAGCGCAAGTATGTTTAGAGCATCCGCGGGTTGACTGACAGCAAGTATCAGTCAGTCTAGTCTTTGGGCTAGTATTTAAATTCGCCTACCTAACAGTGGGAAGGCGAATCCCAAACGCAAATTATTATGTTCGAATGTGGGAAATAAAACACTTCAAACTTAGCTTTGATTGATGGGCTGATAAGGACGAAATGGTCTCTTCTTCATCACACTTAGGTCTGCGCCGACCCATTTTAGTCCCTAGGGGTAAAACACTAACTGTTGTTTTTATAAATGCACAATCTTTTTACATATAGTGCTGTTTCTTCACCCACCTTAATGATTTAATGTTCCTTGAAAGAGTTCTGTTATAACCTGGAAGAAAGATAACTTTCTAGACTGACTTAGACTGATACAGAAAGTAAGGTGTATCCTCGTCAATATTTTGTACCGTTACATTCTCTGAAGATGTCGTCGTTAGCGAGATTTAACTTTTTATTTTATCTTCTACTTGTGATGATCCTAAGATCACCACAAATGGATAGAAAGGCTGATCAGTTTATACTTGAGCCTTGTCTTGGGCTTTGAAGTTGAGTTCATTGTGTGGGATGCAACTGGTTATTTCACTAGAGCCTTCTTTGCAAAAGGGTTTTCGGATTTTTTGTGAGAAAGTGTGAGGGTGAGGAACTCCAACAAGGCAACATGACAAAGTTGCAGAGCGCGACAAATATTTAGAATTACGGATTACAAACCGCTAAATCCGGGAGACTTGAAGAGAGAAAAATTTAATTGACTTGTCATCCCATAATCAGGAATTTATACTTCAGATTTATTGGTGCCCGTGCAGGCGGGAAACCATACTTTTGTGGGTACATCCGGATCGTGATCGTGATCGACTTGATATATGAATAGCTTCGAAGAGTCGATCGTGGAAGTTTATGTATTATCGGGCAGTTGCTAGGTTATGAATGATGTCATTAAAATAAATTAAGCGAGCCAGGTTTTTTCAATAACGGACTAAATATTTCAGAACCGATCAAGGATGTCAAATCTGAGCACCCCTGATATATGTAATCCTATTTTTAACGAACGCAATGTCGCATTTTTTTAGGCCTTAAATTTTGAGCCAGGAGCTCCAAGTTATGCGAAGCAATACAAGTGTAAAAATTTTTGATATCCGCCCACAGACATGCCCACAATCGGTCTAAATGTGCAACGTAATTTAAGACGTAAGACGTCTTAAAGGCCAAAATTCAACATATGTTGAATGTCCCGCTCGGCTTCCGACGCGGTTCAACCAGAATAAGTTAAGAATAGCCCGGCAAGGGTGATGCTGTCCAATACGGGGGGCGACGGGGCACCACTAAGCCCAAATGAGGGCTTAAATGGTCGGTCCATAAGCCGACAACGACTAACTTAAAATTGGCACATGGAATGTCTCATCGCTAACGGAAAAGGAACTTGAACTGTTTGAGGAGGCTAAAAAGTATCAGCCTGATGCTACTGGCATCTCCGCAACTAAGAGGAAAGTTTTCGGAACCAGACACTTCGCTGATAAGTGTAGATTTTTCTGGTCTGGCGTTCCATATAACATGACTGTACAGGCGGGTGTGAGGATACTCACAAGCCCCCGGCTGTCGGAAAACGTATTGGAGGGTTTTGATCTTAAAGCTTAAGCTTGAGCGATCAACTTTGGCTCAAATGCAGGTGTACGCACCCAACCTAGGTCAGAGAGTATCCGGCTTTCTTGAACGAATTTGATGCTGCGTTGGATAGAGTGGCAGAAATGTACTTCTTCCATCTGATGGTTGACTTCAATGCTCATGTGGGTACGGACGACAGTACTTGGAGAAGTGTGATTGGGTGGCACGGTGACCCGGATCAAAACAGGAACGAAGGGAACTTGTTAGACTTTTGCCGTGCTTATGGCTTGTTCATCATGAACACCGTTTTCCCACGCAAAGACATTAAAAAAAACACTTGGTACCGGCACAGTTTAAATCAGAGATCTTTGATTGATTTCTTTCTGGTAACATCGTGTGCTCAAAAAATGATTGTGATTTGTTCACTGAGCTGTCAACTGACCACCACCTAATGTTGTGCAAATTGCGCTTTAGCGACAGTATTCTTTGTTTTCCAGGCGAAATCCAAGACGTGTGACCCGCATACGGTGGGAAAGGTTGCAGGATGCTGGATCTGATTGCAGGGAGCGATTTGCACGGCACGTTTCAGAAAAGTTTGAACAAATTCCAACTGACCTTTTAAATGTAGAGGAAAAAGGCAGCTGTTTTCATCAGCAGTCATTGCCTTACCAAGAATTGTTTGTGGAGTGAAGCGGCTTGGTGTGGCGGCTGGTGGTGAGAAAAGAACTGCATGGTTTAAAACGCCTGGAGTTTAAGAAGCCATAAGAGAGAAGAAGAGAGCCTATATTGTGTGAATTTAATGTAGGAAGTCTCTTTCTTGAGCCCGGTACACTGAGGCGCAAAGAACTTCCAATATGGCGGTCAGAACAACCAAGGAACATGCATGGAAAAAGTTCGGCGAGAGGTTGGAGCAAGATTACAGATCTGCAAACAAGATATTTTTGCAGACTATTCGCCGACTTAGAGGAAGCAAGTTCGAGGGGTAAAATCCAAGGGCGGTACACTTCTTTCAATTGAGAGCGATGTCTTGCGGAGATGGAGAGAGCACTTTCCGGAGTTGTTCAGCACCCAACAGGGCACTGAAGATCGCATTCCCATCACTGCTGACGAGATTTTGGCGGAGAATAGTCATACAGTAGATGAAGTCACTGCCGCGTTTAAATCGTTTAAAGAGGGTAAGTCTGCTGGAGTTGATGAAATCCGGCCAGAAATGGGTGAAGAAATGTTAAATGGCTTACAAGTGTCATGAAGGTGGCCTGGAAAAGCGGGAAAGCACCTAGCGATTGGCAAACAGAATTTATCGTGCCCATTTTCAAAAAAGGGGACAAGAGAGATGGCACAAATTATAAAGGTATTTGCAAAGGTGTTGGAAGCGCATTCCAGAGCTGAAATCGGCCTGGCAGAGACACAACCGACCAGATTGTTGATTTGGAGGTTATTGCTGAGAAGGCCTGGGAATATACCAAAACGGTCTATGCGTGTTTTGTTGATCTGGAAAAGGCTTATGACCGAGTCCCTCGGGATACACTATGGAGAGTTTTGCAGGACAATGCGCTGAGTGGACCTCTTCTGAGAGCCATCCAGGTTTTAAATGGAAACTGCAAAAGCTGTGTACAAATAAATGATGTGAAGCGCAGTTTTAGTGAGCAATGTCGAATCGGCTGGCATCAAGATGAACCATATGCTTTTCGCAGATGATTTGGCCATCTTTGCATCATCCAAGGAGGAACTTCAGCGAGCACTGAATAGGTTTACAGCCGTTTGCGGTGATGCTGGGATGAAGAACTGCAGTGCAGTGGACCCTGCACATAAATTGAGTCCCATATTGAAACAGCTAGAGAAGTTTAAGTATCTCGAGGTCTTTTTCACGAAAGATGGAAGAAGTGATACTAAGTTACCCTGAAGGATTGGCCAAGTTAGAGCAATAGTAAAGGAACTGCGCCAACCGGTCATCAGGAAAGCTGAGCTTGGAGTGAAAGCAAAGATCTCAGATTTTATTTCAGTGTTCGTTCCGACCCTCATCTATGGTCATGAAATTTGGGTAATGACCGAAAGATTTAGATCGCGGGTACAAGCTGCCGAAATGAGATTCCTGAGGTGCGTTGCTGGTGAAGCTCTGCTCTAAGGGATAGAGTGAGAAACGTCAGTATGCGTGGGAATCTTAATGTTGAGCAGCTACTTCTCCGAGTGGAGCGACCGATTCTTCGATGGTTTGGACTAGTTGTTCGCATGCCCCCTGACAGACTTTCTAGACAGGTCATGCTAGCCGAGGTGCGAGCGCGTCGCCCCCCTGGTAGGCCAAGAAACAGGTGGTGGGATCAGGTAAAGAACCTCTCTGAGTCCCGCTTGGGGATTGCGCTGGAGTCTCTTGAGTTGGTGGCGGAGGATCGAGAACGATGGAAAGACCATTTAACCACTCTCGCTCCGCGACCCTTTTAAAGGATAAGCGGCATTCGAAAATAATGATGATGATGATGGATGAGACATTAATTCGGGATGAAAATGTCAACGAAATTTGTTTTCAGCCTTCCTTATTGAACAAAGCGTATGCCAGTTTGTTTTTATCTTGTGTACATCAGAACAGACAAAAAAACTACATATAGAAAGATATCAAATAAAAACAACAAAACTCACCTGTATAGCAGCTCCAGCATCGACTACATCACTCGTACTGCGACTTCTACGCAAAGTGGCAACGCTGCCAATGTAAAACGAAACCGGCCGTTTTCTCCTCCCGACACTCCCGTCTTCCAAATTCAATGCATCCAACTTCAAGTCCAAAATAATCGAACCCCTCGAAAACTCATTTAATCTTTCCAGCTTTCTGCTATCCAAGCTAAAGCGAAAGACATTCTTAGGTTTGTCCAGATTATGTTCGAAATCCGAATCAAATAAAGCGCTCTGTGAAAATTGCTGCCTTGATCTTATGCTCGAAGCCGAAGAGACCTTTTTCGGGCGGCGAACTACTGCCGGAGGCGCTGGTGCTACCGGTGTACTGGGTGTAGGTGTACTACAGGTCAGAAGATCTTGCATTGGAGTGCTCTGCACTGGGTTTGCATCAACAACTGTATCTAAGTGCACCGTAGACAATTGTCGTTCCAGATTCCGCTCGTAGTCGTGAAACTTGTCATAGTCTATAAACTTCATATTTTCATAGCTCACCATGTTGTCGATCGCTTGCAGCGATTGCAGGGAAGCACTCCACTTTGGGTTTAGTGGTTTCTTCTTTTCCGCACTGCTTGCAATGGTTCTTCGAAAGGACGCAATAAACGAGGATGATCTTCGTTTTTGGAAACTCTCCTGTGGATTGTATACTGGACTAGGTGGGTCGGCAGGCTTTTTGAACTCGAATTTTTCTTCTTCCACAATGTCGGGTGTTTTGTTTTTACTATCTGGGAGATCTGGCGATTTTTCGGTCTCTTCGGATAGCTGCTCCAGCTGTGGCTCGATTACACTGCGTCGGTTTGTCCGACGGAGGAGTATCATCGAACGGCTGCGAGTGAATTTGTAGGGGCTGTCCTCGTCTTCGACTTTTGTAAGATTTTCTTTACTCCCCGTAATGGATGTGATGAGTTTCGACAGCCGACGGGTGAGTGAAAAGCTGTTGGAGCGTTCAAATTTCGGAGCATTTTCATATCCTGGTGGTGGTTGTATGGGCTTTGCAGCCGGTGGGGGGTCCTTGTTTTTGGCATTATTGTTGCTGTTTTTGTTGCTATTTGAAGTGACTCGGACTGATTTTGAGCGAGTAGCTTTCGGCTCAACAGGAGTTTTGATTTTCTTTTCATTCGGCTTTTGTGATTTGTTTGATTGTTTCTTGCCATTAGACTTTGTGTTCTTGTCCTTGGAGGAGTTCATTTTGATCAAGTCGATGAAGATTCATTTAAACTGAGAAAGAAATTAAAAAAACTACAAAATTGAGATTTTTTTAAAGTAACTGTATTATGAAAGATAACTGTTTGCTCCTAGTGCGAATTGTGCTCATAATTTACGAGGATATAAGAGTGTATGGACACAGAGTAAAAGGAACAGGTTAATAAATCCAATATTCGGGCGCAAAACCTTTTCATACGTATAAACGGATTCACGTGTCAGTCGTACTAATATCTAAAAAAGATCTTAAGGCACGGTTATTATATCACTTCGCTGCAAACTATGGATTTAAGTACAGTACAGGGCACACTAATTTAAGTTGCCAGAATTGCCCCACTTATTTTTAAGAAAATAAAAAAAATCTCAAGTATTTTATTTATATCGACCTTCGGGTGGCCGCTTACAGCGAAGCCCCTGATAGTCTTATGAACTGTTTAGAGTTCCATTCGCAATTGCTATAGACCTTTATTCATAAAGAAATAAGCTAAACATAGATAACACAATAAATGCGTTATTATTTTGATGAAAACTTCCACACTAACTGATGGCTTGCACTATATAAGCTGTAATATACACATTGAAAACGTATTTTAAACATTTACAAAACTTATACTTTTAAACTTACTTCTTTTAATATCAATCTTAAAAAATTTATTTATTTTTCTTTTCAGGTAAGCGATGACAATCATAATTAATTATATGTGTACTTTTTATGGTAAGTGACTTTAAGCTTTTTGCAGAAAGAGCAATAAAATGCACCATCCATTACTGAATACTTGAATTTTAACACTTAAAACTCGCATACATACGCCTCAACAGATGTTTTTTATTCTGTTTAAAAGTCATAAACATAACGACATCGACCTTTATGCGCTCCATCGAATAACTAAGTCAATACACCAGTCGATGATTTCATTGAAAAGCACTTGTTTGATGTGTACAGTACGTGTTGAATTTTATCAGCGAATTCATCCGATTAGTTTGTTTTTTCATTTTTTTTCAAAATTTTTCTTTTTTCTGTAATCGGCAGAACTTCGACTTTACGTTTTTTACTCGAAAAAGCAATCATAAAATATTAAGCGAATCAAAACTTTTCCAGGTATCTAAATTAGCAACAAAATTTTGTTATCAGTAGCCTCGACAAAATGATGATAAGATTTGTACTATAAACAGAAAATAATAAATAATCTCCGTGTAGAATTAAGCAGCAGTCACATTCACTGATGTGCCAAAATGAAGATCGTAGGCAACCCAGGACGGGTTTTTTTGGGAATAGTAGACGAGGTGGAATATCCGATTTGGAAATTTAAGAAAACAAAGTAAAAAAAATGAATTTAAAGTTAACTGTAAGATATCAGATATTCCAAAGATGTCAAAAGGGCTTTAAGTCGTTGTCTAAGTTTTAATTCGAAAATACATATCTAACATTTTTAATTAACAGCGAAATGTTTAGTTCTCTTTTCAGTCACTAACTAACCACCACCATATTAATTCTCTGACTTATAGCAATAAACTAGCAAAAAAAAATCCATTATGCAAATTAGTCATTACATTCTGGGTATTTTGTGTTTGCTGGTTACTCACCGCACCAGAACTAATTTTTCAAATTTACTCAGAAAACAAGTGACTTAGTGCAAGAGTTCGTCTCTAACGAACGTCTAAATAGGCGCGTTGCCCTGTTTTTTCTGTAATACTAAATTGCATATAAAGTTTTTTTTCGCCTGAATTCATAATCTGTGTCCCAATTATTAGTATCGGCAACAACCCTTTTCCAATTGAATGAATTATAATTTCGTTATTATAGCTTCGTAAAATCGAAAATCAATGCTAAAACAAAAGTTTTTTCCCCAAAAGAACCCCTTAGAAGTGGGCGGAACTGATAACTAACTTTCCAAATGTTAATATCTTGCTAATAATATTTGTGTTATATTTTTTTTTTATTTAAAGGAATTTTCCGATAAATCTTAAAGGTCTACTTAGATAAAAGCGGGGGTCTTCAGGGTGCATTAAAATGAATATAGGTATCATATGGGTAGGGTTTGCCTTAAGAACTTTAGACAACATTGAATCTGGTGAAGTATAAAGGCGATTTCTGAACGCGGTACTAGATTGCTCGCAGTAAAATTAGACTTGTGGTTGTCGGTTTCAAGAATAATTTGCTTGGCTCGAAACATCACTTCCGATTGCTTTAGTTTAGCTTTGTACTCTACTTGATGCATTAGCTAACCTAAACCTGGCATCAACTGTCAGGCATATGTCAAAGATCACGCCAGGCAGTCCAAGAATAGTTCAACACAGCTGGGCTCCATTTAAACCCGGCCAAGACAACTATAGTACCATTCACCAGGAAAAGAAATATTCAAATGAAACCTAAAACACTATCGGGCATGACACTGATACCAGTCAAAGAGGTTAAATCTCAAAGGTTACTCCTAGACAGGTTACTCCAAACTCATCTGAAAAACACATGCAGAAGAGATCTTCAAAAAGGCTACTCGTGCTCTTATGATATGCAGGAGCCTTGCGGCAAAGTGTTGGGGATGTTGCCCGAACATCTTTAGATATATGAACACTGCCATAGCGAGACCAATGTTCACATATGGAGCAGTAGCATGGGCAAAACGAATCAGTCTAAGCACAGCGAGGGAATCACTCAATAGAGCGCAAAGACTGTCATGCCTCTGCATAACCGGGGCAGAAATGAAAACGCTCAACGTGAGCACCTGCCTCTCAGGCTTAATCTCACGGTGGGCAATTCCACGAAGTGATGGTTAAGAGAAGCGTTTACCTGCCCGGGATCTTTCTTGTACGATCCAGGACAAGAGATCATACCAGTACAATAAGAAGTCACGTTTAAGGCGTGAGCTTCCTCCTTGCAAGAGCGAGGCCTATCAACACTTCTTCCGGTCTAGAAGCTCGGAGCCCGAAGACGGGACTTCTTGATCAGCAAACGTGTTCGCGATTTTGGGAAACCACAGCCACTATGATGCTCCCACTAGGGGCCTAGCTCTTTTAGACAGAAATGATCTAGGCCGACTGGAGTCGAAGCACCGAAGCATAAATCGACTTCATAGGCAAATCTGCCTCCCATCGTACCAGAGTATAGCTTCCGGTAGAGCTTGACAACCATGAAAGTCACGTCGAGATAGACTGCCTTAAATTTCTGTTGCCTGGCAACCACACGCACGAACCTAACCTAGAATTGCAGAAAAGAAGAAGAGTTGCAATTTTGTAAGGATTGCTTCTGAAAAGTAGAACCCTCCGATCGTGCACTGTTCCTCCGTACCAGACAGGGTCCTATTATGCAAAATTGCATTTAAAGAACCATGCCCAGTCGAAAGGTATCCCATGTTAAGTGAAAGATCACGAAGAAAGTTAAAGGTAACTCTACCTGACTCGTTTTCATCCTACCTACTCTGCCAACCCCTAAGAACCGTATCGAACAACACAGCCTGCCACTCACTGCTACTCATGCTCATGACTGCTTCAGTACTTACCTAGATAAATACCTCTTCCCAACTTAAAGGCAGAGCTGCGACGCCTTACCTCCAAGTCAAGCGAAGGAGCCCCTAGCAACACTTGCAGAGCATCCGTCACAGTGCGACAGACTGGAAGCAGCCAAGCAGCATGACACGCTGAGTGGAGAGAACCTTCTGCCTACCCCTTTCCGTATTTAGTATATCTGCCCAAACAGGGGCAGCATACGATGCACATGCCACGAAGAGACCATTTTAGATTATATGCGTAAAGCGCGTCTACTCAGGCCCCAGTCGGAATGAAGAATACGCCTAACCCGTCCTACCGAACTAATGAGCTTCTCTTTCACCCACCTTACCTGGAGGGTAAAATTCATCACCCCACATGGAGGGTAAAAAGCTCATCCTTTCACTAATTGAGACTCCCAGATATCTTACTTCAGAACATATCTGACAGTCACCCTTTCCGACCTAACTGATGGATGACGATCCACCGATAATCTTACCTTGAGAATCATCATCAACGTCTTGTCGTAAGCTACTGAAACGTCTATACTTTGAACCTATTCACTTACTATTGCCATGGCCTTATTACCCATGCGCTCGATTTCAGAACGAGTCTGCCCTCGAACCATGAAGAAGTTCATCGGCAAAAGCACAACTCTCACAAATTTCATTGAGCCGCGACAACAGGGAGTCCATCATGAAGTTCCAGATATCTGGACCACATATGGAGTTCTGAGGGCAACCGCGCTCAACATCTACACCGACACATTCATTGACATTGCTTTTCTGCTCGAGAAATAGCTCTTCCAAAGAGCGTATTATCTGCATCCGATCTCACGTAGTTACGCAAGAATTCTATCCCATCTAATCAAAATCGCCCTTAAAGACAATAAATATGTCAAGCACATATGTATTTAGACTCACTATTAAAGACTTTGTCCTTAACAAACATTAAGGCGTCTTCCACACTGCGGCCAGGCGTGCATCCAAACTGAAATGGGGAACGAGCCTTTCCATCATAACCCTTTTTTCTTTTTACTTTTCCAAGCACCGAAAGAAGGCTGATGCCGCGAAGAAAACGAGGATCAAATCTGATCTTATCTGGGGACTTCACAAAGCTATCACCTCTGACCGATTCCACTCAAAAGGGAAAACCCTTCGTGAATGGATCCTGAATAAAGTGCCATCAAATATTCTCAATTATTTCTCCAGTGAGTCCGTCAATACCGGGCCACTTTTGGACCTAATTCTAGACACTGCATATTCTACCTCACTTTGTTCTAACCTAGAAGCAACAAAAATATCTCCAGACGGAGTGTCAATCTGCTGCTCACACCTGGGGAAAAATGACCTCGCTAGTACATTCACACTCTCTTCCCATGATAGCGACAATCTATCGCTAAATCTACTACTTTCCTCCCTGCATAACCAGGGCAATGCGAATATGTCCCAGTGCTATTGCAGTTAACCCCGTTACACATCGTGGTTGAGGAAATTGTCAGATGGCCAGCCAGCTTTCAAGGCGCTAAATGCCCACGCTAAATGCTGGCCATATAATTTAGTGATGAATTATAGTGCGAGTGCAGCTCAAAAGACCAACAGGTCGCAGTGAAAAACCCAGCGAAAATAATAATAATAATAATAAGCTCTATACTCTCAATTAAACATCAGGATCAGGTACTAAACGGCATCTCAACCCAGAGTTACTTGTTAAACAGAGTAGAATTTAAGACGTCGTCCAAAACACAATACTATCGACTGTCACGCAAGTAAAATCCAAATCTTCAGCCAATGTTCATGTGCGCTTGCTAAGTATGTACGCTTCTAAGTATGTACCTATGTATGTGTTAATGACAACCTTCGTTGGAAAGACGATTGTGGAAAGATTTTTTTTAAATAATGCTAAAAGTACTCTATACCAGTGGATCCCAAACTTTTTTGGTAACAGATCCCTGTTAAAAGCATTTTTAGAGAACTTTTGCCGTCGCGGCCACGGGTGTTAAAAACTAAAAATATTTGTCAATCGATTGAACTGTGTAAGGGATGAGATCAATCTACACGTAAACGATGCATGACATCAATCGATTGACCGTGGTGTGCTTAAGCACCAAGGATTTTTTTGAATTCGCAGTTTTTTTTACAAAAACTTGTATCTTAAGAAAGAGGAGGACAAAAGGTTCATTAGATGTAAACACATTTGGTAGATTGCCTTTAGTTAATCAGCAAAACAGTTTTTAGTGCGGCAAAAATTTTTAAAATTTTTTAAACGATTCTACTGAAATCCGCTGATTTGTTTCTTGAATGCCCATGAAAGCGACCTTCAAAGAGAGGAATATTTTCAGGAGATTTTTTTCCGAAAATATTTTTGGTGATTTTAAAACTCATTTTAAAAATCATCGGAAATATAAGAACTTAATTTTCTTAAACTATCTTACCATTGGACCCAGCTGTTAAGAATCATACAACATCCACAGTTCGGAAGAGGCTATTCAAAATTTTTCTGATTTAAGTTTTTTTTTTTAATTTTGCTTCTAAGAAACCTGGAAGTATGGAAGCTTCTACTTTACTTAGTTATTTGTTTTTTAAATTTTATCCCATATACTTTGGCGGATCACTTGGCTAACGCTTCTGGAGCACCTAACAACATTTATTAAGCGCATATCTACGATAAAAACTGTAATATGATTTTCATGCCTGAGCAGGTGCGCCAAAGGTCACCTTGCATTTACTAGATAGGATAAAAAAATCATGTTAAGACTTATAGGTGACCGAAACATTGTGAAGTCAATTTACTCCCTAAAACATTGTCGCAGTCGATCATGCATCTCATTGCATAATCGCTTTTTCGATAAATAGAGCTTCAGTGAAATAGCCTGCTGCATTTCAGCTCTGAAACAATTGAACTTCAATAACCACTGTAGCAGGAATGCTCATCAGTTCACCCTAGAGCCTTGGCCCTTCCTGAGCTTATCTTTTGAGAAATTTCCTCACAGGCTCCCGTTATCCTAATTGGCAGTGGTTCAAACCGCCACTGCTGTCTGCCATGGCGTAATGGTCATTGTGTGTGTTTACTACGCGGGAGGTCTGGGTTCAAATCACATCCTTGTCATAAGCAACAAGTGAGTAAGTGCAAGAGTTCGGCTGAGACAAACTTCTATATACCCGACCCTGTAAACCGTGTAGCGCCAAATCTTAAAGTTTTTTTTTTTGCTTGAACTCATATATTGTTTCTAAAGGCCACGCCCCCAAAAGTGGGCCTGGGCTGATAATTAAAATCAAATAATTGCAAATTCGTTATAATCAGGAGAAAATGCGTTAAAAGCGAAAATTATTTCGGAAATCCGGAAATCCGTTTTTTCCTAAAAACGCCACTTAAAAGTGGGCGGAGCTCAAAACTTGTGTAGCACCAAATCTTAAAGTTTTTTTTTTTGCTTGAACTCATATATTGTTTCTAAAGGCCACGCCCCCAAAAGTGGGCCTGGGCTGATAATTAAAATCAAATAATTGCAAATTCGTTATAATCAGGAGAAAATGCGTTAAAAGCGAAAATTATTTCGGAAATCCGGAAATCCGTTTTTTCCTAAAAACGCCACTTAAAAGTGGGCGTAGCTCAAAACTTTCTATGGAGCAAACTTAGCAAATAGTAATATCTATATTAGTATTATCTTCTTAATTTTTTTTTTCGATTTGGCGTAAACTTTCTGAGAAATCGGGTTTTTAAGGATCTTATATGTTAAAAGTGGGCATGGTCGATATTTTGGGCGGTTAAATTTTTGCCTGTTTAAAGGTTTTGGGCCAATATTGCTCTGTATCAAAATTTGAGTTCTTACGCCGCGCTAACTTGACCAAAAGGCATTTTGTCAAGTTTTGACTTCTTATTTTTATGTGTGTAGGTGCGAGGTTATGATCTGAATTTAGGGATCATAACCCTCCTACTCGTACTTCTTCCCTATTGAAAGGCGAAATTAACCCAGCCAGAAGAGTCAGAGTACATGGGCTGCGATGTCTGGGTCGTCGAGAGCGGGTGGACACCAATGCCCCAGCCCGACAAATCTGTGATTCTTCTTGGCTCCAAAAGGACCCATAGTCTACCCAGTACTAGTTATAATAAGTAGGGGGTTTGAAGTAATAATCTTGAAGTAAGTAGGCTTGAAGTAATAATCAATTGGTTATGACTTCCTTTAAGATGCGTAGCACATAGTGTGTGGAAAGAATTAGAGGAAAGAGGAGTAAAATAGTTCCCGATCCAGCAAGAAGCTTTTGAATCAATACGGAATACCTATGATAAGCCTGCACAGAATCACCAAAGCTTATCCCGATAATAACAAAACTAATCCGAAAAAAATCGCTAAGCCTCGTCTTCCACAAGCGACGGAACAATTTTTGGGTAGGTACCTACCTAACTACATTGAGTCTTATCAGAGGCCTTTCAGGAGCGACAGCTGTTACTCCTTAGACCAATTGTTATCCCAACTGTTGAGGACGACTGTTCTGGTTCACTGTTCTGTCGCTTTTGGAAATATAGACCCTAAAAATTCGAAAAAGAAACTCTCAGGTCGATCACACTTTCAATCCAATTAAAATGTGTCCATGACTTTCTGATAAAGTTGATAGGTTGCTACCTATACATTATGCAGGTATACCTTCTTACATTATAAGACAAAGAAATTTAACTTGAATCTTTTATGGTCCGAAGAACTGGTATACAACACCAAGCAAAATAAAATCTCAACAAATATAATAATCGTGATGACGATCGATGATTCAAATTTTCAATGTCAATTTGTTTTGTGCTCCGAATCCTACAACTCAGACAACATTATGAAGGATGACCCATAAAGATAGACCAGAAAGCCGTTAAATCACAATCCCAAAGAGAACTACATCCACGAAATGCCAGAGTAGGTAGGTATAAATATCAGCTTCTTTTCAAAAACCCCAAACCGTCAAACCACCAAACCAAAATCAACTAAAAATGTATCTATCTATTATAGGTGTTTGTAGGTAGTTACTCATTTCATTAATCTAACATTCACCATACAGCTTGTAGTGTCTTAATGACTCAAATGCAAAAATATACAAAATAAAATAATCTCTAAAACAGCAAAGCAATTGAAAGGAATAATTAAACAGAGCAAAAAAATAATCTCAATTTGAATAAACAAATGAAGCGGACAAGTTAATAAATTCACCTTCACTATACAGTTGAATGTACAACAAAACAGCTTGCCACACGTTGAGATGAATAGGAAATTAATCCAAAATTGTATTGTTTTTTAAAGATTTCACGGTTTTGTATTTTGCTCCGATTTTTTTTTATGAATTTTTCGCAAGTTACATTAAATAAGCCAAGTGGATGTAATTTTTTTTTGTTTTATTGATAAGACAATGCGACTTCTCGAACTTTTGAATGCTTCGAAATGGGAACCAACGGACAAAAAAAAGTATTATCAAACGCACTTCACATTAAGAATATCAGTAGTATCTCCGGGATGAAGAGCGAAAAGAATGCGAGAACCAAACAAAAACAGTGAAAAATAAATAAAAACAAATAGTAAATTGTAGGAAACAATACGGAAACACGAGAGCAAAATTATTGGTTAAGAATATATTTTTTTTTACTTCAAATGAATATTGAAGCAATTCTGGGTATACCTATATCACAAAATTTCTGTATTTTTAAACACCTTTTTAACGCGGTTTTATTGCTTGACACAAAACTTCTTAGCGACAATTAATTAACACTCCACAGCTGATCTGTATGTAAATCTTTTTAACAATTTTGAGCTTCTTTTATTTGGAAACACGAAACACCTTAGACCATTTACCTAAAATGAATGGTTTTTGAGCTCTACTAAACCTTTTTCAAGTCGCCGGCACTGATCGCGCATCTGTTACCTATTTGTGCGGGTTGGCAAAAGGAAGATCACCACTGTGATTTTGTTTTGTTTACAATAAACACACGCTGGTTAGGGATTGACACTTTTAGGGTAAAGCCTTTCTTTTACTGGAAAAAGTTTTAAGAATTTTTTAGGGGCATGATCACATTAACTTTCGTTTGGGTACACTATCTTTCATCACAAGATTATGTCGACCTTCACACTTATCTGGTTGACTTATTTACTTTGTAATTTTTTTAAACGATTTCCGTTTAACTTCTTAAACAAATATTTTGTATTTATTTCTCTTCCTCTGCTGTAATAATGCAATCTTGGAAAACTCTTTGAGTAAATCTCTTGAATTTGGTGATAGTCAGTTTTTTGACATTCAAAATTTCTTCAATTCTCTTTCAGGTTTCAAGTGCTTTTTTTAAGTGATCCTCCTTTTACTTTATATGCGAATGACACTTGTTCTCTTCGACTTTGATTATTCGTTTTTTTTTTTTTATCAGCACTTCACTTACTCTTGCGAATCCCCGGTTTTATGACTCGGCTAACGCACTTACACTTGATGTTTGTTCCGGAAATTTAATATATTTTTGTTATTCGGTACCGATCGCGCGCGTGAACAATCTCAACTGTCATACACAACAGAAGCGAAGAGCGAATAAAAAAAATTAGACACGAATGAAAAACACAGCAGCGCATGGAGAGATCCATCAGAACGTAGGTATAAAGAATAATGTGTATCTTTCAACTAAAGCTGCCAGCAATAATATTTTAGTGGAAGTGGATCTGTGTAGATACTCAAGATATTTTAGATATTCCCGTGTGTTTTTGAATATTTTTTTTCCTTATTTTACACTTCTCGTCTGTCCGCCGCCTGTCTACACATTTGAAACGTTTAAATCATACGAAAAGTAAAATAAAACCACACCGACAACAACCGTGCGTCGCCGTCTGTCAACGTTCGTTTGTTCGGCTTCTCGTCGATGTTGGTCGCCAACCGACGGGTTTATCGCTATTTTTGTGTATCGAGGTGTTCTCTCTTATTTGTGGTGTATCTGTTTCTGTAGCTCTCTGCGCCTCTGCGGTTTGAAGTATTTTTTTTTATACTATTTGTTTTGCTCCTTCTTCTATATTTCAAGTTAAGAGAAATAAAAAGCTTTTAAAATTGGCATTGGATTTGCAATAAAAAAAATCGTCGATCGGTTTTGAGTGGAGCAAAAGTCCGATGTCCGATCGTGATCGCGAATCTTTGTTTTGTAAATTCTCATGGATTACGGATAAATTGCTCAAACGAAGAACAACAAATACAAACTCTCCCCCCAGTCACTCACAATGCAAAACACTTGACACCTGTTAATTGGAAAATTGTGTTATGATATTCACCGTGTTTGGACTAGAAGTACTTATCTCGCAATTGTTTGAAAACAAAAACCGAATAGGCATAGTTAGTAGGTACCTAAGAACAGATATGTGTTGTGCCTGGACAATGTACGAGAGATTAACTTGAGTGTGGGCGGAGGTGTAAATGGGAAAAGTATATGTACCTAAATCGCTGAAATATATCGATTAGAATTATTGTAATAGCCGCTTAGCTTGGAATATGTAGGTTCAGCGTACAGCTCTTATAGAAATATTGCGCATACGCCAGAGGTTGTCGATTTTTCTTTTGCCTCTCGGGTGTGAATGACGGAAGAAAACTCGCTAATAGATCGAGGAGGTGGTTGATTTTGTAAGTGGGAGAAACGACACCATTGGGCAGATGACGTTAAGATCTTTCAAGGCTGTATAGCAAAAGCAATTTTGCAAATATGGTCTTGCAGCTCTTGGACTTGTGACGCATTTTGGAGCTCTAATAAAGTGTAGGAACTATAGACCTATGCGAGGGTACAGAGGTTATTTAGCATTTAAATAGCCTTGATGCACTTGTCCACATTTACCTAAATTATCACAGCCGATTAAAAAATAACATAACATTTTATGAAGGTGTAAACTTAACAAAAAACCCATGTTCGCGAAGTTTCCTATTAATATGTTAGGCACATCATAAATAAATGAATACCTATAAATAAATGTTATAAATATTGAAATATTATTTAAAGCTTGTCTGAGCATCCATGCAAAGATGCGTTATGCGTTTCAGATATGTACATAGAACAGGTTTGTATTTTAAAAGATATATTTTTGAAATATACCTACATAGGTATATTTTTCTTTCCAAATCCTAAGGTCTAAAAAACCTCGAGTATGCTTAAGCTTTTTCGCACATACAATACGAGAGAGCTACCAAGTGAATGTTTTGATTTATTTCCTGGCTTTTATCTTAGGAAATGAACACAAGAAGCAGAAACACAGTTTTACAGAAAGGCAGTCTTCTGTGTACGGACAATCAGAAAGACACAGGTAGTTATGTGTAGCTTATGGAGGCTGTTTCAGGTAAGGTGTGACGAAAAGCTGTCTAGGTTGGCACGGACAAAAAAAAAAAAATTATATAGGAGGGGGAGAATGTATACCCCCCCCCCCCCCCCTTATTGTTTAGCCGGAAGCACCGATTTAATTAAATAAATGACTTACCACAAAAAAAAATATAAAAAATATTTGTTACACTTATTTGTTACTTACTGTTACACTAACTAATGCCAAAATGTACCTTTTTGTAAGGCCGGAAATTCTTTTATTCTCTTTTATTTTATTATTATATTAAACAAGGCCTTAAGGGAATTTTTGAAAAATTAATTTTTAAACTCAAAATAAAAAAATAAAAAAAAAACAGCGAGTAAATGCAATCGTGCGTATGTAATAGCTTGGGTCTGTTTGTAACGGATTGCAGCATACCCTTTACTATTGCTTTTCTTCTTTCATTCTCCTTTCCATTCCTAATTGTTTTTTTATACCCTTTCCGTTACCATTTATGCATCATTTTAACTAGAAAAAAAAATTGTAAATAGCCTAAATTTACGCAAAAATAAAATTTTTTGGTTCGAAATCATAATTATATAAGATCGACCCCTAAAACTGGGTGTGGGTAAAAACTTTGTATGAATGTAATCTAGAAAAGTGTCCGGTGTACCTTATGTGCTCAATTCTATTTCTTATTCTTTCCTAAGTAAGGCAAAAACGCCGTCGAAATCTATGTTTTTTTCTGTAAGTCTGCTTCTTAATGTGGGCGTGGCCCAAAATTCTGTATGAATTAAATGTAAAACTAAGTATTTTCTTTATAATACATTAAAAAAAAATTCGATTTGCCACAAAAATATTGAATAAATTGCATTTGAGTAACTTCTACTTTACTACTTTAATCGATGCCACGCCCTCAAGGGCCGTTATGGTGACTTAATTTTTTTTCCTTGTGTCTTATAATCATTAGGAGATGGAATATAATCATAAGAGACTTTGAAAGCACTGGGGGTAGTTATACATTTAGACCGATTGTGCGCGTGTCTGTGGGCGGCTTTGAAAAATTTTAACCCTAGTATGCTTCGGATGACAGGGAGCTTACGTACAAAATTTCAGCTTTCTAGCTTAAAATTTTAGGCCTAAAAATTAGTGATATACGGATGGACGGACAGGGACGGACATATGTCCTTAAGGTTTTGGGGGTCTATCGCAGTTATTTCTCTATGTTACATTTTTGTCTCTATCAAACTTAATACACTTTTGCTCTATTTTTATTTAATAAATGTTAAAATAAAAAACAAGAATAAAGTTTCTAAGAAAAGCCTTTTAAGATCTCGCGGAACTATCCTTGCAGTTTGCAGGAGAAATAGTGTGTAGTGATTTTTTATGAAGGTAAAGGATGTTTTATATTTTATAATTTTTTTACTTTCTAGTTATAGACTGATAAAATACTACATTAATCCTTTTTTATCTGCTTTGTTTATCCTTTATTTAAGTTATTTTTCGTTTTTAACACATAACAGGTGAGTAAGTGCAAGAGTTTGTCTGTGACAAACTTCTTTATACCCGACCCTATATTCAATGTAACACCAAATTTTAAAGTTTCTTGGCCCGAATTCGTGTATAATTTGTATAGCCCGCGCCCCCAAAAGTGGGCATGGACTTAAAATTTATATCAATTAATTTGAATTACTGTGGGATGCCGTAGCGTAGTGGTTAGTGTGTGTGCCTACTACGCCGGAGGTCTGGGTTCGAATCCTGCCATCGTCACCTGAAAAAAAAAGACTTGTTCTTTTTCACGGCCCCCACCTCCGCGAGGGTCTGACAAGCCCTCCGAGAGTATCATTTGTCTTGAAAAACTTCTCAAAGTGCCGTTCGGATTCGGCAAAAAATTGTAGGTCCCCTTGTATGTAAAGAAATTAACACACCAGCATACATTGTTGAGAAGTTGGCCCTGGCTCACCTCGAGCTGTTGCGCCACTCTATTTATTTATAATTTGAATTTCGTTAGAATCATAAGAAAATACAGTAAAAGTGAAACTTAAAAGTGGACGGAGCTCAAAACTTTGTATCGAGCAAACCTAGCAAATAGTTATCTAAAATATTTGTCACACAATTTTTTTTCGATTTGGAGTGAACTTCCCGAGAAATCGGATTTTTAAAGATCTTACATGTTCAATATTGTGGGCGGCTCAATTTTTGTCTTGTTAAAGGTCTTGGGCCAATATTGCTCAATGCCAAAATATTAGTTGCTGTGCCTTATTATTATTATTTCCTGTGCTTTATAGTGCCTTACTTGACCAAAAGGCATTTTTAAAGAAAATGTGAAATAGATGTTGTCTCACATTGAAGCCAGTAGTGGGTGTGTCCGTTGACGGATTAAGCCTATTTTCACACTTTGTCTGTGCAACAGAAGATCCAAGCTGTGTACCAAGTTTCAGCTCTCTAGCTAGTTTTCGAAGACCCAAAACCTTAACACAAACAGACGGACGGACGGACATAGCTTAATCGATTCACCTGTCGGTCTCGATCATGTCTCTAAAAAGTCTTATGGGTCTACCGATGATTATTTCAATGTGTTACAAACTATGCATTTAAATTAATGTACCCGAAGTCGGGTATAAAAATCGACCTGTAACTTTTTGGAAAAGGATGAGTGGGGAATAAGACCCCCTCCCATCCTTTATTTTTTTTTGTCTCAATCTAACCTACACGCTCTAGCTTTTTGTCACACCTTAAATGAATCACGCTGTATAATGAACATGGGTGCATATTATGCACACCTATATTAAGTCATCCCTAATCCTCAGATGAGGCTTGAGACTTAACCCCACTAAGTGCGGTTTCCATTGATGTCTTTAAGCTCTCTGTTTAAACTCTTCCACTGGTTGTCATTCATCCACAGATCTTCCAGTTCCACCATGTAACTAGGCAAGACATTACACAGCAAATCTTGCAACGAATCTTTCATCCTTCGGAAAAGTACAGCCAATCCTTTTATTGGCAGTAGACTCCATACTACGAATAAAAAAATACAACATAATGCAAAATATAAAAGGAATTGAATTTATTATTTAAAGAATAAATTTTAAAACAAGTGGGAAAGTGCAACAGTGTGTGTGCAAAAGCTTTAGTTCTATGACGGATTACAAAATACCCGACCATACCAAAAAGAAAACTACCAGCCTTCAAGGCGGGATATAAAAATATGACTGTTGAATGCCTTATGCTAGGTGGTTGCACACATTTTGGCCAAAAACTGCGCCTTTTTAACTAAAAAAATAACCCAAAAACCTGCGGGGGCACATACAACGTATACATTAATAGCTGGGACACAATGAGTATCTGTGTCTGTGTCTGTGGCTGTGTCTCGCAGTTCAGCTTACGGAAAGACGTATATAGCAACACAATGCATATCTCGCTGTGTCTCTAATCTTAGGTGATTGTGTCTCTAACCTTAGGTGAAATGTGGCGAGACACAGCGACAGACACAGACACACATTGCGCCCGGCTTGTACAGTTAGAGAATGCTTATATCTACAACTTTTGTCATATAATTTTTAGTCAAATTTCACATATTTATTGAAAAACAGTCATTTTAAGCTAAAATCCCAAAAGTGGGCGTGGTCAATGAAAAGGCCAAACTTTTTTAGCTACTTCAAAGACAATTACAAGGCCATGTTACATACATATAATGACTATCAAAAACGTCTTTTAAAATATACCTCTATATATTCTGGTGATCATCAAGTACCTTCTTTGCGCTAGTAATGGCTAGTTTTTCCTAATATTAAAATACTCGAGGACAGAATTTTAATAAAACAGTACAAAATATATTTTATCCTGCCCATATATATATCCTGCCATTGTCACCTGAAAAAAAGACTTGTTCTTTTTCATGGTCCCCACCTCCGCGAGGGTTTGACAAGCCCTCCGAGAGTATCAATTGTCTTGAAAAACTTCTCAAGCTGCCGTTCGGATTTGGCGAAAAATTGTAGGTCATTTTGTATGTAAAAGAAATTAGCACACCAGCATACATTGTTGAGAAGTTGGCCCTGGTTCGAGCTGTTGCGCCATTCTATTTATTTATTTATAGTACAAAATATATTTTGTATCTTAATTTTTAAACATTATTTGAACTTTTGAAAAAAAAAACTAATTACAATCCGTATAGCCGCCCGCCGTTAAGATAAAGTTTTTGAAAAATCGTTTTTAAAAAATGTTTTTAAGGTTTCTAGCCAAATCTCAGAGCCTGCTGATTTTTAAAAGTTTGCTATAGTTTTCATGAAAATTTCAAATCCTAATTACGTAGTAGTGGAGAATTTGTCCATTTATAAGACCCTCAACATCCCAGTCTTGGTTTTATGGTGCATGGAAGCATGTACCCTGTCAAAGGTGGATAAAATATCTCAAAGTTGTTCCGAGAGGAAAAATTTTTCGCGTGATATGTGGTCCCTTCTGCATAAGCGGAAAATGAGAAAGGAGATATAACATCGAAATGTACGGGCTCCACAGCGTCATACTGCGATGGCCCTATGGCAGTAGAAAATGACGGAAATTCAGGTGGTGCACGCAAGTGGAAGAAAGGGGACCTAAAGCAACTTTGCGTACAAAACTGGGGACGGCTAGCTAGAAACAGAGATGGCTGGCGAAGTTTGTTGGTTGAGACCCAGATCCAACCCGGGTAACGCAATCTAAATTTAGTAAATAAGTCATGCGAAAAACTTTTTTCACGATTTTTCTTTCGATGAAAACGTCAAAATTTCAGCTTTGAAAGTGTCTCACCAAAATTTGACTTTAGCCTTCACTTACACTATTTACAGTTGCCTTATATTGCTAAATGAGAAGAATTGCTATAGACTCCTCGCATCCATAGTAAAAAATGTTTGTTTTTGAGCCTTACTTAAATTACTTCATATTAGACGAACTTTTCACTTACTAGGTCTCGTTGTATGTGAAAATTTTGACCACTTATGCCTATTGTCCTCTTATCTTTTTATGACTCGCAGAGCAAAAGTTACTGTTGAAGCAATACAATAAAAGGTTATTTTTAAATTTTTAGATGGACAACGAAAAGTGAAGATCAAATTTTAAAATAAGGTTAGGTTTTTTTAGATACTCTAGAATTAATCAACCCAAAGAAAAGTTTATTCTTAAAGTTAAAGTTATTTGGGAAATATAGAATTCAATCTGAAAAAAGTTCAGTTAGCACTTTACTTATGCTACCTACCATTTCATCTTAATTGTATAAAATGAAAGCATCTTAAAAATGCATGCTTCCATTTGCATGCAAGCAAAAATGGTACGAACCCTTCTTGTTTTATCTATATTAAACTTTTTATATAAATAAATAAATAGAGTGGCGCATCAGCTCGATGTGAACCAGGGCCAACTTCTCAACAATGTATGCTGTGTGTGTTGATTTCTTCACATACAAGGGGACCTACAATTTTTTGCCGAATCCGGACGGCAGTTTGAGAAGTTTTTCAAGACAATTGATACTCTCGGAGGGCTTGTCAAACCCCCGCGGAGGTGGGGACCGTGAAAAAGAACAAATTTTTTTTTCAGGTGACAATGGCAGGATTCGAACCCAGACCTCCGGCGTAGTAAGCACACACACTAACCACTACGCCACGGCACCCCTCTTTTTACAAACCTTTTTAATTTATACTGAATCCACCCACCTCCCTCTAAACACCCACTTATTTCAATTTCCTTCCTAACCACCATGTGTTAAAATGACTCAATCAAGCAAACTCATGGTTTGGTTTTCATTCAAACAGATCGATCACCTTCACCGATTAGCAACTGCCCGCATTTATTTTGCTACCAAAGATGCACATGTGTCCAGTCCATCTGTGTTTACCCACATAATCGAGAAAAACATTCTCATAGCTCAAAAGCATACAATCAAAGCCAAAAAGTAAATAATATCATTGAGCCAAACTATTGACACTAGACGCTTCAAAGGCTGATCCACCCCTGCTAATAGACAACCGACACAGCAATGTGGTGGCACAGCAATTGCCATCGCGTCAATTGGCGCGCGTGCGGCGCTATTAAACGTTCCAACCATATATCCACCCGAAATTCCACAGTTTTAGCGCGGCAAAGCGATTCCAAATTCATTACGAAGGCGCGTAATATTGCGTAATGGATCGACATAACCATGGACAACACGATACGCACATGAGGGATGACTGTGCTCTAGCATGACAAGCGCCCAGCCCACCGCTCTCTTTCGATGATGTTTTTATAGACCCTACTAATAGGGCATTTCAATTCTGTGTTATGAGCCGAAACACAAAGAAATAATCGTTATTTTCATGTGTGTAACTCGTTTGTTTCGATTTTTTTTAATCTTCAATAGTTAATTGTTTTTACTTTGACCGGAACAATAAGACAATTCTCGATTTTATCCTCTGCAGATACATTTTGAATACTGCCAGATGTTCTTTTCAGTGTTCTTTTTTATATTTCTTATTCTGATCATAAAACCCAAAAATAATAATTATGTAAAATGGCTTGCCATGATTTTTTTTTAGTAGGTATTTTTCAAATGGAGTACATTTATAATAATTTATCTTTTTTCGAAAAAACGCAGTTCAAGTGTTGTCTTTTTGAAAAAATGTAGGGTATTATGCAGTCAGCTCCAGCCGAATTTGAAGCTTTTCTCTGTGTTTTGAATGGAAATGATTATGGCAATCATGAGTTTTGTATGTAAACCCACATACTTATAGCGTCTCAAAGTAATTGAATAAATACAAAGACGAAAAAGAGTGCAAACAAAGTATCAATCACATGTAGCTGAACCGGGCAGAAACGGTTTTCCGTTATGGAATTTAAGCAAAGAAGTTACTACCTAAATTTTTTGGATGCATTCTCTCTCCAAACGTTTTAACTTTCGTTTTCTGTATTTTAGTTTTCAGTATTATCGAGAAATATTCTCACCTTTGGTTTAAATTAACAAAAAATCTGTTTTGCCGACTTTTAACTCAATGTTGTTGTTGGCTGCCGTAATAAATTTGTTTTGCTTTTTTGTCGAGTTTAATTCTAATTTAAGGTGATTAAAAGCGCATGCTTTCTTGCATTTCACTTTTGTTAAGTGTGAATAAATGTTCAAAAGCATATGACCTCACAGAAGCAATTTAAAGAAAGTGGGTAAATCATTTAACCTAAGCAGGTTCAGAAAATTCAGGTTTGTAAGACAATCTTTACTGGAGTTTCTTATCTTAAAAAAATATTAAGCGTTTAATTTGAAATGTCACAATGAAGTTTGATTTAGTAGTTATACCGTATCGGCACATGAGGGCTAATTAGAATGTGTAGATAAGGTTTTAGATTTAGCTGAAGGTCGCAGCATAAAAGCCTGACCAGAATGCGTAGCTGAAGCTGAATGAAAATTGAATACACGTATTCGCATAAGAGTGAATGTAATACGTAGCTAACGCGGACAGCTGTCGCTGGAATTGCTTAACTCGATGTTCAGCCTCCTTTGTTTTTTATGTCGGTCTTCTGATATTTTCGCCCAACTGGCAAGTATGACAAAAACTAGTCAAAAACAATACTTTAGTATAGCGTTTTAGCGTAGTACGACGACATTAGTACTACAATGTCGTCTTCACAACTACGCACTCTAATCAGGCCTTATAGCGTGCCTTATATACCAATCAGAATGGAATGCTGAGTACTTGTTTGCCATATTTGTGTAAAAGTTCTTATTATCATTATACTCGTCGAACTGGGCGCAAAACATGAAAGGACTGTCATTGAAGAAGTGTATATAACCTTATTCAAAATCCGTGTACAAAAAGTCTACGAGTCCACACCATACGAGTAAGACCAGATATATTTTTTGGTGTTATTCGTATTGCAAACTCGTAGACCCCAATTTTCCAAGATTTCTAATTCCCCCTAGACGGTTCACCTCACTCGCAGACTACTTATAGGAACCTATATCAACCATGTCAGCTATATTAAGTCCCTTCTCTACCATCTTCGTAACTGTCTTAAACATTGCCGGCAGGATTTCATCTAATCCCAACGCCTTGTCATAAGATTTAATCACCGCGCAGTGTCTCAATCTGCTGTGGAACTATTTGCAGCCTCACTAATAGTGGAATATAAATTAAGTAACTCTGAGAAGTGCGCACTCCATCTGCATAAAATGGTTTGGCAAAAGACTTTGAACATTTTTATTAAAACTCGTCATAAGATATTTCTTCAAACAAAAATACTTTAAGAATATTATTTTTTCGCACAGTTTAACTTCATTTTTCTATTTACTTCCATTTCTAACCTATTTTCGAATGACGTTATTCTTATTCGAAAACAAGGTGAAAAGAGTTCAAGTATGATGTCTGCAATGCATTATCCAAGAAGGCCGTATACTCAATATGTATATATATGTATTATTCATATATGTGTATTCAGTGCATACACCTGAAATTCTATCGAGCAAGCCTAAGCAAAAATATGCATGTTTATACCCGACCCAGGGTATATTAAGTTTGATGTATAGTTTGTAACGCAATGAAATAATCACCGTAGACCCCTAAGACCTTTTAAAGATATGAATGGGACCGACAGGAGAATCGATTAAGTCTTGTCCGTCCATCCGTCCGTATGTAAACAACTCTTAGGCCTTAAATTTTAAGGCAGAGAGCTGAAATTTTGTGGGTTGGTTGGAAGTCCAGTCCTTCAGATCAAGTTTGAAAATAAGCTGATTCCGCCCACAGATACGCCCACTACAGGCCTGTATGTGCAACCATCTCTAATTTAAAAAAATACATTTTGCAAATTTTAGCTATGTTACAATGGCGCTAGCGCATTCATTTTTGGTACGTAACATTGCCTTATAATTGTCTTTAAGGTAGCCAAAAAATTTTAGCTTTTTCATTAACCACGCCCACTTTTTAAGGGATCTTAGCTTAAAACGACTGTTTTTCAATAAATATATATGAAATTTGACAAAAAATTATATAACAAAAGCTGCATATATTAGCATTTTCTAACTTTTATGAATATATTGTATGCGCCCCCGCCCACTTTTGTGGGCGTGGCGTTAAAAAAGTGATTTTTTTAGTTAAAAAGGCGAAGTTTTAGGCCGAAATGTATGCAACCAAGTAGTATAAAGCATTCAACAGTTATATTTTTATATCCCGCCCACTTTTTGGAAGCGTGGCAGTTTTCTTTTTGGTATGGTCGGGTATTTTGCAATCCGGCGTAGATGGATTGAAGCTTTTGCATACCCACTGTTGCACTTTCCCATTTGTTTTAAACCGTATTTCTAAATTTTTCAAATTTCGCTTTTTAGATCTTCGCTTTTTTATATGAAGCTTCGGTCAAAACTGCTGTTATAATTCTACAACTTTGCTTCCAGATTGAGAATGAAATATCCTGCCCGAAGTCAAATATTAATGGGGGCCCCAACTATCCACCTTGAGTTTTCTTTTTTTTTTCTTAACTTTCTGAGGTTGGATGGTAAAAAATATATGCTAGACTTAGCTTTAAAGTGACGCGTCACCGTTCAAATATAAGTTCGAACGGGCTTAGCGCCAGACTTAAAAACAGGCTTAACAAGTGAGTAAATGCATGAGTTCGTCTGTAACAAACTTCTTTATACCTGAGCCTATTTACCGTGTGCCACGAAATCTAAAACTCTTTTGGCCCGAATTCATATACCGTATGCCAATTATTTCTATTGGCCCCGCCTCCGAAAATGGGTGTGGGCTGAAAATTAAAATCAATTGATAGTTATTTCTTGAAAATCATGAGAGAAAACGTGAAAAGCAAAAGCTATTTCTGGAAAAAACAGTATTTTCCCAAAAACGTCATCTAAAGGTGGGCGAAGCTCTAAACTTTGTATAAAATAAATTATACTTAAGGCCTGATCAGAATAGGTAGCTGAAGCTGACGCTGTCGCTGTGGCTGAAGCTTGCCGCTTAGCGTGCCGCGTAGCATGCCGCTTATATCGATCACAATGAGACGCTGAAGCTTAGTAAAAGTTTGCCATGTTTGTCAATAGGATTTCATTATACTATACAGTGGGCGGAATTCCCATAAAGAAACATTTATTTTTTGTATGTTTTTTTCTATCTGCACTTTTATTATGTTTTTTGATGAAGTTTGCGAAAATTCTTAAACTTATAAAAAAAATGTAATTTAAGTCACGTCTAAAAATAACGGATATGTTATTAACGAAAAACGAAAAAGAAAAATAAGAAGAAGATCGCCCAGCCAATCTTACGGAAATGAAAAATTTCTTAAGGATGAGGAAAGAATGGGCCAAAACGTCTGTGGACGCAATACGCAACGTGGTCTGCACAGCATTTCTGCAAAGAATGGCCAATCCTCATTTCCCGGAAACTCATTAGGTGAGCAAACACGGCCATAAAATGCCCGGTCTCTAAATACAAGGCATGTCTATGCCAAGTGACGTCAATTCAACAATGTAAAAGAGCTTCCAAAAAGGCATAACAACACAGTAGACTGCCGAGGCGAATGCAAGCTGTTGAAATTGATGCATTTTTAGCAAAAACTTTTCAAATTATTGAAATTTAATTTTTTGTAATACATTTAAGAATTTTTACAAACATAATCTTAAAATATAATAAAAATGCAGATTACAAAGAAAAAATACAAAAAAGCGCGTGTGTCTATGCGAATTTCGGTCACTGTAGTTTAGAAAAAAAAAATCTATAGACCGGCACATAAAAAAAAAACGGGAAATAAAAACACGTGTTCCGCCTCGAAGTTTTTGTCACTTTTGACAAATTTTCAACATTTGACAAACGTCATGCCTAAAGTTGAATAATTTATTATTATTGAAATGAATAATATTTCATAATATATTTTTTTGCGGTGTAGAGTTTTTAAAAAACACGAATGGAATACGATAACTTCTTGGAGCTTTGTTCTACTTGGGCTTTTCAATGACATCTCCACCTCTGCGATTATGATCAATTCATTGTCGCAGCGTAATAAAAGGGTGGTGAAATTGTGGGACACTGAGAAAGATTTCGAAGTAGTCCCTTTTTTGGTTTGCTTGTATACATGAACCAAACGTATTTCTTTTCCCGTTTACAAGTTTACCGACTTTTCATAAATCGGCTGACGGTCTCGATCTGTACAACGACGCGGCACGACATTTTAATTATCAAATGTCAGCAAAATGAATTTTGAATGCGTTGTTTTGAGGTCTTTTACCATGACTTGTTGTCGGCTGTCAGATTTTCCACTTTCGCCTCTTCTTCAGCCCCTACGCAGTGTGGTTGGCAAACGGTGTCCGGGATTGGTTATCCATTGTTTGGTGGCAAAACTTTCGGCAGTTTCTCAATCCTAAAACAACAAGAAATTATTATATTATTTATAATGAAATGTATTTTATTTATTAATCTTTATTGATTTCCCCTTAATAAAACCAAAAATGTAAAACTTACAACTGGCAAAATTTTGATATTAAGGTACATATAGTCCTTTCCTTTTTCTCACCCTACGTTTTTCAGATGATTTACGAGCTTCTTCAGGGGTCCTTTGTAATTAATGCACTTTGAAATTAAAAATCTGATTGTAAGCAAAACTAATAGTGTTGTGGCTTAGTTAAATTCAAGCCGTTTCTTCGTTGGTATCCAACATTTACCCTTCTGAGGCTGCTGGCCCACAACTAGTCGCCTCCCAAAGTGGCGAATAGGAGATTGATCACCATATAAAGGGCAGTCTTTAACTATCAGAAATGGTCTTACGAGCCGATTAAGGTATTTTTTCTTATTTATTTGAGGAGCCCTTGGCAAAATGCCCCGAGGAACACACTTCAGGAACTCCGGCTTTCATAAATTGACTTTTTCTAGAAATTACCATTACACATGGTGTATATTTATTACATATAAATAAAAGCTGACACCTCATGTTACATTTTATGTGATGTGCACATTGCTACACGCGTTTCCCCAAGAATTAAATTTTTCTCATCAACGCACCCAGATTTTTCGCATAATTTTTGTAAGCAAAAGTAGGCTTGCTTCACACTTGCATTTCACGTTTTTAAAATTCCTAAGCTGAAATGTCTCAATCAATCACTTGTCTAATTAAATGATCATCTCCATCATACATGGTTAAACAAAAGCCGACATCACAACTCATACCTTTCAGCTTAAGCCTATTATTATTCGTCTCATAGACGATATCTCACTTAGTGCCATCTAAAAAAGTTATTTCTAAGAAAAAAAAAAATTTACTTTTACAGATATAAATCAAAGGAAATTCCATTCCTTGGTTCATTACCTTGTTATCATCGCTCTTAAAGAGGCTCACCTCGCGGTCTATATACTAGCTTATCAGCAAAACACCTCTGAAGAGCATTTTTTTTTTTGCGAGAACTATTGACACCTCAGTTGATAAGAGCCCTGTGTAGTCAAGATTCAAGAGTGCCTATCCATCACATCAAAATTAAAAGGCCCTAATTGCTTTGCGTTTCAAGTTGTTTTCGGTGTGACTTTAACTTTATGTGAACACGAAGTCTCATATACGTAAGCATTGCCTAAGCAAGTAAAAATTTATTTGCTTTTACATTTTACGTTTATTGCTTTTGCTTTGAGGAATGAGTCTTTTTTCTTGCTTGTGTGCATTCTCATATAAGGGAGGCAGACATGAAGAACAGGGGAGACATGAAGTCAGACTGATATGCAACTGGAATACTTAATTATTTAAGACCTGGTACCTATCAATACTTTTTATCCGAATTGCTGGGGAAGTGATGTCATTTTTGACAATGCCACATGAAGACCTTAAATAAATTGAAGGGTAATCTCTGTTATGGGTAGGAAGAAGAACTAACACACATTAGTATTTTTACATCGGCACATGACACTGACATTCGGACAAATGTCTTCCCTGGAGCCTATTTTGCCAGCTGGAAAAGTTCCCAGGACTATTTTAGGACAAGTTTCGTCATTTCTGTAAATGACAACGTGCAAGATGATGCAAGACATATCAATAGTGAAACTTTATATCAAGACATATCAATAGTGAAACTTTAGCGTTGCAGCCGAAACATAGCAACACAACCGAAAAGTCTTTGAGTTTCCCATCGAAAATAACTACATTTTCTTACCAATCTATATTCTAGAGTTGCCATACTCAAGGAAGAAACTCCAAGTTATTCACTCACCTACCACATATGCCAAAAAAGGGCTTAATGGTTAATGCAATATCAGTACTTGTTGAAATACGCTAGGCTTTTACACTACAGAAACGCTGATGATTTATACAATAAAAAAAACTTAAAGTTGCGAATTTTGTTAAGTGTTTGCGGAAGTGTTGCTTGACTAGTTCTTACGACATATATTCACACTGCGGCAGATCTTGGAGAAAACCCAGGAATTCCAAATCGATACACACCACCTTTTAATCATTTTCAAGGCCGCGTATGACAGCATCTATAGAGACGAGCTATATTGCGCAATGTCTAGCATCCGTCATGGGGTCGTCAAGGTCGGGAAAGACCTCAACGACCCCATTGATGTCAGTATTTAGAGAGGCGACACTGAGTCATGCGACTTTTTTCACATCATACTTGAGAGAATTGTGCAGAACTTCAGCGCCAATACCAGAGGTACAATCTTTCAAAAGTCCGTTCAACTACTCGCATACACAGACGAAATTAACATAAAGAGAGAATAAAGCATGATGTCAGTGAAGCCCCCGTGAAGATTCGGACGGAAGCGGCGAATATAGGTTTTAGCAGTCATCGAGGGCAAAACCAACTATATGCTCTGTCATCAAGAAAAGACACCCAACACCGACCTCTTGGACAAAACATCACCATCGACAGCAATAACTTTGAGGTAGTTAGGGACTTTGTCTACCTGTGTTCCGCTATCAAATCAGACAATGAAACCAGCGCTGAAATCAAACGAAGGATAGCTCTTGCCAATCGCTGTTTCTTTGGGCTAAGAATGCAATTGAATAGCAAAGCCCTCTCTCAAGCAACTAAAGTGACCTTGTATAAGACCCTCATCATCCCAGTCCTGCTTTACAGTGCAGAAGCATAGACCCTGTCACAGGCGGATGAAAACTCTTGAGGCTGCTTCGAGACAAAAATTCTTCGGACGATTTCCGGTTCCGCTGAGAGTGGAGGAGGGGATATAATATCGAACTGTACGGGCTGTACAGCGACACCGACCTAGCCAAAAGAGTCAAAATACAACGTCTACGAAGGCTGGGTCATCTATAGCGGGGACACCAATGCCACGGCCCGGTAAAATCTTTGAATCCACCCCGCAGGGACGGCGCAGTAGAGAAGTACCGAGACTCAGGTGGCGCACGCAAGTGGAAGGAGAACTCAGCCAACTTCGCGTGCGAAACTGGAGGCGGCTAGCTAGATACAGAGCTGGCTGTCGAAGCTTGTTGGCTGAGGCCCAGGTCCACCCCGGACTGTAGCGCCACCTAAAGTAAGTAAGTAAATATTATTTAAATATTTAATTATAAAAGTAAGTCAAACTCGCTTAGGATTTCGTAGGCGCCACTAAAAAATGGAAACATCCCGAAAAATATAAAACTTGCAATAAATAAGTAGCTGACATTTTTCAGGACGTTTCCCTTCTCTGGAGAGTCTCTCTCAATAGAATAAGAGCGATATAATTTTTCAATATTTTCAACCGTTTTTCAGTATTCATTCTAAGGTCATTGAAATGTCACTCAAAGCAACTAACAGCTTATAAAGAAAGTTGAATCATGAAAACTTTTTAATGACCGGCAATAGCTACGGTTTTGGTAGAAAAAGCTCCACTGGTATTTTGACGGTCTATCCCACGAAAAAAGTAACCATTGCACGGCACCTCCTAGGTAAGTAAGATTGGTTCACTTGATTTATTTAACAGCATGTGACAGACTTTTATCAAGACAGACTATTATCGCACCAAACTCTCTTGTCAAAAATTGTGTGTTAGAATCGACGATTTTCTTACTCAATTGGTTCTGTTCAAGTAACTTGGGATGGCTTCAAACCTGAAATTTGAAGCCAAAAATAAAAAAATGAACGTTAGGGTTCCCCAAGACTTTTTTATGTCTCCAACTGTCTCTTTTGGCTTTTCTAAACTATATTTCTATTTCTGCTGCCCTAGACAGAGTGGCAGAAATGGACTTCTTTCTTCTGATGGGTTACTTCAATGCACATGTGGGTACGGACGACAGTACTTGGATGGGTGTGATCGGGAGGCACGGTGACCCGGATCAAAACAGGAACGGAGGGAAGTTGTTGGACTTTTGCTGTGCATATGGCTCATCCATCATGAACACCTTTTTCCCACACAAAGACAAGCACAGTTTAAATCAGAATTGATTGATTGTCTTTGATTGATTTCTGTTGAACCATCGTGTGTTCAAAGAATGATTTGTGATGTTCGAGTTTTCAGGGGAGCTGAGTTGTCAACAGATCACCTCTAACTGCTGTGTAAATTGTTCTTCAGTGACAGCATTCCTTTGCCACCCAGGCGAAAACCAAGACTGGTGACACGCATACGGTGCGAAAGGTTGCAGGATGCTGACTCTGATTTCAGAGAGCGCTTTGCACAGCATGTTTCGGAGAAGTTTAAACAAATTCCAACTGACCCTTTGAATGTAGAGGAGGAATGGCAGCTGTTTTTATCGGCAGTCATTGCTTCTGCAGGAAATGTTTGTGGAGTGAAACTTGGGGTAGCGGCTGGTGGTGAGAAAAGAACTGCTTATTTTAAAACGCCTGGAGTTCATTGTGTGGATCCAATGTAGAAACTCAACTTCTCGAGCCCGGTACATGAGGCGCGAAGGACGTCCAATCTCAGTCAGAATAGCCAAGGAACAGTCATGGAAAAAGTTAGGCGAGAAGTTGGAGCACGATTACAGATCTGCAAACAAGATATTTTGGCAGACCATTCGCCGGCTCAGAGGAAGGAAGTTGAATATCATTCAAGGGGTTAAATCCAAGGACGGTACACTTCTTTCAAATGAGAGCGATGTCTTGCGCAGATGGAGAGAGCACTTTTCGTAGTTGCTTAACCCCCAACAGGGCACTGAAGATGGCATTCCCACTGCTGACGAGATAAGGGCGGAGAAAAGTCCCACAGTAGACGAAGTCACTAAAGCGATTAAATCGCTAAAAGTTGGCAAGTCTGCTGGAGTTGATGAAATCCGGCCAGAAATGCTCAAGGCAATGGGTGAAGAGGGTGTTAAATGGCTAACACGTGTCGTTAAGGTGGCCTGGGATAGCGGAAAGGCACCAAGCGATTGGCAAACGGGAGTTATAGTGCCCATTTTCAAAAAAAGGGAACAGGAGAGATAGCGCCAACTACAGGGGCATTTCTCTCTTGAGTCTTCCGGGACAAGTATTCGCGAAGGTGTTGGAAACCGGTTCCAGAGCTGTAATCGAGCCTTTGTTACGGGAAGAACAGTGCGGTTTTCAGCCTGGCAGAGGCAAAACCGACCAGCTTTTTACATTGAAGGTTATTCTTGAGAAGGCCTAGGAATATGCCAAACCGGTCTATGCGTGTTTTGTAGATCTGCAAAAGGCGTATGACCGAGTTCCACGGGATACACTGTGGAGAGTTTTGTAGGACTATGCGCTGAGTGGGCCTCTTCTTAGAGCCATCCAGTCGTTGTATGGAAACTGCAGAAGCTGTGTACGGATAAATTGCGTCAAATCCCGTCCTTTTGATGTGCGCGTTGGACTTCGCCAGGGCTGTGTTCTGTCGCCGCTCCTTTTCATAGCATATATGGACTGGATGGTGAAGATGGAGAAGTTTAAGTATTTCGGGTTTTTTTTTTTTTAATTTTGGGTTATGACCGAAAGAATTAGATCGCGAGTACAAGCTACCGAAATGAGATTCCTGAGGTGCGTTGCTGGTGTTACTCTAAGGGATAGAGTGAGAAACGTCAGTATTCGTGGGAATCTTAATGGTGAGCAGCTACCTCTCCGAGTGGAGCGATCGATTCTTCGATGGTTTCGACACGTTGTTCGTATGCCCCTGACAGACTTCCTAGACAGGTCATGCTAAGCGAGATGCGAGCGCGTCGCCCCCCTGGTTGGCCAAGGAACAGGTGGTGGGATCAGGTAAAGAACCTCTCTGAGTCCCGCTGGGGATTGCGCCGGATTCTCTTGAGTTGGTGGCGGAGGATCGAGAAAGATGGAAGGACCATTTGGCCGCCCTCGCTCCGCGACCCTTGTAAAGGATAAGCGGCATCCGAAAATGATGATGATGATGATATTTCTATTTCTGCTACTACTAGATACTACTAATACTACTTATTCAACCAACTCCTTTGCTGATGATAGTCCACTGAGTTTTTCATATTTGTTGTCTCATTACTTCTTCTTCTGTCGTTTAAAAAGAACTGGAACCTCCAGCCGTTTGCAATAAATTGCACTTGTATCGTTTAAACCAATATTCTTCCCTTCAGAGGTGTGCGTATATCAAAACATAACCATGTCGATTTGACCAAATACTTAAGGTGGCGCTACAGTCCGGGGTGGACCTGGGCCGATTTGACCAAATAGATGAATGTAATTTTTTACCTACTCCATCTGGCTATTTTATACAAGGCATTCATAACTCCTGGGTAGGCGCACCAAAAAGTTAACTGCACCTGCTGGGTAGCACCAACAAATTTATTTGCCCCTACCGCCGTACAAACAGTTTTTCAAAACATGAGTGCACCGGTACCTCTATTTAAAAGGAAGTCTAATACCCTGTTTGCCACCGCATTTTATAGAAAAAGGCTTTAGCATTACCTTTTGGAACTTGAAACTTATTATCTGTTTTTCCTAGTTCTAGGGTCCGAAGCAGTATAAGTGTAAAAAATTTTGAAATCCACCCAATAACAAACCCACGTTGCTTATTAGCATGAGAAATCGAAGTTGTCGTAGAAAGCTGAAATTTGGTATGCGATATCCTCGCTTAAGTTTATTGTGATTGGCATTTAAAAAAAATCGAAAACCGCCCCCATGTGGGCGTGAGCAGTTTTTATTCGATATATTTGCCTTGAATCCAAAAAATATAAATAGAGTGGCGCAACAGCTCGAGGTGAACCAGGGCCAACTTCTCAACAATGTATGCTGGTGTGTTTATTTCTTTTTACATACAAAGGGACCTACAATTTTTTACCGAATCCGAACGGCACTTTGAGAAGTTTTTCAAGACAAATGATACTCTCGGAGGGCTTGTCAAACCCTCGCGGAGGTGGGGACCGTGAAAAAGAACAAGTCTTTTTTTCAGGTGACGATGGCAGGAATCCAAAAAATCGCACTTTAAAATGTTTTGATATGTGCGTAAGCTATAGCCTGAATTGAATGCATTTTTGCTACGCCCGTTTTTGGGGGCGTTCTTATGCACAAGCAAAAATTGCAATATAACACTGCAATCAAAATGTGTATATCACATCCGATAAAAAATATGAACAAAAAAGTCCCTTTTTTAAGATAGGAGATTCTTAACTGAAAAATTCTAAATACAATTTAGGTTAATGGAAACCAAAATTTAACAACCAAGATTTATGACGCATTTCGGAGCTTGACAGTGGTTAATTGTGATGGGGTACCCAACGATTCGCCTAAGCAGATTCGCCTCGTACTCCCACTGGTCTTGTACTGAAGTATAACTTCGAAGAATTTTAATAGTCATTGAGGGTGACAATGTGCTCCATTTAAACAGTGGTCAATAAGGCTTTTCGTCGATTTTTGAAACACATCTCCCAAAATTATCTTCCTACTTACTAGCGTTGCTAGATCGATAGCAAGTGACAGAATTGTGCTTATGTTGCCTCTCAAAAACCATGTTTTTTGTCTCATAGACGTTTATCTAAAGGTTGATTCAGATCGCTATAAGGTTATTCAGATCATGAAGCGAATGTATCAAGACCATGTCATTATATATTTTATTATACCCGACCCAGGGTATATTACGTTTGATGTATAGTTTGTAACGCAGTGAAATAATCACCGCAGACCCCTGTGAACTTTTACTGATATGAATGGGACCGACAGAAGAATCGACTAAGCCATGCCCGTCCGTCCGTCCGTATGTAAACAACTTTTAGGCCTTACATTTTTAAGTTGAGAGCTGGAGTTTGGTGGGTTGGCTGGAAGTCCAGTCCTTTAGATCTAGTTTGAAAATTAGCTGAATCCGCCCACAAACACGTTCACTCCAGGCCTGTATGTGCGACCATATCTAATTTAAAAAAAAAATAGTTTTTCCAAATTTTAGCTATGTTACATTACATTAGCGCATTCATTTTTGGTCTGTAATATTGCCTTGTAATTGTCTTTGAAGTAGCCAAAAAAGTTTGGCCTTTTCATTGACCACACCCACTTTTTTTAAGGGATTTTTTTATAAATCTCTAATTCTTAGTCAACCCACCTTTAAATTTAGATGATTTCTATCTCCTTTTTTTGAAATTTATAAAAATTAAATTAACTTAATACACTAAAGGACTCGTGGCATCCAACTTTCTGTATAAGAGGTACGTCACAGAGTGTCTCCAAAGTAAGGGTACCGACATAACTTAACTGGTAAGCGGCTTAACTGGTGCATTGCATCTAGAGTGGTGACTGATGTCAAATATGCTATTACATCTTTTGAGAGCTTTAAGTCACCTGGTCCAGATGGAGTCTACCCGGCTATGCTGAAGCAAGGTTTAGGTCAGTTGTTGCCCACGTTGAAAAGAATTTTCACTGCGAGCCTTGCCTTGGCTTACATACCCACCCTTTGGCGTATGGTTAAAGTCGTTTTCATACCAAAACCTGGTAAGTCAGACTATAGCCTAGCCAAAAGCTTCAGACCCATAAGTCTGTCTTCCTTCCTGCTGAAAAGCTTAGAGAGACTGGTTGAGCTGCGCGTGCGCAAAGTTGCTCTTCGTTTGCACCCTCTTTCTGAGATGCAACACGCTTATCAGCGCGGAAAATCCTGCGAAACTGCGCTTCAAAACCTTGTTGATAGGATTGAATGTGCTCTTGACCAGAAGAAGTACGTGCTGGGCATTTTCGTCGATATTGAGGGTGCTTTTGATAACGCGACGTTTGATAGCATGTGCAACTCAGCCAGACAACATGGTGTAGATGAAACATAAGTTCAATGGATTAGGGCAATGCTAATGAACAGGACGCTGATAACCGAAGCAGATTGTGGCAAGTGCGTCATAACTGGGGTAAAAAAGGGCTGCCCGCAAGGTGGTGTTCTGTCTCCCCTTTTATGGTGCATGGTTGTAGACTCTCTACTATCGGCTCTCAACCTTCCTTGAACCTACACACAAGCCTACAAGGATGATGTCGCCGTTCTTTCTGTCGGCTCAAACCTAGGGACTGTGTGCTCTCAGGCGCAGAGATCCCTGGACTTGATCGATGATTGGTGCACTAGGAATGGGCTTTCAGTGAATCCTCTTTAAACTACCGTTGTTCTCTTTACGAGAAGGAGCAAGGTCACTGGTCTGACTCAACTAGTGCTTAAAGGTGTCACTATCCTGATATCCGATGAAGTCAAATATCTGGGAGTAATCCTTGATAGAAAACTTCTATGGTCCAAGCATGTTGAATCCAAAACCGAAAAAGCATTGTCCACCTTCTGGCAGTGCAGAGGCGCTTTTGGCAAGACATGGGGCTTACCTCCGAAAAGGGTCCTCTGGATCTATACTGCCATGGTTAGACCACTATCTCATACTCATCGGTTGTTTGGTGGAACAGGCTTTCGCGGAAACGCGTTACTGCCTCTTTTGCCAAACTCCAAAGAACGGCTTGTCTTTGCTGCACAGGGGCCTTCCCTAGCACGCCGGGCTCTGCTCTAGATGCTTTGATGAACCTCCCCCCCTTGATATATTTATCATGGGGTGTACGCTGAAAACCATCTTTCGCTTAAAGAGAGGTGGTTTTTGGTACCACACGCATTGGAATTTTGAAGAACTTGTTCGAGAATTGTCCTTTGACCCCTGTCTTATGGACATGCCCTCTGACGCTATGACCTCAGAAATCCTTTTGCGACAAAATTACCAAGTCAACTTTCCTCAGGTAATGGAATGGCTTCGGCCAGACTCTGAGCCAGGGAAAGAATGCCATCGTATTTTCACGGATGGCTCCAAAACCGGACAGGGGTCTGGTGCTGGAGTCTTTGTGGGGAGCGAGAACATTGGACTCCACTACCCCTTAGGTAAATATGCGTCTGTCTTCCAAGCGGGGATTTTCGCTATCCCAATGGCTATGCGCTATATTGTGACTAACAGGTGGAGGGCAAGAAGCATATGCGTTTGCAGTGACAGCCAAGCCGCTCTAAATGCGTTGCTCAACCCTCTTACCTCGTCCAAGATAGTGCTCGAACTCAAGAATTCGTTGAACTTAGTCGGAAGGCTAAATGCAATGAATCTTGTTTGGGTTCCAGGTCACACTGGTATCGAGGGAAATGAGATCTCTGATGAGCTTGCCAGACTTGGCTCAGAAGAGGTTTTCTCAGGACCCGAACCTGCTTTAGGCCTGCCTGTATCTGTTGTCACGTCTGCCATTGATCCTTGGGTTTCTCGTGAGCACAGGGCTCGTTGGCGTGACTGCGATGGGTGCAGACAGACTAAACGACTACGCCCGGACATCTGCGAGGGGTCAGCTTCTTTTCTTCTATCTCTTAAGTTGCTTTTTACGCGTGCTCAATATGCTTTGTACACTGAGCAGTTCAGAACTTATGGCCTCAAACACTTTAAAAAACTAAGCTTTTTATTAAAGTTCAATATTAACTAGACTTATTTTTTTATTTTCTAGTTATTGCCTGCAAAACTTCTCAAAATAAGAACCTGAAAACTTTTACTCCATTTTCGTCTGAAATTTGAAACTAATTAATTTGAAACTGTAACTAAGCTGTTATGTGTGCATGAAAAAAATTCCTCAACTGTAATTAAATTTCAAACTGTAATTTGACCGTTATGTGTGTATGAACAAAATTCCATAAGTATACGTTCTCTGATTATTCTCGGAAGTTTACAAGCACTTCAAATATCGTCTTTGAGAATCGATTGCAGACTTCTTGTAGGCGTCCTTACCGGCCACCAAGCTTTTGCTAGACACTTGAATGTGTTAGGCTTAAGCGAAACCACCACCTGTCTTGCCTGTGGAGAGGACGACGATACAGCGGAACACTTTCTCTGTAGTTGTCCTGCCTTTGCTCGCATCAGGTGGCGGATCTTTGGGGCTGACGTGGTGAGTGCCGAACACCTAAGCTCTTCATCACTGAAGCTCCTTCTCATCTTTCTTCGAAAGACGGGTAAACTAAATACATTAATGTAAGGTGTCTGCATGGTAGAACAATGGACCAGTAGTTGTGTCTGAGTGCTCCATCGGATAGTAGCAACCTCCAACAAAAACAAGGGTACCGACATACGAGGTTCAATATAAGAACAGCTTCTGTATTTTGAATATTGGTATTATTAGGTCCGATGGTGTTCTCTGTATAATGATAAGTGTAGTATGCTATCAAAAAGATTAAACGGAGCTTTATTACACTTTTTGTTTTTGACTGACTTGTATAGGCTACGTTCATTGCATCTTTTAAGGTCCTTTAATTACCTTCCATAACTAGAAAGCTTTTTTCTTTTTCTTTTTTGTTGAGTTTTGCCCAAAAACATTGTCAACCTTATCAGGATAAAGATTGTATAAGATAATTTATTTGAGAGTGAGTCCAAATTGGAAACTCAAAACTTAATGGTGACAGTTTGTTGTTGAACGAACATTGACAAAACACAAGATGGTTGTTGTTCGTTTTGAATATGATACCTGATGGCGGCATTCCCATCCACTAAAAGGGAATCCGTAAACGTACTTAAAAAGAAAAAAATAAAAAATAAGAATGAAATCAAAAATTTACCCACCTCATTTGCTGTCCTTGGTACCTTCCTATACAAATAAGTTCAAAAATATTCCGACCTTATGCTTGTGCTGGTCTGTGTATAAGGGATGCAAGCTGCTAAAATCCGCACACTCCATTTCAGCTACCGTTTATAGAGCATGTCCTAATATTCGTCTGGCGGTCCCTATGTAAGTGTCACTCTTTCAAGGCTCTTAAGGTAATGAAGATGATTTCCTCCCTAAGAATATAACTACTATATAACTACTATATAACTAACAACTATACTATAGTGCCCCAGATAAGTGACCTTCAGTATTTTCTTTCTTCTGTCTGTCGCCAGGTTACAGGTCTCGACGATGTCCTTATCTACTTCAAAACCCAGTGCGACAGCTAGAATTTAAGTTTGATGTTACTGACAAAACTACTGTTAAGAAACTGTTGTTAAGAAAACCTAAGTTTACTTAAGACCAAAATTCAGAAATTTGGAGTTCAGCTCTTTGGTGCTATAATTATGAATGTACATATTTGTAACAGGTACATATATGGTTTTTAAAGAATTGCTGTGATTTTATTTTTGAACATTTATATGTTCCTACTTAAGCTACCTAACTTAATTAAGTACTTTCAGATCTTTTTGAATGCGACCCTTTCTGGCTCACTTGGGTTTGCCACTTTGATTCTAAAAACACTTTTCTTACTTTAGGTAAAAAAGGAATCATCGACAGCCAATTCAAAGAGGTAGAAATGCAAATTTTAATAATTAAAAAAAATAAAATAAACACAATTCTGATCTACGTTTACCCTTGGCTTATGAGTGCAAGGTTTTATTTCTTAAAAGTATTTACATTGAAAAAAATAACACAAGGACTTTATTATCCCACAAGTTTATACACCACTCTATATACAAAACCAAAGTTTTAACTAAACAGCTTTACATAAAAAACAAAGTATAACTATTTTCACGCAAAAGTTGATGCACTTAAAAGACGCCATATTAACTTATGGTTCGCAACGTCTCGTAAATCCTTTTCAACACCAAGGCTTCTCGTTTCCTTTGCGGTCATCTCGGAAGGATTTGGTGCAGTTGCATCACAATGCAATAAAAAAACAAGCAATGCGAATGCAACAAAAATAAATTTTGTCGAAATTTTCATTGTAGAAAACAAAGATTGCTCAACGCAGCTCTACTTCTCTTAACTTTGAACTGACAAGAATGATTTGCTTCAGTTGATGTCTAAAAGACTATAAATTATAGCAACTATATACAATAAATCCATAAGCCTTATCTTGTTACTGCAATGAGTTGATATCTTAATTGTTGTATCAAAGGGAAAAAAATAAATAAATGTTATTTTACAATGCATGATAAGTGTTGAAAAAATTAATGATTTAGAGCTTATGGAAGAAGAAAATGTGGGGGTTCGTTTATTAAAAGTACTCTCAGCCGATTAGTATGCAGGTTGCTAGTTATACTTACTTTTTTAATCAGCAAAAAAATATACTACTTATTTCTGTTTCTCATTACTTTTAATAATAATGTGCAGCTTTTAGGTGATAACAATTAATGTACCCTTAAGTTGTTACTCGAGATGCAACATAAGGTAACTTACTGCGCCCCAAAAGCTAAGGCATATTTTTGATCAGGTAATTAATTATTTAGGGGATTGTGGTTAACGTGGATTAACGAAGTGAAAGGCTTGAATTTGAAATCAATGGAATTATGATCACTTGTGCAAGGCTACAACTTTTGATTTATAAGTTTTGCAAGGCTACAACTTTTGATTTGTAAACACTCTAAATTGCTTTAAGAATTGCGGGAAAAAATTTTACGCTGAGGATCTAGCATTTTTCTAAATCGAGCAAAGCATGTTTTTTTTTATATAAACGTTTTTACGTTTTTTTATAAACGTATTCACTAGAATTTAACAGTGGAGACATGCAACAAAAAATTATACAATTTTCCAATAAGATTTATAAATAATAAAGAAGTGCTAAAGGAAAAGTTATTAGATAATTCTACATAAACCTTGTTGTTACATTCTCGGGTAATACAATCTCAAATTTAAGCCAACATTGACGCGGTTGCATTGCAGGTTTAAATTTCATGCTGGCATATAATACAATTTTTTGCCTTAAGTTCATATTTTCAGATACATACTTAGCTTCTTATTGACACCGCAAAAAGAATCCTGTCATTTAGTTAAAGAATCCAAAACGACTTCACTTTGCGGCTTCAAGAGTAGGTAAGCGTTTCAAAAACTTAAACTTTGTCATCGAAACTTCTTTCTTCGCCTTCCTGGAAAGCAAGGAACAAATCATGGTGACACAAACTCTTCGCCCAACTTATCTCATTGTAAAAAATGAATGGCGAAGAATTGAAGAACAGGTTGGTTAAGTCATGAAGTATATAATCCTTGAAGCTAAGGCCTTGGATTTGGGTGTCCTGATTCCGAAGATTCTATTGAAAATTTTGGGTCTCGTTTAGTTTAGTTTAGAAGTTAGTTTAATTAAGAAGTTATAGGCAAAAAAGTTCAAAAGTACAATTTCAATATACTCGTGAATTGCCACAGGCGCCTGCCAGACAACTGGAATCTTCCCTTAGCGGAAAGACGGCTTAAACCGGCGAAAAAGAGAGTTGATTCTTTAAATCCGCAAAGCGGGCCACCTTAACACTATTGTCCACACTGTTGGCCAAACTCCAAGAGCAATTTTTTACAGAATTTTTTCAAATTTCTACTGCATACTCTTAGGCGAAACTTTAAGGTCTTGATAAATTACTTTCTATGGAAATATTTAAATTTTGAATAGCTATTATTTTTTTTATTTTTTACTTATAAGTGTATATTAAGTTTGTTGTGAAATAATCACCGTAGACCCCTAACACCTTTAAAGCTGACAGGAGAATCGCTTAAGCCATGTCCGTACGTCCATCCGTCAGTATGTAAACAATTTTTAGGCCTTAAATTTTAAGCTAGAGAGCTGAAAGCTGGTATGTTGTCTGGAAGTCCAGTTTTTCAGATCAAGTTTGAAAATTTGCTGAATCCGCCTACAGACACGCCCACTAAAGGCCTGTATGTGCGACCACTTCTAATTTATAAAAATACTTTATTTTTTTTTTAAATTTTAGCAATGTTTTAATGGTGCTAGCGCATTTATTTTTGCTATGTACATTGCGATTGTATTGCACTTATTGTTGGTATGTAACAAGACGAATTAAATAAACTCGTGAGAGTTATTCAGAGCGTTGCGTGGAATAACACTTTTTTTCGGAGGTCCGAATTATCGAACAGCGGAGCAATATATCCGCGAGAAATAGAAGAGCTAATATACGAAAAGAGGAGAGCGTGCAAGAGATGGCACCCCCAGATAAGACCATCTCGAACCAGCTTTCTAACAAACTGAAGCACGAACTTCAAGATTTTAAAAGTCGCGCAACTACTGCTTACCTCGAAAGTTTTACTGCCGATAAAGGTTCGAACTACTCTCTTTGGAAAGCAGTCAAGTCCGTTAAGAAGCCTATAGCACACTCTGCGCCATTAAGAAAAGCCAACGGGGAATGGGCAAGAGAAGACAAAGAAAAAACGGATTTATTGCAGATTACCTAGAAGAAACATTCAAACCGTTTAACGGGGAACCGTTGGTCGAGGAGCTCAATCCTTATGCGGTACGGTACAAGAAAATTATAGAATAAAAACTGTGTCATTGGCTGAACTTCGTCAAACGATAAATAATCTGAAAAACAACAAAGACCCTGGCTACGACTTAATTACTATCGAAATTCTAAAGGAGCTACCGAAAAAAGCTTTGGTCAAGCTACTCTATATCATTAACGCCTCCATGAGAATTTTATACGTTCCAAGGCAATGGAAAGTGGCCAAGGTCGTAATAAGCGAAAAAGATATGTACTAGCGCTTTTCTCGACGTATCGCAAGCCTTCGACAAGGTATGGCACGAAGGCCTGAAGTACAAGTTAAGGCTTAGCTTACCAGAAAAACTCTATAGAATTTTAGAGTCTTACCTTGAAGACAAAATCTTTCGCGTAAGATACGAAAATGAGTACTCGGAATTCAGAGATATAAATGCTGGTGTCCCGTAAGGAAGCGTTCTCGGCCCAATATTATTTTTGCTTTATACAAAAGACATACCCCACGATGAGGGAACAATTTTAGCTACGTTTTCTGACGACACTGCTATTCTCGCTATTTATACGACAGTTGAATTATCAACAGGGAAACTTCAGCGCTCTTTAGAGACAAATTTTGCGACTGGACGAAGAGCTGGCGAGTCGTCCTTAACGAGACTTAGTCATCGCATGTTAACTTTACTTATAAAAAGATAAACATCAAACCTTTATTCATTAACTCGGTACAAATCCCGTACTCTAATGAAGCGAAATATCTAGGAATGACTCTAGACGCGAAAATTAAATGGAAGCCGCACGTATAAAAAAAACGCAACGAGCTCGAAATCAGGTTAAGAGAAATGAATTGGCTTATCGGAAGATTTTCGAAACTAAGCGTATATAACAAACACCTTTTGTATAAGCAAGCGCTAAAACCATCTTAGATGTACGGCATACAACTCTGGGGTTGTACTGAACCAAGCAATATATCTATTTTAGAAACTTTTCAAAATAAGACACTCAGAGCAATCGTTAACGCTCCATGGTACATAAGAAATAGCGATCTACACCGAGATCTTGGAATCGCAACCGTGACTGACGAGGTAACAAATTTTGCTCGCAAACTTAGTACTCGACTTCGCGGACATTGCAACAAAGAAATTATCCGAACTTTGGGTCAGACAAATCTTACGCGCCGACTACAACAAACGAGACCGTTCGTTGATGATGAAACCGTATGAATTCACGGCATTGTAGGTGCCTTGTGGCGTTAAAAAAGTGTTTTTTTGAGTTAAAAAGACGGAGTCTTAGGCCGAAATGTATGCAATCAACTATAGTATAAAGCATTCAACAGTTTTATTTTTATATCCCGCCCACTTTTTTTAGGCGTGTCAGTTTCTTTTTTTTGGTAGGGTAGGGTATTTTGTAATGCGTCACAGACGGACTGAAGTTTTTACATACGCACTGTTGCACTTTCCCACTTGTTTTTAAGAAGTCATTTCTTCAGAATCCTTAAATTGCTTCTCTGTAGGAAAGCATAACATGAGACGAGTGCATACTACATACAACTGCAACTGGAGACTCATTTCACCTACTTCAGCCAATTTCTGAAAACTGCCCAATTTAAATTTTCTGAGTATAGCTCAGAAAGTTAGCTCAAGTTCAGAGGTTTATTGTCCAGCCGTTATGTACAACAATACATGCGTGAAAAACAGCAACTCCACCTTTTTAATGAATAAAAGAACTACATAGTTTGTAATGCAATAATCCTCATTTTATCTTCTTACATGTCACATCTGAGTTACTATTTTTCTATTATTATTGATGGATTCGCTCGACTGTATTTACAATACGTTCTTTCTCCCATTGAACTTTCTGTTCGCCACCAACTTTGACATAGACCTCTCAATATCAGTAGAATCACGTGATTTTTTTATGCTGAAGTCGATAAGATAAAATTTATCAAAGAAGAATCACGCACTTTAAATCTGTACGACCTTCAACTTTACGTATCAGTATCATTAGATGCTTCTCCCTGCCACACCCACATTTATGCAACAATTTGAAAATAGCAAAATACCAACCATGTCAAGTTATCGAAACAGCGCAAATGCCGCCACCTCCATTAGTGTTAAACAACCTGACTAAAGACAAAAAAAAAATTGGTTTCCTTGTGAGCGTTTTCCTATAAAAGACCAACAGTGCCAACGAATCTGCTTCAGTATAGAAATTTATACACACCGAAAGGATTAAGCGCACATGTTTTTGGATAGAAAAAGAGGCCCTGCTACAGAAACCATTACCATGCTCCATTGGAGTCTTATTACGCTTATGCTGGGCATGGTGACCCAGCTATCAGCGGCTGTCAATATTCGGACGGTGAGTAGGAGCACGTTCGCAGCTCAAAAGGGGATAACTTGTGCTTTTTTATCATTAGTTGTGCCGTTCGAGTCGATTCGGAACATTATTGCCAAATCCCCGGGACTGTAACTCCTACTTCGTTTGTCAAGCTGGTCCACAGTTGGCGTACTGCGATCATGGATTACATTTCGATAGAATCAACAAAGTCTGCAACTGGCCGCAATTAGCTAATTGTAGGCTCGAAGAAATCGAAATCGATATCTCATTCGAGCCCGAAGAATCTGATGTTAAGGTTGGTGTAGTCAATTCAAATTCAGAGGACGAACTTGCAGGCACGATTACCCAAGTTTCAAATGAGAACGTTAAAGAACTAATTTCAAATGCTAGTTCCGAGCTGCAGCAGCCTAGTGAAGTGCATGAAGGAACAATAACACAAGTTTCAAAAGAGGATGAAGCAAATTCAGAACACTCAGTTGAAAATTCACAGCCTAAGGAAAACCCTCAAGACTCAGTTAAGGAGATCGAAGAAAAAGTGGAGGAGACTCTTCACGTTCAGCTGTCCAAGGAACCAGCCCCCACGAATACAGACAACGCAGAAACCGATTCACACGGACTAAGCCATTTGATTGTGTCTTCGATATCGAAAAATCTTACGGATAACGATGTCATAATAACAAGGCCGGATTTCAATCCAGTTCTAACTGTTGAGGTTCCTCTGGCCCCACCTGCAAGCGTCATTCAGATACCCGTAGCAATTCCCGTGGATGTACCAATACCAAGTCAAACTATCCAAGTTCCGGTTGCTGTTCCTGAGGATATTGTCAACCCTAATACACCTGAAAGCAATAATGAAAAGGAATCACCACTACCACTCGTTCCTGAGGAGTTCCCGGAACCAGGACAAGTAATTCAAGTTCCAGTGGTTATTCCACAAGATGTTCCCCACGCCAACAACAGTGGGATCGTTGTCGTCGAACCAGGAAAAGAGCAAACCGACTCTTCCGAAAAAAATGAAAAACCCGACCTAAATCCGCACCAAGTCAAGTCATCTGAAGAAGACTCCTTGTCTGGAGAAAAAACCTCATCGAAAGAAGACACCTCAAAGCAACAAAATGTCGAAACGGGTAGCAAAGAAAAAGTTGAAAACTCGATAGAGGACATCTCGTCCGCAGAGTCATCCGAAGAAAATGACAAACACGAGCTTAAGTCATCTGAGGAAACTCTTTCTCCGAGTTTGGCCTCTTCATCCGAAGAGAACTCATTGGAAGCGTCTCAAGATGGTTCCCAAAAAGTCGAAGAAAATACTTCAAACCACCAGAAGAGTAGTGAAGACCCCAACGCAAATATATCCTCTGAATCCGATGAATACGACATTTACCTTAACCCACCGCCTAAACATCCCAACGAAATTCCAGTAGCGGATTCATCTCAATCCGAGTCCAAACAAGAATCGGATGAATACACCAAGCCTCAATCTGTTGAGTCATCCGAAGAAGATCAGAAAACTGTCTTGCAATCATCTGAAGAAGGTTTTACGGTTGAATTTAAATTATCGTCTGAAGAGGAGGGCTCCCTAGAGTCATCCCAAGACAGTGCACAGAAAGTAGAAGTATCGGCAGGTGCGGAGGAGGGTGACTTAAGCCAACCCGATAAGAGTAGCGAAGAGAACGTTGAAAAACCCATCAAAAATATCTCTGTTGAAAGCGCCGAAAGTGACATTTACCTGCACTCTCCTCCGAGCAAGCCTATAGGCTCCCACAAAGAAACACCTTCTGTCGGATATCATTCAAACTTGATTGTGTCGATTCTAAGCGTCGTCTCCTCTCAGGCTAGCGACACTATCAATCGACCGATTGTCGGAGCTCATAACACCGAAACAGGAACTCCAGTTGACGTTATGACCGGCTACGATTCCCACAATGTTCAGTGCATTCATGACGGTCTGTACTTCCTACCGCACCCGATAAGCTGCCAAAAGTATTTCATCTGTGCGTATCGTCATTTGCATTTGCATTCTTGCGGCAGTGGTGTGATTTGGAACTTTAAGCGAGAACAGTGTGAATTGGAATATGATTCTAGATGTTATTCGAATGAAACTTTTGGCCTACTAGAGCCCGGCAGCCCTGATGAGACATTGGAAGAGGAGAGTGCTGAAGAAGTAATTCTGCCAACGACAAAGCCAAAACTTGTACCCACGCCGATGCCACCTTTGAGGACAACACAGGCCAAAGCCATAACTGATTATCCAATGCCTGTTTGCCCGCCAATGCGACAGGTGTATCTGCCGAGCTTCGATGACTGCAATCAATATTACATTTGTATTTTGGGACAGCCCGTGTTGACATCCTGCCCGGACAACCTCCACTGGGATGCAAAGGGTCAGTTTTGCGGGCAGCCTACAGTCGCCCGATGTGCTGGACGTTGGGTCTAACGAAAGGATCTGTTTAATAAAGTTTTTCGAAATATGGAGGAGAGATTAGGCTTTTTTTTTATAAATTTGGTTCGTTAGTTATCTATCAGCTGTCAATTTTGAAAAGCAGGTGCAGATGTGTTCTGGTTAAGTATGCGGGCTATAATTTTGCAGAAGGGTGTGGTTTCTAATATCGACTAGGACAAAACTAAAAGCTTCAGACACAGAAACACTATAAGGTAAGAATGGTCCGGCAAAGTTCCTTTTGGGATCCTGGCTTCATCGTTATCAGTTGTCCAGAGTAAACGCTTGTTAAAATCCAAGGCTTTTTGATTAAAATTAATGTTTAGCGTTCCTGGTCGTCTCGAACTTGGGAGCTATGTTTCAACGATACTCCTGACTGCGCCATTGGTTTTCTTTCGCTTCTAATTGCCAGCCCAATCTATATGATTTGGCTCCTCCCAAACCCAGTGGAAATATTGGGTTTACAATTAGAATTTCCCTGGCATGAAAATGGCGAAAGGGTAAGTAATCGGAGCAACGCGGTAGTTTAAATGTTCTTCGCGTTTTTGGCCATTTTATATTAATACCCTGAAGGCTCTCTTTCCGATAGTGTATAAAATTCAGATTCTTTAAGTTGGGAGACTGCGTACGCACAACTCTTCTCCACGCTCTCGCTGGGGCGATACCTAAAGCTAATTTTCTGTTGCTGTCTAATGCTGCAACCCATTTTTATACCCGACTGCGGGTATACGAATTTTAATGCATAGTTTGTAACACAGTGAATGATGGAGACCGACAGGTAAATCGTCCAGGCGTCATGTAAAACCTTTTTCAAGGATATTGGTTTTCTGATTTTTTGTTAACCATATTTTATCTTTCTAGGACTTCGTTTTCTTTATTAACTTTTTCTAGACATCTTATCTGAAGTAGAGATATAAGTTGATTTATTAGTCGCTCCTAGCATAATATGAACCTCAGTCGCGATTGAGGTGTGTAGAGCTGAGCCGTACTCAGCCTATTCATCTGCACACATGTTTCCTTATACGCAACTTTGCCATGGAACATGATAAAGAGATAAGTCTGATCCTTGAAAATTCAGATGCGGACGGGCTAGCTGATTCCGGCACTTCGGCTCTAGTTTAAGGATTTAGTCGTCATCAATGCTGGTAACAACGTGTCAACACCATTGATGACGACTTGGCTGTTCATAAAGAGGGAAATATTTTGTTTTGGGCATTGTTTCTTACCCTAGCTGCGTACAAGCCTCTCCGGTAGCCATAAATTTCGCCTAGAATATTAACATCTTCATCATCATAATTTTCGGTGACCACTTATCCTTAGAAGTGTCACGGAGCGATGGCGGCTAAATGCTCTTTTCATCGTTCCCGATCATCCGCCACCAAGTTAAGAGACACAGGCGCGATCCCCAGGTGGGTCTCGGAGATTTTTTTTACCTGATCCCACAACCTGGTTTTTCGCCTACCAGGCGGGCGACGCACTCGTATCTAACATCACCTGTAATAGGAAGTCTTTTGAAGGGGGATGAGAACATTGTGTCCAAACCATCGAAGAATTGATCGTTCCACTCGGAGAAGTAGCTGCTCAACATTAAAATTCCTAGGAATACGACGTTTCTCACTCTATCCCTAATAGTAACACAAGCAAGAGCAATGCACTCAGAAATTTCATTTCGGCAGCTTGCACGCGCGATCTAATTCTTTCGATCATTACCCAAATTTCATATCCATAGATGAGGGTAAAAACTGAGATCTTTGCTTTCACTCCCACCTCAGCTTTCCTGATGACCGGCTGGCGCAGTTCCTTTACTATTGCTCCAGCTTGGCTAATTCTACAGGATAACTTAATATCACTTCATTCCATCTTTCGTGAAAAAGACCTCCGAGATACTTAAACTTCTCTACCTGTTTCAATGGGACTCCAAATATGTGCAAGGTACACTGCACAGGAGTTCGGGATACAACCATCACTTCAGATTTGCTCACGTTTACCTTCATCCCAGCCTCACCATATATGGCCGCAAACCCATCCAGTGCTCGCTGAAGTTCCTCCTCGACGATGCCAGGACAGCTAAATCATCCACGAAAAGCAGATGGCTTATCCTGACGCCACCTATTTCGAAAGATTCCTCACCAAGACAGCGGTGCTTTCCCGCCACCTTAGTGACACGTGTTATACATTTAAAACCTTATTCACCCATTGCCTTGAGCATTTCTGGCCCGACTTCATTAACTCCAGCAGACTTACCCACTTTTTTATTCGCGGCAGTGACTTCATCTACTGTAGGACTATTCACCGCCCTAATCTCGTGAGCAATGGCATTGCCATCTTCAGTGCCCTGTTGGGGATTGACCGGCTCCGAAAAGTGCTCGCTTCATCTGCGTAAGACATCGCTCTCATTTGAAAGAAGTGTACCGTTTTTAGATTTCCTTCATTGAATCCACACAATATAGGCTCTCTTCTTCTCTCTGATGGCTTCTTGAACTCCAGTAGTCTTAAACCAACCAGTTCTTTTCTCACCACCAACCGCCACACCAAGAACACGCTACACCTAGAACACGCAGGCAAAATCCGACAAGAGGTAGAATATTTAGGTTCAAGTCCACACCGCAGTTCATCTAAGAATCGTTGGTTCGTGTTGGAATCGTGTTCGATCGTGTCGAAGTTCTTCACCACTTCGTTCTTTTCCACTAAGTTCCGATAGAAAAACTTAACTCAAAGCCTTTGTTGAAGCTAAATGTGGATTTAATGTAGTCAGTTAGAATAGTTACTAAACAATAACATCCTGGAATTAAGTATCGAATTCAAGATGTTGCTGTGGTCGTACGGTCTTGCAGACCATCATTCAAACTCATTCAGTCTTACATTGCGCATTGTGTAGTGCATAGTGCTGTATTTTTGTGTGTAAGTACATCTGTTACGGCAGACTTTAATGCACCTCACAAATAAGCTGTTCTTTGCTGCCTTAACAAGTTCGTGACATTGTTTTCGTACTGAACAGCATTAGTTCAGTTTGGATCGAGTTAAAACCGTCATCGACACCACACCTTGCATCCCTTACTTAGAGCGGCGTCCATATTTTCATTAATTATGGAAGAAAACTTTCCGGAGACAAGCAGCGCTACATCATCCTCTAACGCGAGCTTTTGTCCGTGTCCGTCCAGTTAAACGAGAATTTTGTTAAAAACTACTAGCCAGAAGAGGGGAGAGATGGCACCACTTTTTGGCTTTCGTCAATAGGCAGCTGAATAGCGTTGGCTGAATAAACATTATTGCTCGAGCATAAAGGGTAGCAATTGACTAAAAGGTTTCTCTATAATGCAGCTATAAAAGTCCAGGAAACCTTTCCTGAAATGATTTAATTTTTGCTATTATGTGGGGCAGATTGTACTTGTTGTAACCTCTTGGGCTCCGTACGTAAATTGCTGCAACCGGGGAAGTATGTATTTAGTAGGAGTTTCAAGGTCTTCGCGCTTAGATAAAGAAGGCTTAGATAAAGAATTATCTAAGCCTTGCGATTACAATCGAAATCCACCCAGACCTCATTTTTGACGTCATTATGGCTTTCATATACACAAACGACAGTTCCTAAGTGGCTATCAGACATTGTTTTTGCGGTAGATATTGTAAATCGCTCTGATAATCGCCTGAGATTGGTGAGATCTTCGAGCCACTATAGGGGAAGTGTCTTCCTTTTCAAATGTCTTTATACGTTTTCCTCCAGTTTTTAATTGACGACGTTTGTTTCGCATGTGGTTTTGAGTTTTGTCCAAAGGACTCGGCTAAACTTGGGCCAATTGCCTTTTTTGGGGCTTCTAAATAGTCTGAAATCTAAGAGAGACACCAGACAGTTTGTCCTTGGTGTACAAAAACAGCCTGATTGCACTGCTGTTTTTCGAAAAATTAAACGAATTGGGTCTAGACGGTTCCTGCTTTCAACAGAATAGTGCTAGCTACCACAAAATTGATTAAAAGATCATTTTATTGAATACAAAATTCGAAGATCCAATAATTATTTAAAGGAGAAGTAAATTGGCCTCCAAGGTTACAAGTTTAGAGTATTTCCTGTGGGGTTATGTTAATAGTTTATTCCATGTCAATAGAAGACCAAACCAACATTTGATGATCTCAAACATTACATTCAAATTGATTTTGCGGAAAGATGGCTTTGAATGCCATGCTTTATTATTTTATTTTGACATGTTGAATGCTTTTATTACTACCTATATTGGAAAAAATAGATCTAAATCTAAAAAATACAATCTATTGCGGTCAGTGACCCACGTAATTTTTCACGTTGCGAGCTCTTGGAATGTAAATTTGCTTATGAAAATTCGAAGCAAAACCTAAAGGCTTTTTTTGTTTATAAAGACTTACGTATAACATGAGGTTGACTCGCTCCTGAAAAGTATGTAATCGGCCCTTCAATCAAACTCATAATTTTATCTATTTTATTGTTACGACACATGCGCTTTAGTTTGTTTGTTAAAGTTATGTCACTTTAGTTTATATTTTAAGTGCATATTTTTAGGCACATTTTATTCCCACGATCGAAACTATTCAACTACATGCATGAAAGTTTTGGTAATTATAGCTTTGCTCTTCAGTAATAAGTTTTATTGACATGCATGTGACTCTTAGTGCACCAAAATTGCTTCACTTTTTTAAGCGTTTTTGGAAACTAAATGAAAATACGACAATGCATACCTCAAATATAAATGAATATACCACAACTCAGTGAAACATAAAATAAGTGCTAGTTCAGTCGAACAATCTATGTAGAATATTGAAGCCTCTTTCGTTTCTGTTCTTTATTATTGTGGTTTTAACCAAAAACGATAGTCAAAGCTTCAGGGTCAGGGTACAAAAGAAAAATCATTAGCCTACGAGATTTAAGAACTGATCGTGACCATGTTTGACGATTAATAGTTTTGAGTATGTGCATCGTCTACATGTGAAAAATACTAATCTCACCGCACTATAAAGAACAGGAGCGGAATCGGCTAAGGTGATCTATGATGAGTGATGTCGCAAATCACAAAAATTCGCCTGTGTAAACTGTGATCATCACAATTTTATTGTGACAGATCTCAATCAAAATCAGGTGGTCGCCAGTTTTCAAACTTTCTGGTTAGTTGTTTTTTTGCCTATACTTAGGATGACTTTCAGCATGCATGAAAAAAATTTTTTTTTTCTTACTTCACAAGCCTAAAAAAAACAACGATTCGGAACAATATTTTTGTGATCACATTCGATTTTGTTTGATCACATTGACTGTGAAACAAAATGTGAAAATCACAGATCACCATACCCGGATGCCACCTCAAAATGATTCGACTGATATTGCTAATGCTGTTTGCCTGCAGACCGACGTTAAAAACTATACCGGCTAAATTTTTTTGAACAGAAAGAAAACACGATAGCCTTAATCTAGTTCAAATAAGACCCTTAGTGCGCAAAACAGATATCAAAAACAGACAGTTCTGTCGAAAATCAAACGATTTGTCACCTCTTTATCCAACACAGAATCTTTAAGTCCTCCGAAACGCCAACTAAAATCAATCACTCAACTTTTTTTGTTTACTATCATCACTGTGCCTCTATTTAAGCAAAGTCCAATCCTTTAACTGTAATCAGTCGTTTTCTAAGCTTTGCCAAAGTAACAAACAACTCGGCATGGCGGGTAATTTTATAATAATTTTGGACTGTTCTGATATTTTAGATAAAACCTTAACACATTTTCAGAACTTAAAATAAAACACAACCTTGTGGTCGGCATATTTTTATTATTCGCGAACACCTTTACTTCAGCCTACGATGTTACGGAAACTTGTAAAATAGTTCCAAACAACACGTTTATTGCCGATCCAACAAATTGTGCTGGTTGGGCCCTCTGTATTAATGGCGCCCCTTTATATGGAAAATGTGGCACCGGTCTCCTTTACAATCCTCAACGATCAATATGCGATTGGGCCGATGACGTTTCGTGTATATCGACGGATGTGGCAACGATGTGCACTGGGCTTAATGCCGTCTTTAAAACTAATCCCACAAACTGCCAAAGCTATTGCTATTGTGAAAACGGACAAACTGAGTGCGACCTCTGTCCAACGGGGCAGGTTTATAACCCTAATACAAACACCTGTGTATGGAGCTCTACGTATGCATGCTCCGTAAATTCGCCGTGCACCCTAGTGCCAAACAATGTTTACGTGCAAGACACGTCAGACTGCAAAGGTTACTATAAGTGCCTAAATGGCGCTGCCGTGGCTGGAACATGTCCCGATGAGTATTTATACAATTCGGTTGATGGTACCTGTGATTATCCGCAGAATGTCAAGTGTCCGAGTGGATCATCATCATCGCCCGAGGTTATAACACATCCCGTAGGTACTACAACAACATGTTCGGTTCTGACAGCCGGAGAAAAATTCGTATCTGATGGTGCAACATGTCGGGGTTACTTTTACTGTGCAAGCGGATCAACTACAACGCAGCCGGCTTGGGGTCAGTGTCCCACAGGAAGTCATTTCAGTCAGAGTTTGCAAAAATGTGTCGATCCATATGCAGTGGCTTGTCCATACAACCGATGCGAGGGCCTATCGTATACTTTTGTGACCGCCATCAATACAGATTGCAAGGACTATAATATCTGCAGCGATGGAGTGACCGATGCGAACTCAGAAGCAGCTTGCCCTGCGAGCTATCCATACTTTAATGAGGCAATGCAATCTTGTGTCGCCACCGAACCTAGTTACGCAATTTGTTAAACGATCTTTTTGTGATAGAGATTGCGGCTAGTGCCTAGCCGTTAAATAAAAAGAAACTAAGTATTGAAAATTTTGGTCAGCAAAGCGAGTATTAAAACACTTTACGCGACTCAAACAATAGTGTCCTTTGGTGTTAAGAATTTGTTGAGAGTCAAATTTATCGAATATGAGGCACTGTTGATTGAAAGGTATTTGATTTGCAGTTGTTTAATAGCTTATTTCTATGTAGAGTGAGGCTTGTTGCTCCTCTTCTGCATCGTCCCTCCGGGGTGAATTCGCAGACCTTGTATTCTACAGGTTTTGGTTAGGTCGTGTTAGGTTGGTCATTGTCGCAGTCGAGAGGGAAATTCTCGAGTGAATTTAGGTCCCGTCATGCGACAACAAATTTTGGTCCGTTTAGATTTTTATCTCAACGCACCTTATATAGCACCCTCAGCCGCAGTTAACAAAGTCTTTGTGCTTCTGCATTGCAAACTACGACTGATATTGGTATGAAAAAGGTCTTATAAATTTAAACTTAAGGTGCTCGATAAGAGCTTTGCTTATCAATTGCCTTTAAACAATTCAAATGTAGTAATTGGTAAGAGTTATTGTTCGTATGATCTTGCGTTGGTGCCGATGTCTGCCTTATAGGCCCCTATGACTGCACCTCAAAGTTATAGCTGTCTTTGGTCATATGTTTCGTCTAACACGTCTCTTTTTATGACGACATATGCATGGTGTTACCTTTCTTGACTTTTTGCCCTTCCAGCGGATAATATTGCCTTTTGTAACTCCAGCAAATCGCGTAGCAATATGCTAGAAGATGGAAGATGTCACAAGATTAAGAATACTAGAGCAGCACGTGGAGCCGCATATCTATATGATGAGAGGATTCTGACAACAAAGCGCGGGCTATAAGAAACAAGGTAGAAATATGGTTAACAATGATAGGGCTCAATCTGACTTCACATTAATTTTTCTTTTTATCTTCACGCTCTGCTGTAACCGAATACTGGCGTCGTCTGTTCCCAATTGGCTCGCTAAACATGTAAGCGGGGAATTCGAGCAAAAGCAAAATAGTAAAAACTAGAGAGAGAGTAGAGACCCAGAGTAATGTCGTGTTTCTAACAAAGCAAAAACCATTTCCAAAAGAATTTAAAATTGCGTCCAGTATAAGGTGCTGTGCAATACCACGTAGCAGTCGTAGACTAGTAGACAAGTTGACGTTGACTAGTGAGATTTATTAGTCATCATCTTCAGGCTGGTCATCATTGGGCAGGTCAGTCTCGAGGCGAATCATGTTGTTTGGAGTATTTTCTGGTAATCTGAATTTTTTCCACATAATACGTAAATTTTATGTAAGTGCTTAGCGGCTTTATAGTCCTCTAACTAAAGCCGTATTGCACATGATCTTACTACCGCTTCAAATATTTTGTGTTTTATGCTCGACGCAACGTTCTTACCAAAGACAGATGCTTGTTGAAGAAGTTGAGGAGTGTAGATCACGTGACGCAGTAAGATGGTTTCCAGCTGCATATTCTTCTAAGTCCACGAATCGTCTCTTGCTTAGCGACCAATAATGATGCGGAAAATCATTATTTTGATTTTACATTTGAATTTCACACTTTGCATCATTGAAATATGTTGATGATAAGTTGCATCAACACTGGTGATTCGGCTAAAATCACGAGCTAATTTCATACATAAAGAATCTTATAAACATCTCGGTATTATTTTTTCCACCGACCGGAAAGGGATATTGTAAGATAGATCGTCCAGGGATAGAGAGTACAGAAGATTGCTCAAGAAGCACCCCTACTGTCCACCCGTTCGGGTGGGAAGCTTTAAACTTTTCCATCCCATAATGGAGTCTTATTCAGATCTCTAATGTACTTAGTAGGACATTAAGTGCTTTTTAAAACACTCCCAAGCTGCTTAGTGTATATAACACTGCGCTTCTTTCGATTGTGTTTAAAGCTGCCTTCAAATCCACAAGAAATGCGAACAACTTTTTTTTAACATGTAACACAGTGAAATAGCGAGACCGACAGGTGAATCGATCAAGCCATGTCCGTCCGTTCGTCTGTATGAGTGAAGGTTGTAGGTCTTGGCACACGGCTTGGTTCTTCTGTTGGAGAGACAAGGTGTGAAAATTGGCTCAATTTGTCAACGGCCACGCACACTACTGGCTTCAAGGTGAGACAACCTCTATTTCACATTTTCTTTCAAAATGCATTTTGGTGAAGCTAGACAAGGCGTAGGAACTCAAATATTGGTATTGAGCAATATTAGCCCCAACATGGCAAAAATTGGACCGCCCACAATATCGATCATGCCCGCTTTTAACACGTTAGATCCTTAAAAATTCGATTTCTCATAAAATTATTCACTCAAAAAAAAAAAAAATATTGAAGATATTACTATTTGCTAAGTTTGCGCCATACAAAGCTTTGAGCTCCGTCCACTTTTAAGGGGCGTTTTCAGGAGAAAACTGTTTTATTCTGAAATAATTTTCGCTTTTACCGTATTTTCTCATGATTCAAAGGAAATTACAATTAATTGATTTTAATTTTTAGCCCATGCCCACTTTTGGGGGTGCCACACCCACCTATACAAACAATATATGAATTTGGGTCAAAAAACTTTAAGATTTGGTGTTACACGGTATGAAGGGTCGGGTATATAGAAGTTTGTCCCAGACGAATTCTTGCACTTACTCACTTGTTTTGTAAATGTTTTAGCTAAACTTGATGGGAGTAAAAATGTTGTCCACTGTAGAGTAGTTCTTCCTAACCACACCTTGGAACTCCCTAAGCATATCGTTTTCTTCAATCCAACATCGCAAGCGTTCTAGGATGAACCTCAGTAGGTGCTGTATGAATCTATTTTAAACATGGGATAAATAATGTTTTTCTTGTGACCGCTCCAACATTTCATAGAAAACAGTGACAGTCAAGAGACATTTCGTCGGTGTTCTTGTAAATAGACTTTTCAATGCTTCTGTCAACTTACTTACTTACTTAAGGTGGCGCTACAGTCCGGGGTGGACCTGGGCCTCAGCCAACAAGCTTCGCCAGCCAGCTCTGTCCCTAGCTAGCCGTCTCCAGTTTCGCACGCTAAGTTGGCTGAGGTCCCCTTCCACTTGCGTGCGCCACCTGAGTCTCGGTGCTCCTCTACCGCGTCGTCCCTGCGGTGTGGATTCGAAGATTTTCCGGGCCGGGGCGTTGGTGTCCATCCGCTCTAGATGACCCAGCCATCGTAGACGTTGTGTTTTGACTCTTTTGGCTAGGTCGGTATCGCTGTACAGCCCGTACAGTTCGATGTTATATCTCCTCCTCCACTCTCCGTCTATGCAGACGGGACCGTAAATCGTCCGAAGAATTTTCCTCTCGAAGCAGCCTAAAGTGTTTTCATCCGCCTTTGACAGGGTCCATGCTTCTGCACCGTAAAGCAGGACTGGGATGATGAGGGCCTTATACATGGACACTTTAGTTGCCCGAGAGAGGGCTTTGCTACTCAATTGCCTTCTTAGCCCAAAGAAACAGCGATTGGCAAGAGTTATCCTTCGTTTGATTTCAGCGCTGGTGTCATTGTCTGAATTGATAGCGGAACCCAGGTAGACAAAGTCCCTAACTACCTCAAAGTTATAGCTGTCGCTGGTGATGTTTTGTCCAAGACGTCGGTGTTGGGTGTCTTTTCTTGATGACAGCATATACTTGGTTTTGCCCTCATTGACTGCTAAACCCATATTCGCCGCTTCCGTCCCAATACTCACGAAGGCTTCACTGACATCACGCTTTGTTCTACCGATTATGTCAATGTCGTCTGCGTATGCAAGTAGTTGACTTTTGAAAGTATGATGTTAAAGAAGTCGCATGACAGCGCATCGCCTTGTCTAAATCCTTTTTTGACATCAAAGGGGTCGGTGAGGTCTTTGCCGACCTTGACGGAACAGCGTGAGTTTTCCATCGTCATCCTGCACAGACTGACGAGTTTGGCAGGGATGCCAAAACTAGACATTGCGCTATATAGCTCGTCTCTATAGATGCTGTCATACGCGGCCTTGAAATCGATGAAGAGGTGGTGTGTATCGATTTGGAATTCCTGGGTTTTGTCCAAGATCTGCCGCAGTGTGAATATTTGATCGATGGTGGACTTTCCTGGCCTAAAGCCACACTGATATGTGCCTATCAGATTGTTGACAAACGGCTTCAGGCGTTCACACAGTACAGCAGAAAAGATCTTGTATGCGATGCTTAGAAGACTTATGCCTCTGTAGTTGGCACAACTCAGAGGGTCTCCTTTCTTCAGGATCGGGCAAACAATGCTGAGGTTCCATTCGTCGGGCATGCTTTCTTCCGACCATATCTTGCAGATGAGCTGGTGCATGCTCCTAACCAGCTCATCGCCAGCGGATTTAAAAAGTTCGGCAGCTAGGCCGTCTGCTCCGGCTGCTTTGTTGCACTTGAGCTTAGACACAGCTACTTTCACCTCCTCCAGGTCGGGTGGGCGGTATCGTTCGTATGCTTCGTCGGTAACGTCTTCGCCCGGGTTGAATGGTTCGTTCTGCCTGACAGCGGTATTTGGTTCGTCCTCGCCGTTATAAAGGCTGCAGAAGTGGTCTTTCCAAATCCTCAGCACCGACTGCGATTCTGCAACGATGTTCCCTTGATGGTCCTTACAGGCTTCAGTTCAAAGTTTATACCCTTGGCAGGACCTTTTGATCCTTTGGTACAACTTTCTAACCTCATTCCTGTTGTAACATCTCTCTATCTCTTCAACCGCGCGCTTCTCGTGCTCTCTCTTTTTCCTTCGGAGAAGCTGGTGCTCCTCTCTCCTCCTCTGCTCGTAGAGCTCGCGAGCAGCTCTAGTCCTTCTGTGCAGCGCCGCTTTGTATGCTTCCTGTTTAGCTGCATGTGCTTGCCGGCATTCATCGTCAAACCAGGGGTTTCGTTGTGGTCGCCGTGTGAAACCCAGCACTTCAGAGGCGGCGTCTCTGATGGCATTTTGGCAGTGTTGCCACTGGCTATCAATACTTGATGCTGGTTGCATAGGACTTCGTAGAAGGTTTTGAGAGACTCGGTTGGAGAAGGACCTGGCGATCTCTTGCGATTGTAGTCGGCCGACGTCAAACTTCCTCAAAGTATTTCCATTACTTGGCGCTGGTCGGGATATCCGCAGCCGTACCTTGGCTACAACAAGGTAGTGATCCGAGTCAATGTTGGCCCCTCGGAAAGTTCGGACATCCATGATACTGGAGGAGTGCCTTGCGTCGATCGCAATATGGTCAATCTGGTTGACGGTTGATTGATCGGGAGATCTCCATGTCCCTTTGTGGATATTGAGATGCGGGAACTGTGTACTAGCTACCACAACGTGTCGCCCCGCAGCAAAGTCGATCAGCCTGAATCCGTTATCGGAGGTCGTGTCGTGCAGGCTATGCTTTCCGACAGTACGACCAAAGATGCCCTCCCTTCCTAGCTTGGCATTAAAATCGCCTAGGACAATCTTAATGTCGTAGCTAGGGCACTGCTCATAAGTTTTGTCCAGGAGCTCGTAGAACATATCTCTGGTCTCGTCATCTTTCTCCTCTGTGGGGGCATGTGCGCATATCAGGCTAATGTTGGCGAATTTAGCCTTGATGCGGATCGTCGCGAGGCGCTCGCTTACAGGGTTGAAGCTCAAGACTTTTTGCCTAAGTCTGCCTCCAACAACGAAACCACATCCAAATAGGCGCTGTCTTTAATGCCGATAGCAGTCGCCGTAGTAGATGTCGCAGTTTTTCATCCTTCTTTTGCCCGGCCCGTCCCACCGCATTTCTTGGATGGCAGTAATGTCTGCCTTGCAGTCGTTAAGGGCCTCCGCTAGTTGCTCGGCTGCACGTGGTCTGTTAAGGGACCTAACATTCCACGTGCAGATCCGGAGCTCGTTGTCCTTTTCTCGTTTGCATTGGTCGTCAACAGTAAATCCGTCCGAATCCGAGGCTTGTTTCTGCTTCGTGACTGGTGTTTCTTTACGTGGCCGGGAAGTCACCCCGACGACACGACCCCCAACCTGGAGGACCAGATCCTTTGCTTAGCTCTAAGGACGGAGAGCCGGATAGCCCGCTCCTTATAGGCCTGAGCTCCGAATACGTCGTAGTAGCCCATATAAGGTGTTCACTAAGTAGTTCGGCCTGACTGGAACTATGGACGCCACCGTTGATTCCATCTGGGGAATTCCTCCGCTGCCGTCCGGATGCAAGGAGAAGTGCCTTAGTGGAAACACTCCTCCCCCCTCTCTCGTCTGCTACCCCCAACAACCTTCCAAAGGGGTTGGAACCCAATCTCCAGTTGAGGTACTAGGCACCCGGTGTTCACCACGGGGAGGTGAGAGTAGGAGTTGATAGACAGAGGTGGGTTTAGAAAACCTGTGGATGCTTGTATCCTCTTGAGTGCACATGTCTATCCTTTGTCTATCCTTTGACCACCGTTTCTGTCAACTATTATAAGTTTTAACTTTCGCTATTGTGTTCAATCCAGCAGGTGCAGTCCAGTTTATGGTTACATACCAGCTGAGGGCGTATGTATGAGTATGCCATTTTAAATAGCAAAATCAGAAGGGGTTAAAAATGCCTTTCACTTAGGAAATTAAAGTTTTGCGGTATTCTTAGCAGTCTCAAATAGGTGGTATTTCCAATTTAAGTTTTTATTTCCGCAAATACCGACGATGGGCCTTTGGGTTTCAGCAATGCAAGTACATTCATGGAAAACAGCTGAAAGTTACAGTTTTGCTTCAATGACAGGAAATAGCATTGAGTTTTTGGAGCATTAAATTCCTGTTAAAAGATCCCCATGCCATAATGCTGCCAAGGTCGGAATTTAATGAGTTTGACATACGCTGCTGTTCCAATTTTACGTCCAAAAAACAGGGATGAGAAACCAAGAACAAATATGAAAAACTAAGGGTACTGTCATCGGCAAAGAAGTGAATTGAAAAAGTCACACAAAAGATCGACGAGGAAGCCAAAGACAAAACTGAGCCCTGAGGAATCCCAGCGTTTATTTTATGAACCGCAGGCTTAAGGCCATCGAAAACAACTTGAACTGATCAGTTCGAAAGCTAATTTAATTACTAATTCCTTGCATAAGAGTTTTATCGATTTCAAGAAGAGATCTTAGTGCCAAACATTTCAAGAAGAGATCTCGTTGCGCTAGATGTTTCAAATGCTTTTGAAATATCTAGCACAACAAACTTGTTTTGACCAGGAATGTGCAAGCAATGGTTCATGTTTTCGGTCATATATTGCCGGTCATTAAAGAGCTTTCTTGATTTAAGGTATTTTATAAGCTGAAAAATAATCAACGGTTCCATGACCTTAAAAAGGAGGGAAGTTAGTGCAATTAAGGAGCACTAGAGGGAGAAGAAGAACGCATTTTTAGGAACGGGCTGGTCTAATGCTGTTTTCCATCTACTCGGCCTGAGGAGTAGGACCGATGAAAAAGCTTTCACAATGATAGCGTGGAAGAATACCTTTCAGAAGAATCGGGACACACCATTTGGACCATCAGTGGATTTGTGAATATTGAGATCCTTAGTATCTTTTTTCCTTAATCCCTTTAGTTTCACGAGTGCGAAAGCCAATTTATCCCATAGCGCATTATTCGCACTCAAGTATAAGAGTAAATTCGCACTCAATATAAACATAATTCAATCTGGAAGCGTGCAGCTGGCAGTTAAAAGCGCTGCCAGGTTATGGGCTTTGTCTAGGGAACTGACTGGAAAAACAATTGTAGGCGAGTGTTGGAATTAAACCTATCTTTCGAGTGCGAAGTGTTCCACCATTTTTTTAAAGCTAGAATTCTTTGCGCTTAAGGATGTTTGGTGCCTCAGCTGCTGTAATAGATTAACAAATATGTATTTCATCTGATAATGCTTATACGTGTATAAGGCTCTTCCTTTGCAAGTCTCTAATTTTAATGCGCGTTTTGGTAAATTTATAAAATGATTGAACGGGCATGGGGCTATCGTTACAATTCTTACCAGCCTTCATTTTGAAGACAGCTTTATCTCTTTAGTTCCTTGGTCTAGTAAAATTGGCACGTATAAGGGTTTCGTGCCTCGAAGAAACTCTTTTTAATTTTTTTGGTATTGGAGTCCGCATATCAGCAGTTGCGTTTTCTAAGTTGATGAGGTCCATGGTCTCCACTGCTTTTTTCTTAAGATATAGAGGATTTTCCACTATCCCTACCCGAAATAAGCAAAACGAAAATAGGTTTTTCCTATTTTTATGTAGAGATTATGCCCCTTTTGTTTGTTATATTGGGTACAAGGACATCTAAGTCACGTAGGTCTTTTCTCAGTGAACTTTCCACTACTGCTAGTCGTGATCCTTTTGGATTCTCTGCAATAGCTATTAACTATTTGAAAGGATACGAAAAAACCAGTCTCTGAAAGTCAAGAAAATTAAAAAAAATAAACTTTCTTCATTCAACAAATCGATCCTCTCAGAAGAGCACTTTATTTAAATTTTTACCCTGTTGTAACCGCAGCAGTACAAATTGGATAGTCAAATGCTTCGGTCTGACAAACACCAGCTAACTCGTTGAAAACTGTGTAACCAGTTGGACAACTGCCAGTTCCGACACTCGCTCCGCCACCGCTGCAGATGTAGTATTTGTTGCAAGATGTACCGGCGACTGCCATAAACTTCTTTGTGGTCATTCCTTCACATCGGTCGTAAGGACAAGCCACCTGATAAGGATCATTGCATTGCTGGGTGGCATCATTGAAAACACTATTTGTCGGGCATTTTCCCCATGGTGGGGTGACGACAGTGTCGTCCTTACAAACGAAGTATCCACGGCATGTTTTACCATCAGGGAAGAAGGTGGGTTTCGTAACAGCAGAACACAAGCCTGGAGCAGGTGTAGGACCTCCGGGTGCTACAGTTGTACCTGCGCTTGCACATGGTACGTTTTGCGGGAAATCACAAAGTGCAGTGTATGCATTGTAGTAGTAGCCCGAAGGGCAGGTACCGCTGTCAACTACTTGGCCACCGGCGCATCGAAGCCAGCCATCACAACTGGTTGTGTCCTTAATAAAGCCATTTTGTGCTAGAAGACACGGCGAACTAGCGGTACACTTTGAAAACTGACTGTATATACATTCATTGGTAGACGGTTCATAATATTGCCCTGCTGGACAGCTAGCGGTATAGGTTGTGCCTTCGTAGCAATAGCAGTAGTTTTGACAATTATAGGGATCAGCTTTGTAAACTCCTGTAGTGCCAGCGCACATGGTTGTGATGTTGGAGCTGCATGATACCCGATCTGGGTAATCACAAGTTCCACTGGGTGCATCGTAAAGTAGACCGGTCTTACATTCTCCATAAAGAGGAGAACCGTTTAGGCAGTATGCCCACTTTTGACAATTCTCCGGATTGGCAATGAAAGATGCATTCTTTACAACAGCACAAGTTTCGTCAACCGTTAGAGCGTCAACATGGGGCACATGGAATGCTATAAAGGCAGCGATGATTAGCGGAAGGGCAGTGTTGAACATCGAAGGGCCTGAAATTAAAATTATTGGATGGTAGAAATCAACTTTTTGTATTTTGCATATTAACGTTTTTAAGTCAATAAGAAAACAGTCGAAAGATTGGTTAATAGCAATCGCACACGAGAAAAGGACTTCAATATTACACCTGCATAAGTTTTTGTGTATTTGCACGTTTACAACGAACCTAAACGAGTTTTCGACCCATAGGAACGTACGTGTGCTATGGCCCGATGGAAAATTGAGAAAAAGCAATTGGTAGGCTTTGAATTCACGATACGTAATCACAAAATTAACACGATATTGAAATAAAATAACTATTTTTTCTAAAACAGTCATTTTTTTCCGTGTGTTTCTAATTTATCCTTATTAGTTCCACAATCACTTTTCCTTATGCATAGGATGCCTGCGTATCATTTAAGTCACTTTATATACCTTCCATTTTATTTTTCTAAGGATTTCCTTCGTTGATTTTATTTTAAAATACTATGCGAAAGATGTCCTCTTCGTGTATAAGGAGGCTTTCTTAGTCTTTATATCCTCAAACACCGACTGACTGAATAAACAATTTTGAATGTGGCCTTTAAATAGGTTTGACTTTGACTGGGTACTTGTTAAATAAGTCATCTCGTTTGAGTGGTTAATTTTTTTTTCCAATTTCCGACTTAACTAGTTGTTTAGGTGATTCTCACTATCGAAACATGGCAATTAAGACCTTTTTGCTTTGACTTTTTTCCCCATTTTTTAATCTATTTGAATCGGTATGCGAATTCTGTTTGAACATAGGCAGGAAGTTTTGCACGAAAATTGATGCGTGTATGCTTAGTTTGACAGATTAGATAATCGCTAGTTGCGGGTGCTTCGGCTGATGTTTTTTCCTTTTTGGGATGTAATTACATTTAGAACAAGAAAGTCTGTGTAAGCAAAGGTCATGGAAGTTGTGGAATCTAAGTTTGAGTCAGAACGTGAACATTATGGGCTTTTAATATGCTATGGCGCAATGAATTGAAATAGATATGCGTAGAGCATGAGAGCGTTGTTCATCAGAATAGCTGAAAGCGATGCTGTAGAGCAAGTATCTAACGTGGCCTTTTAGCCAAAGCGTAAGAAGCACTCATTTAAATTTTGAGACGCACTATCTTACATCATAAGTACATCGTTTGTTTGTTTCTGTCATGGTGCTAAAAATTTGCCATGGTGCCTTTTTGCCTAAAAATGCCTTTTTTTAATAGTTGCCGATTTGTCAAACTGCTATGCTATTTTTCTGCGCTTATAATTTAAGCAAGTCTAATCCTAGAGACAGGCGAGAGTCTCGTCTCAGTGGTGGTAACCAGAGAATTCAAATCTAGAAACAAAGGACCGGTGGTGGTAACTTGTAATTGGTAACGAGACCAGTGGTGGTAACTAGAAAATGCAAATCTAGAAACAAAATACAATAAAACAAGTAAGTAAGTGCAAGAATTCGTCTGTAAATTCTTAATACCTAACCCTCTTTACCCTGCAATACCAGTTTTGTGCCTTTAAAAAAAGGCGTCCTCAAAAAAAGGTGTAAGCTTAAAAGTAAAATTAAATAATTCTACTTTCATCTCTCTGCATAAATAATGCACATGAAACTAACATCATATGATTCTAATTTCGTTAGAATCATGAGAAAATTCATTAAAAGCTAAAATGAATGCTTAAAAAACAGTTTCTTCCAAAAAACGCCCCCTAAAAGTGGGTGGAGCTCAACGCTTTGTATGTAACAATCTTAGTAAATGACAATATCTTTAATATTTAAGATAATTTTTTTTTTCGATTTAGAATGAATTTTCCGAGAAAGCAGGTTTTTATGGATTTATAATTTTAAAAGTTAAAAAAATTTTCCGAGAAAGCAGGTTTTTAAAGATTTATAATTTTAAAAGGGGCATGGTGGATGGTGTGGGCCTTTTTGGTTTAATAAAAGGCTTTGGGAAAAACTATTGCCTTGCACCAAAACTTGAGGCCCTACGAAAAGGCGTAGACAAGTCTAACTTGACCAAAAGGCGATTTAAATAAAGCGTAAATTCGAGGTGTTCTGACATCCATTCCATGTCAATTGTGGGCGCATGTCAAACTGAGGTCGGATCGTATCAATTTTGATGCACAAAAAAAGATCCATTATACACTCTAAGTTTCAGCTCAATTTTAAAGACCAAAAAACTCCACTCATACAGACAGGCGGAGGCAGACAGGCGGACAGACGAACAGAAGGACAAACGGATGGACAGATGGACAGACGGACAGACGGACAGACGGACAGACGGACAGACGGATAGACGGACAGACGGACAGACGGACAGATTGACAGACGGACAGACGGACAGACGGACAGACGGACAGACGGACAGACGGACAGACGGACAGACGGACAGACGGACAGACGGACAGACGGACAGACGGACAGACGGACAGACGGACAGACGGACAGACGGACAGACGGACAGACGGACAGACGGACAGACGGACAGACGGACAGACGGACAGACGGACAGACGGACAGACGGACAGACGGACAGACGGACAGACGGACAGACGGACGGGCACGGCTTAACGGATTCACCTGTTGGTCTCGATCATATCTCTTGAAGGTCGTCTTAGGAGTCTACAGTGATTCTTCCGGTGCGATACAAACTATGCATTAAAATTAATAGCTATACCCTGGGTCAGGTATAAATATTTCGAAACAACAAGCAGGAAAGTATAAAAGTGCGAGTGTTTTTGTCAAAGCTTCAGATCGTCGGCAACGTGATTTTCCATCTTGATCTTACCAAATGGATAATATATTAAACCAAATTTCAGCTCCCGCCTGTAACGAACTCAGAATTCAAAGGCGCGTTACAGGCGAACTGTAACGATCTTCTAAAAACCCGAACCTTTCTACAAAGGAACACGAAATCTTGTTTTGTTTTGGCTTGAACTTATTGATTGGAAGTCAAATATGTGTAAGAGCCACGTTCTTAAAAGTGGGCATGGAGTAAGTAGAAAATTTTTTAAACTTATTTCGTTAGAACTGTGATGAAAGGTCTTAAAAACGTAAATTTTTGCCAAAAATAGACCGTCAAGTATGAAGTCATACACGGAGCGGTGCGTCGGCTTTTTTTGAAGGCTTAGCGTAGAACTATTTATTGCTTAGTTTGCATTATAAAATGTTGTTAAGTATATTTTCGACTTTTTTGCTCTTCTTTTAATGACGATTTTGGACTTTATGGCATTTTTCCAAGCGCATCTCGATAACCCATTTGTTTCGCTGACATAATATTAATAGAATATTTCGAATTTTAAGAAGATATATGGTACAACAAAGAAATCAATCAAAGATCTCTGATTTAAACTGTGCCGGTATTAAGTGTATTTGTGTGTGTGAAAAAGGTGTGTGGGAAAAAGGTGCTCATGATGGATAAGCCATAAGCGCAGCAAAAGTCCAACAACTTTCCTCCGTTCCTGTTTTGATCCGGGTCACTGTGCCTCCCAAGTATTATCGTCCGTACCCACATGTGCATTGAAGTCACCTATCAGAAGAAAGGAATCCATTTCTGCCACTCTGTCCAGGGCAGCATCAATTTCGTGCAAAAAGGACTCATACTCTGACTCTCGATTTGGTGCATAAGCCTGAACCAGAGCCAGAGTCGATCGTTCAAGCTTAAGCTTTAAGATCAGAATCCTTCCCCCTAACGGAATGACATCGAATACATTTTCTGACAACCGGGGGCTTGTGAGTATCCCCACACCCGCCTTGTGCAGTCATGTGATTTGGGACGCCAGACTAGAAGAGTTTCCACCCATCATCGAGGTTCCACCCATCATCGGGTTCCAGTCTTTGGTTCTGGAACCCTTCCACTTAGTTGAGGAGATGCCAGTTGCATCGAGCTGATACTTTTTGGCCTCCTCAACCAGTTCAAGTTCCTTCCTCGTTATAGACAAGACTAGCTCCAGTTCAGGCCTAGCTCCAAAGGGTGCCCTGGATTACAAGGATCAGCAAATATCCGAGGCTGGGTGCATTTTATACCTAGCTGCCAGGTTTGAATTCGGCCGATCCTAACCCGGACAACAGACGCCGACCAGGAAGCCGCTCGTCCCGAAAAAGACGCTCCTGGATTTCTGTTATTTGAAGTTTAGCCGTCCCTCTGGGATCAGACTCTGACCAACGAGCCGCACAATATGTAACAGACGCTGCTGGATTTTATTTAAACCTTCGGGCTCATCTTTTTCAGTTAAAACTTTACGGACAAGGGTGGCGTCCTTTGGTTAGCTCCTTGGTAAGCTCCTTTCCTCCCACAAGGAGTTTATACTCCTGGACAGCATCACTTATGCCTGAAGATTACTTACTCCAGTGGATTTTAGTCGGCTTTTACGATAGGCATACCTTACCTCAAGGCTATTCTTAAGCCCGACCTTGCAGGGTATAAGTTCTAAAATCGTTTAACTAAAATTTGATTTTAGCCTTTGCTTAGTTCTTGCCTGCTATATGTGTTAGCACATTATCGGCCTTTTAAATAAAGTGATGAAAAAGTTAAAGACACGTCGAAAATGGGTATCGATTTTACATCCGTTATTTCTCAAAATTTTTTCAATATTTTGCGAAAATTCGATTTTATTATGAAATTTCAACACTTCGTCCCAAATTAAAACATGCACTTAAAATATATTCGATTTTCATAAAAATAAATAAATAGAGTGGCGCAACAGCTCGAGGTGAACCAGGGCCAACTTCTCAACAATGTATGCTGTGTGTGTTTATTTCTTCACATACAAGGGGACCTACAATATTTTGCCGAATCCGAACTTTGAGAAGTTTTTCAAGACAATTGATACTCTCGGAGGGCTTGTCAAACCTTCGCGGAGGTGGGGACCGTGAAAAAGAACAAGTCTTTTTTTTTAGGTGACGATGGCAGTATTCGAACCCAGACCTCCGGCGTAGTAAGCACACACACTAACCACTACGCCACGGCACCCCCCGGGTGGTTTTTTAGCACGTGGAAATAGGGGTATAACTTTCATCTTTCTAGTACTTACATATCAAAGGTTACAGGTGCGGACAACGGAGCGATACCATAAGAGGTCCTTTTTCCACTTTTGGACGAACCGCTTAAACAGTTCTGCCTAAAAGCAATCACTTAAAGTGAGCGGAGCTCTAAAGTCTAAGCATTGTATAACATACTTAGAAAATGCCAATATCTTCAATAATTGTCTTGGAATATTTTTTCGGCGGTCCAATTTCGTGTTAATTTCGAGAAAATTCGAGTTCCTATGCGTTGTTTAGCTTGGCCAAAAGGTCTTTTGAAGTAAAATCTAAATTAGAGGTTATCTGACATTGGAGCCAAAAGAGGGCAAGGATGAGCGTTGGCGGGTTAAACCAATTTTAACACTTTATCTGCGCAACGTAAAAACCCGTGACCAAGTTCTAGTTCTCTAGCTTGATTTAAAAGACATAAAACCTTTATAAAATACAGACGGGCGGACAGACGGACGGAAGGGTGGATAAATCAATTCACCTGTCGGTCTCGAGCATATCTCTAAAAGATCTAAGGGGTCTACGGTGATTATTTCAAGGTGTTACAAAGTTTGCATTAAATTTAATATACCCTAGGTCGGGTATAAAAATGCAACCTCTAGCTTATTAACATATGAAAGGACGGACAGGTCAGGCGGACAGACATAAATAAAAATAAATAGAGCGGCGCAATAGCTCGCGGTGAACCAGGGCCTACTTCTCAACAATTTATGCTGGTTTGTTCTCCTGTAATATAGGTACCCCCCTAGCTACCTTCAAATTACAGCTCAAAAATCACAGCATACAAGAAACTAACGCCAGATGGAGGACAGGCACCACTTGTTTCACCTCCAAGCAAATCTGGCCTCGCCTCGATCCAAAAAGATCAGATAGCTTGATCTCCTTAAAGAGATCCAAAATCAACACTGCAGTGGGAAATATCACCGGACACTGCCTATTGGGTTTTCACGCAAAAAGACTAGGTCTATTGTCAAACGACTTTTGTAGAAGCTGCCTAGATGAGGAAGAAGAAGAAAGCGTACGACACTTTCTCTGTTGCTGCCCGGCACTCGCGTCGTACATTAAATCCATACTAGGCTTCTACTTCTACGACTGCCTAAGCGATCTAAGTGAAACACTGGTCAAAAAGCTACTGAAATTCACTGAAAAGACTGGCTGGCTGTCATAGAATACACGCCAACCTACTCCCTTCGTCATATACCCACGTGGCGGTACAATGGGCCTACTTTTTGGCCTAGGTGCATTTAATAAGCCTCTATTCTACCTACCTATGCTGGTGTGTTGATTTCTTCACAAACAAGAGACCTTCAATTTTTTGCCGAATGCGATCGGCACTTTGAGAAGTTTTCAAGACAAATATTACTATTGGCGGGTTTGTCAGATCCTCGCGGAGATGAAGACACTGAAAGTTTTGCTTCACGTAGTTTTTCACGGGACCATGGTAGGATTTGAACCCAGAAGACCGGCGAAGTAAGCAAACACACTGACCGCAACGCCACGGCACCCCCCAAATGTAGTTAGTGATTCTTAATTTTTCTTCTTGTTTACCCAAAGATTTGCATCGTATTGTCAGTAGTTCATTTTTTTTTCGCTGCTGTCTATGAATGGCCATAACGCCTTTGTGTTATCACAGCTCAGCAGATTTTACCTTTTGGAAAATATGTTTCGCCAAATCGGTAAGTTACTCAAAAGAAGGCGTTTCCCAATTTTATATATAATTAATTACTAACTTACTTAAGGTGGCGCTACAGTCCGGGGTGGACCTGGGCCTCAGCCAACAAGCTTCGCCAGCCAGCTCTGTCTCTAGCTAGCCGTCTTCAGTTTCGCACGCGAAGTTGGCTGAGGTCCCCTTCCACTTGCGTGGGCCACCTGAGTCTCGGTGCTCCTCTACCGCGTCGTCCCTGCGGTGTGGATTCGAAGATTTTCCGGGCCGGGGCGTTGGTGTCCATCCGCTCTAGATGACCCAGCCATCGTAGACGTTGTGTTTTGATATATAATTAATTAGTAAATTAAATAAGGAATCTTATGCAAGCATGCGTCCAGTAATGCTTAGATGATGTGGTGGGGGACTCCTGCCTGGTGGAGTATTCCGTCAGAAATGGAAAATAGCATAATATTACGCAAATGGGAACGGGAAGCCAAGATGGTTTGACTGGCAGCCAACCAGACATTTGATGTCACCATACACATTTACTTCACTGACCCACTCAACGCTTTCGATAAATCAAATTAAATCGGAGAAAATAATTCGCAAGCACGAATATGAATGATCGACCTAGGGCCGTAAGGAGAAATAAAATTTTAACTATACTTGTTAAAGAAACTTTTTCGGAGTCTGGTAAAAATAGTTTTTTCGTGTGTAAAAGTTTCGCATTTTTATGAGCAGGCGCAGACGAATCACGAAGTAAAAAGGCTCTGCACCAGACATTGCATTTTCTGTGATCCAACCTCCTCCCCAATTTTTGTTGATTTCTAAGAATAAATGTTACAAAGCCAATTTGCAGCAGTTTTATTTTGAAGATTTATTAATTTCCACAAAAAACAAACGGCCGATTTTTGGATTTAAATTGTCTAGAAAGTCAGAACCACATGTCCGAACTTCTTCACTCCACACAAGCCATGTAAGCGATGAATTTCTTTGAACAACTCTGTACCTTCTCGTCAAAGTAGTAGTTTTCTGGGCATGTTCCTTCCGAAGTGCTCACTCCATCGTGACAGTATGTGTATTTGGAACAATCGCCCTGCTTGTTGGCGAATTTGTTGCCCATGCCTTCGCAGCGATCATACAGGCATCTAACATTTGCGCGATCCTTGCAAGAGAAAAGGTTTGCATCAAAGAATTTACCATCGGCACACTTGCCATAAATGGGATTCCGGTCGGCCTTGCCATTTTCCATCTCATCACAGTAGTAATATCCACTGCAGGTTTTCTCGTCTGGGATGAAGCCTACAATCGGTGATTCGTCGCTACCGCACATGTAGTTGGCAGGCGATTCAGTGGTTGTTTCTGCAAGGACACAATCGCTATCCTCCCATTCGCCGCACATTTTGGTCTTACGGCTAAAGTAGGTGCCAGTGATGCATTGAGTTGTCTTCAGGACGCCCTTGCTGCACTGTCGGAAAGCTGTGCAGGAATTTGGATCGGCCATGCGGATGTTGTCGCCAACAGACAAGCAAATCGAGTTCAAGGCGGTGCTGTTGTCTTTCTCAGGGCAGGCGTAAACGGTATCATAAACGCAGCTCGATGAGGCTGGCTCGAAGTTCAAACCCTCTGGGCAGGAGGAATACTGCTCGACACCATCCTTGCAGTAAATGAACCCGCTGCATAGCTCGGGATGTGGAAGGAAAACACCAGACTTCGCATTGGCACATGGCGCCTTGCTGCCACCAGCGTAAGGACAATCCACGTTGCTGCTCTTTGCGCACTTTCCTGTGTTTTTATCGAAGAACCAACCTTCGAGGCAAGAACCCTCATCGATGATTTCACCGTCGTAGCCACATTCGGCCCAGTCAACGCATGTATTGGCCTGGAGTATTCTTGTGTTTGCCGGGACGAGCAAGCAAATTTCAGTCAAGTTTACTGTTGGAACGCTGGTGCAGATGCCAATATGTAGGCAGAGCAAGCACGAAGCCAGGGCGATGAACGAGCAGGACATTTTAAGTTTGCTTACAATTTCTTACTTGTAAATTTTTTCGTTATGTGCGATTTCAAGACTGTTGCTCGACTGATGGGCGGCGATTGATTGTCAGCAGTTAAATACGTACCTTGAGCGATTTGGGAGTGCCTTTCGATGTTATGTTCGTCTAATTGATTGCTGAAGTTCGACTTGAAAGAAAGTCAAAGGTACAAAAGTTCGATGGGCCTGGGAGGTTTCCTGCTATGAATTTTGACGATAAAAACGGACAAAAAAAATTGGCGATCGAAAAGCCGATAGCAACGCGGTGTCGGTTGAAAAGAAAGACAATGTAGATCAATATCGCCTATAGTCGAGATCGGAAAACATGAAGCCATACATCTTGATAAGAGAGCGGAATTTCATGCGTGTAATTACATTAGATGTGAACAACAGTGACTAAGTGGGCCTGACAACTGGTAACACGGTTGATATGGTTCTCGATCGAAGATGTCTCTGATGAATGGCGCTGCCTTTTTCGTGTCGATCGGTTTAGTATTGAGTTCTAAACATGTTTTTATAGGTAAGCAGCAAATTTTTTAAGGACAAAAACAAACTTGATACTCTTGTGACTATCTTCGAAAGTTAAAATCTTTTCCGGTCTTCTGACGTAAAAACTGAACTTTTGGCATCTTATCGTCTATAGTGTAGACGGAAATTAATTCAAATCGTTTGCGATAACTTAAAAATCACAAGCTTCTGTTCGTGCGTTTTAGATTTTCATACATGTATGATTATCTCGCAGAGATCATCTATTCAAAACAAACTGATTCAGTATCGACTTATAATCTCAAAAGCTTCATTTTATCTTGCTCCGAATTGTTTTGGGTGCCAATTGCACAACTCAGAGGGCTGTGCAAAGGAACCCCCTCGCAGTCATTTAATGTTATTCATCAATTATAACCAAAAAAAAAAATGCCAAATGACTTTAATGAATTATCAAATTAAGAATCGGATATTTAGGAAAAAGTTATAAATAAGGGGCTTCCACAGTACAAGTTCTATCTGCGAATACAGCCTATTGTATATCTTCAGCTTTCATATTCCCAAGACATTCAATCTGTGATAAGATTAGCGACAAAGATCTCAACATTTCTAATCGAATTTCGAAAAACATTAAAGTCCAGTACCTCAATACCAATAAAACAATTAAAAGTATGTTATCCGTAATTGTTTTTTAAAAAAAAAAAGTGTGACTCTGATAACATTGAAAATTATTATTAAAATGATGAATCATTTATTGGGATATTATATTGCGAAATTTACTACTTTCCGTTTTGTTAGTACTGTGTCGAAGAAAAACACCAAATAAAAAAGGTACATTACAGGTAGCTTTTGTATAAAGTTGAATCTCGGAATCCCGATAATCGAATTTCGAGGTGGGACTTTTTCAATCTTCTTTTTGCACAATTTTTTGTTCAGAAATATGAAGGCAACCGAGGCTTTTTGAATTTTCCGAAAAGGCCGGCGGCGTGCAAAACAGCGATAACGCCGGTACTGTAAGCCACCAATGTTGCCATTGATTTTAATTCGTTTGACAACTCGCCAGAGACTCTCGCTCGCTCTCTCGCTCTTGTTGTGAAACATCCATCTCTCTATCAATTTCTACTCGCACCTCCCCGTGGTGAACACCGGGAGTATCTAAGTACCTCAACTGGAAATTGGGTATTAGTCCCTTTTCTACGAGCCAGACCAAGGCAAAAAGAGTTGAGCTTTAAGGATGTGACCTAGGGCCTCACGTCGATTCGCATCAAGGCTAGATTGTGGGGTGCCGTGGCGTAGTGGTTAGTGTGTGTGCTTACTACGCCGGAGGTCTCGGTTCGAATCCTGCCATCGTCACCTGAAAAAAAAGACTTGTTTTTTTCACGGTCCCCACCTCCGCTAGGGTCTGACAAGCCCTCCGAGAGTATCATATGTCTTGGAAAACTTCTCAAAGTGCCGTTCCGATTCGGAAAAAATTGTAGGTCCCCTTGCATTTGAAGAAATTAACACACACAGCATACATTGTTGAGAAGTTGGCCCTGGTTCACCTCGAGCTTTTGCGCCACTCTATTTATTTTTTTTATTTTAGCCTTATATGCGCGCATGACCTGTATTGGCTCCTACAGAGCGATTGGTAGCGTATACGCAGTTCTCGCATCTCAACATACGTTAAGAAAAATTGAGATCTCCCGACCGGGTTGATTGATCGGGAGATCTCAATATTGACCATATGCAATCCACTTAATACAAATACACCCATGAAGTATCATGGACTCGGATCACTACCTCGTTTTAGGCTACCAACGCCTAGAAAAAGAAATATTGTGAGGAAGTTCAACGTCGGAAGGCCACCCCAATTGCCAGAGACCGTCCCTCTTCAATCAAGTCTCTCAAAACCTTCTACGAAGTCCTATGCATCCAGCATCGAGTGTTGATAGCCAGTGGCGAAATTTCCAAAAGGCCATCAATGAAAACACCGCGAAACATCTGGTTTGACGATAAATGCCGGCAAGCACATGCAGCTTAACGAGATGCATATAAAGCGACATTGCACAGGAGGCCTTGAGCTGCTCGCGAGCTCTACGAACAGAGAAAGAGAGAGGAAAACCTGCTTCTCTTAACGAACAAGTTAGTAAGTGCAAGAGTTCGTCTGTAACGAACTTCTTTACACCCGACCCTCCCAACTAACATACTCTTGGAAATTACACCCCAAAATCGTCAAATTACCTCTTATTAGACTCTTATGATACTCTTCGCTCTTATGATACTCTATGATACTCAATGCTCTTAATATACTCTTCGAGCACACCATCGTGTTATAAAATCCAAAAATTATCTTGTAGCACTCTTCTTAGAGCAGGCTTTCCTATGGCTCTTAACTCTTTTTACAAAAGTTTAAATAGGTCTTATTAGTCTCTTGTTATAAGACTTCAACTCGTGTAGAGCTTAAGTTTTGTATTAAGAGTTTTTCAGAGCTAAAATCATCCAACAAGAGTGTAACTCTTGTAAGGAGAGATTTGCTCCGAATAAAATCTAGTCTTATAAGACAACTTCATTTCTTCGGTCAATGCCTGTTCTGAGACCGAAAGGAGATTCGACTAAGTCATGTCCATCCGACCGTCGACGGTACGTCCGTATGTATAAAACTTTTAGGCCTTCTAACTTTTAAAAATACTTTTTTGTACACTATCCGATAGGAAAGGAGGTATAGTTTGTCACATGGCTTGTAACATGGTGAAATAATAATGGTAGACCCCCAACAGCTTGAGGATCGAGATCGGTTCAACCATCGGTTGAACCATGTTCGTCCGTCCGTCCGTCTGTATGTTGCATGCTTTTAGGCCTTAAATTTTGAGCTAGGGAGCTAGCCGTCATATGCCCGTCATGCATATGTAAGCATACTGTAAGCATCTGCTAATAAATGTAAGTAACTAAAAAGAAAAAAATTATTGGTAAACCTCCTCCAGTGGGCGTGGCATCAATTTTAGGGGTTAGTTTTCAAATGCTTTTATTTAAAATTTTTGCTTAAAAAATTCCTTAATATTTTATGTAGAAAGCACTCAGTTCTATATTTTGTTGATATAAGACTTTGGACCGCGCCCACATTTGGAGGTTGAATTGAAGAAAAAAACCTTAAAGTCTCCAGAAAAACGTAATTTCAACTGGCCTTCAGCCTAATTTAGGAAAGAATAAAGAAAAAAAATTAGCAGGTATGGTAAACGAGACTTAATTTCAGATCTTGTTTGTACAAAGTTTTAGTCGTTCGATTTTTCAAAAATATTGAATTTAAACCAAAAAACTGCATTTATTCGAATATATAAGCGTAACTTGGAAATAAATGTGCTTATACTGAGAGTGTGTAATTAGGGGCGGTTCGTCCACGCCCCTTTTCGAAATTTGCACTTCTTATAAAATGCCAGAAAATAACAATAATATCAGGCATTTTACAATGTGGGATAGAATGGGGTATTCAACGGTCCGTTTTACGGACTGTAACTCCTGCGTACACACTGTAGCACTTACTCAATGTTTTTTTTTATTTTATGAGTAACCGTTTTTCAGGTATTTTGGCCTAATGATGCCAAAAGGCGGGGCGATGTTAGTTTTTTGCAACATGATCCGATGGACAAAATTCCCATAGTACCACTCTGAAAACTAGAATATCTCGAAAAACGTAATTCTCACGAAAAACAAGTTAGAAACTTTTTTGTCGGGAATTTTTAAAGCTACTCTTTTGTTTTTAAAAAAAATTCTGTGTTGTTTACCGCGATTCTTATGAAAAACTGTTTCCTGTGAGCTTTGAGTCCCGGTAAAATTTTTTAGCAGTACTCGGATCGATTGGGACATTTAACAGTTTGTTAAAAGCCAAAATATCGTGCTTTGTCCCGATATTGAGCTTTCCGGGAATTTTCTCGAAGTGCAATGTCTATTTTCCCTGGGCCATATTCCCAGTAGGAAAAGTTTTGGGTGCAGCCTTGTCTTTTTGTTTAAATTTGAACTTTAAATCGTCCAAATATTTTCGCCTACAGAACGCGACACTTTGGTAACACTCTTGGACCTTTTGGTAACTATACAGAAATACTGGTAGCTGCGTAGCCCTTTCTCATAGAACATGTTAGATAAACTCCCTGTAGACGCTTCCAAACATCTCTATTAAGACAAGAGCAGGTGAAGTTTTGGTCTAAATTCAAAACACTGATCAAAAATAATCCATAGGATGTTTACATGATTTAAACAAGCCAAACCACTAATATCATGTCTTACATGTCGGTCGAAAATAATTTTTGTCACTATCTTAGCTATAACGCAGGTATAGCACGCAGATCTATGTTTGGTTTTTACGCTCAGTTAGATCTTCTTTTTTCGAAAGCTTGATGATCAACCTTTTTTTTTCTAATCCTTTGGGGAACAACTAGCCACCCCTGTCCGCTCAATGAGGGTGTGTAAAAGCTCCACCGACGATCTTGGAGATGCTTGGATTATCAGATATCCCCCCAAAACGTGCAGGCTACAAATAATTAAACTTCTTTTTCGAGGCTGACGGCAAGGTTTTGTGAAAATTGTTAAACATACATAAAGCAAGGTAAGTGAGAAAAATGTGCCTCTGGTGTTGGCTAATGAGTTAAGCATATTTTTTCGACCGCAAGATCAAATAAACTCATCCTTGTGATCGGTGATGTAGGTATGCTTCCCAATTCTCGTAATCATTATTCATTCTCTTGCGTAATTAATTAATCTTTTCCCGCAAGAGTTCTTAAATCAAACCGAACATAATTCTATGTGTTCTGTGCGTTTTCTAACGAAGCAAAACAAACACACCTTTTATTGACAGCTGGGTACCCCCAATATACCCAATAAGCAATCTACACGAAATACTTCCACTTCCGAATTTTGAGTTGGAATTGAGGACGGAAATCCAAAGTAAAAGATGTACTCTTTACTAATACAATGAAAGAGCAAAACTTGCGTATAGACGGAATATAACGTGAAAACATAGTTACCCTTCCCTTTTCTACCTATTGCAACCTTTCGCAGCTATTTCATAGTTTTCAGAGCATCGATATTAAGAGCTAGAAACAATAATGGTGGCTGTGCGAAGCGATTTATGACGCGTTGTGGTACTTACGCTATTTCAAAAATTGGAATTGAAATACGCCGTGTCGGTATAAGTGATCAGTGTAGTGAAAAACAAAGTAGTAGGTAACTATGTAGATAACTATGTAGGTACGAACAAATGCCATATGATTTGCATACAAAGAAAAAAAACAAAACAAAGTACAAACAAGTATAGCATATAATTTGCGCACTAAAAAAATTCAACCTCCATTGCAGAAGAAAAGAGTTCTTTTTGCGTGAAAATCAATACAATTCTCCTTCGGAAAAGAGTACGGTTCGTACTTGGAAGAAAGTATTGCGGTTCGTGACTTGACATCTTAGCTGTCAGTTTTACTAACACATTCACATACCTGGAACTTTTGTGACACTTTTCATTGGTACACTTATTGGGATGCGCAGAAAGGCTGATGTTGCTTTTGATGTGGTTGTTCCTGTCAGAAAAGTTAAATGCAATAATGTGTGCACACTGCAAAATAATGATGGCTGTGAATGTTGATACTGGTGGTTGATGTTGATCAAGTTGGTCTCTATGTATCTACTTTGTGCACCGAAATCCCATATTTTACGTTTTGTTTTTTCTATTTCTGGGATATTTCATTTCGTAGATTTAAAAAAAGGCTGGACTTAAAAATGAATTAAATTATTTCTGAATCTGACTTGCCCGAGGGATAAAAAAAATGCATGTTTACAAGCTGATGTGCAGATGACGTGCGTGATTCATTGAGAAATGTCACTTTTAATCTTCCTACGTTAATCTCTGTATTATGTGCGGTGGAAACACCATATTAGCTTTGGCTTTGGGCACAGCTTTAAAAAGTTTTGTCGCGATGTTATGCTGTCAATATTGGTTTTCATATCACTGGGTTTCAAGCATGTCAAAAGCCGTCAAAGTTATTAACTCGTAACACACAAAAAATTGGTAGATTAGGAAATGACAATTAATGGCGACAGTTAAAACTCCTTGTGGCATTTTCCTGATGCCAAATCTTTTGTTATGCCTATTTTAAATTTGAAAGTTTGATAGGATATCGTAAAACTGATAAAACTTTTTAATGCCTAACCTTAATAAAAGCAAACAAAATATCAAATTTGTCAAACTAATTCCTAACAGGCTCAAGTGCTTAGTTTATTTGATGTCACATCAATACATAACAAATTCTTGAATTTTATCTACCACACATGTATTAATTTGGGCATTTATCTTGTTCTTTCTTACATAAAAAAAAAATGTTTACCTATTTGCCGACCTTATTGTTTTAAGCGATGACCACATTTTGGTCGAGTCTTCCTAGTTGGGCGGTGTTTTCCGTTAGTGTTTTATTTAACATTAGTCTTGGAGGATGGTATCAGTCTTGATTTGAAGACGGAATTTGAAGTTAATTACGTCGGCAGACAACATAATTTTGAATGATGGCAGTCAAAACTGGTGAGTTTCACGAGTGTTTTTTTGCCTTATTGTTTTGACACTTTCAAGATAGACAAGATAGATGGTTAAGTGACGAGTGTGACTTTGGATTTTTTTTAAAAAAAAGGAAAAAAAGCATTCACAATTTTTGCATCTATCTGAATATAAATTATAACAAAAAAAAACATAAAACCAACTGATAAAATTGTTCTGATATTTATATTTCTTATAGTTTTATTGAGAGCCCTACAACTGCTGGTTATTTCTTGTGTCACGCTCATTCGAGCTCTGTCCGATGCAGACTTTATAGACGTTTCAACACTGAGTGATTTTAATGCTACTTTAACATGTAGCATGGTCCAAAACGGAACATTTCTCAAAGATCCGAGAGCCTGTAACACATGGATTCAGTGCGTTGATGGAGATCCGATTTTGGGCACATGTGATACTGGTCTCTTCTACAATCGTGACACAAATGAGTGTGTTGACGCTGATTCTATAACATGCTACTCTTCCGATCCTTGTGCTACAATCTTAACAGATGGCTTTGTAGCAGATCCAAACTCATGCAATGGCTATTATTACTGTTATGATGGTAAAGGATCACGTGGCGAATGCTCCGAGGGATTGAACTACAATCCAGGTACCGAAGATTGCATTAGGAATTTCGTTTGCCCACATGAGCCTGATGCAGACAGCTGGTGTAATATTATTCCTGATAACGAGTTCTTTACTGACCTTCAAAGCTGCCAAGGATATCATTGGTGTGTCAACTACACTTTAGAAAACGGGACATGCCCCGACGGATATTATTTCAATGGCTTTTCCAGTATCTGCGACTATAAGGGTGATGTGAAGTGCAGCCAACCAGAAGCTCATCCTAATTTGCCTGGAAATGAAATTTGCCAGAAAGAGGGACAGTTTGTGTCGGACAATGCAACCTGTGCAGGATACTACTATTGCCAGGAGGTAAAAACGAACGACTTTTTGCTAATATGGGGCCAGTGCTCGAATGGAAGATTTTTTGATCCAACCAACGGCGGTGAGTGTGTTGATCGCTTACAATTTGTCTGCAAGTACGACCGATGCGATGGAATGGGTCAAACTGACATTCAGTTGGCTAATGCACCCAACGATGCGTGCACGGGCTATTTGATATGTCAGGATGGCCAAGAAATTGGCTCCGGTGTGTGCCCAAGCGATGAGGAGTACTATGATGAAGTGACTCAACGTTGTACAACTAGTGTCGTGACGTATCCGGCTTGCTTAGCAATTGTGACTACAACTACTACCCCTGCTACCACAATCACAACAATTGAGACAAAAGAAGATGTCACAACAAGAAGCACGCAACTACTTGAGACGACAAAAGATGAAACGACAATAACAGGGAGTACAACAACTGCTCAGGTCGTTGAAGACGATAGCAGCTCCAGTGAAGTCTAATCAATGAAGTTTTTGTGTAAGTTGTCTTAAATGCATTTGTATCCCTAGAAATATATGAAAAAGAGAGTTGAAAAAAGAGTTTTTTTTATGTAAGGATCAATCAACCTGATCGATACAATATTTTTTTACCTACCAACTATGTAATGAGCCCAAGTCGGTTACATAATCGTCGTTTTGTTTATGACCGATTCTAACCCGGTTTGGCAGGCCTTCTTGGATTCATCTAAAAGCTGGATTTGGTCGGCTCTGAGCAATTTCTATCCCGGAACCTACAATATCTAGTGAGCGTTTTTCATATCTCTGTTCGTCACATGGAGTTGATTGATTGAATGCACTCGTTTACAGGTGACGTAAAGGGCCTCTGTTAGCATGGTAAACAGGTGGTTGCATACCAATTTATGAAAAAAAAAATGGTTCCGGTAAATATAAACTACCTCCCTAAAGTCATACTCAATTCAATGTTTTAGTAACGATCGAGCCTCAGGTCGAAGACACACGTACAGTTCGGCTTTTGAGTGTGGGCAAAAGCAAAACTGATTACCATTTATAGCCCTTAGGATTTTTCTTGAAAAGTATCTAGGAATATGCCTAACTGGTATATACATATTATGTAGATTTTTAAAAGGCAAGACCGCATCGCTCTGAATAAACTCTGCAAGCTTTCCAGGAGTATATACAAAGTAAAATACAATTTGTCACCCACTCAGTCTTTATGAACGAACAGATGCTTTGCCAAAGTGCGGGTAAATAGCGAGCAGACCTATACTTTTGCTATATGCACAAGACTTTGCCAGGGCTCTGTTCTCTCACCTATTCTTTTCATAATATTTATGTGACCTACTGACAGGGATAAGCTCTATGGTTTTTCCAGATGACTTAACTGTCCTTACAACGCCCGATGAGGGTATACTCTTGGCAGTTGAGGTGTTTGTGACTATCTAAAATGATTCCGAAATGTACGGTATCGTATACAAATCAGAAGTAATTGTTGTTTACCGAACTTCTGACCAGTTTATGCTGCAGTAGGTAGGTACATAAATGAGGTCTGATTGAACGTAGGTGGAAAAGTTTAAGTATCTGTGAGCGGTGGAGAAATTCAATGGGTTTAACAAAAAAATGTGATATAGGGTCAAACTGCATGGTAGGTATCATTCTTTGGATGCTTCTTTATATACCGAGTTATACAGTTTGGTATGAACCTGACCTCAACCAACATATATTGCTTCCAGTTGCGCACTTTAACTTGTCCTCTCGCACTTGCTGGTGCCACCTAAAGCGAGCGAGATCGTCGATTCTGTTGCGCTGACCTTCCAGCATAGATGCATAGATCGTTTGGTAATGCTGACAATTCGCTCTTCTTATCCTAGACAAATTAAACACCCAAAAGCACAGGATTTTGATAAGACTTGTATCGCTGTAGGTACAACTCATAACGTTGCTTGTAGAGTTTTTGTTTGGCAGGCCGACATGCCAGAAGAATTAGTGCTTCCTTCAACGATCTTTGTAGAAGACCGTGGTTCACCTTCCGTGTAACTGGCCCCACTTTTGACTTGAGAAGGCTCGACTTTAAGAGAATAATGAGCTTTATATCCAGGTCAACTTGCCTAAACGCCTAGGCGAGATTGAGATTAGCTTAACCCATGTAGACAGCTACATAGTTGGCTACGTCAAAGTCATAGCTGTCTATTGTGACTGTTTGGCCGTCACATCGGTGTTTAGTGTCCCTTTTTGAGGACAACATGTACTTGGCTTTGTTATATATTCTTGAGGAGTGGAGTTAGGAGAGAATAGTAATGCTGCTATTAATATGATTGAGTAACCAGCTGTATTATCCGCACTCCGAAAAAATATGACGGCTTCAGCTTCGACTTTTTGTCAATCATCGAGAAAATCTTTCAGTCAAGTCATTGCCTGAAGTATCCATATGGCTTAGTAATTGATTTTGAAGAACATTCAAAATCATAGATATTGATTGACCATGGGTTACATGTTAGTCAGAAACACTGGCCTTATTTAGTTACTTACTAACTTAATGTGGCGCTACAGGCCGAGTAAATCTAGGTCTCAGCCAACAGACCTATATGTCCCTTTGTGGCTATTTAGGTGGGGGAACTGTATACTTACTACCAAAACCAAGGCTCTGTCTTCCGACGACAGAGACAATACGACACAAAGATGCTCTCTCTTCCCAGCTCAGCATTAAAATCGCCTTGGACAATCTTAATGTAGTAGCTAGGTTATTGGCTCATACGCTTTGTCCTTGAGCTCGTAGAACATATCTTTGGCATCGTCATCTTTCTCCTCTTTAGGGGCATGCGCGCATGGCTTATGTTGACAAATTTATCTTTAAGGCAGATCGGCAATATGCGCTCGCTCACATAGTTGGAACTCAAGGCTTTTTGCCTAATTTTCCCTGCAACAGCGAAGCCACATCCAAATAAGCGGTGATTTTGACGACTGTAGCAGACGCCGTAGTAGACGTCGCAGTTTTTCATCCTTCTTTTGTCCAGCCCATCCCATCGCATTTCTTGGATGGCAGTGATGTCTTAGGGCCTGCGATAGTTGGTCGACTGCATCAAGTCTGTTAAGGGACCTTACATTCGATATGCAGATCCAAAGCTCACTGTCCTTGTTAAATTTGCATTGGTCGTCAACAGTAAATCCGACCGAAACCTTGTTGTTGCTTTGAACCAACGGTACGATCCCGAACCTAGAAGATCAGATCCTTTATTGACTCCAAGGACCAAGGACGGGAGACGGATAACACGCTCCTTATAGGCCTAAGCTCCGAATACGTTGTAGTAGCACATAAGGTGTTGGCTAAGTAGTTCGGAATTAATTAACGAACTTCTCGACTGGAACTAGATGCAAGGAGAAGTGCCTTTTTGGAAACACTCCTCCACTCCAAAGGGGTTAGAACTAGTTGAAGTACTAGGCACCAGGTTTTCACTACGAGGAGTTGAGAGTAGGAGTTGATAGACAGAGGTGGGTTTAAAAAAAACCAGTGGGTGCTTTTATCCTATTGATTGCACATGCACACATCTATCCCCTGACTACCGAAACACATACCTACGCTAGTTAAAGTTGTTATGTAAAAAATTAAAAAGAAATTTTTTTTAATAAACTTAACTGACAAAGACTTGCCTAGTTAAAGCTCAGAATGTTTTCCTTGATCACTAAAGGTGTATATGATGGAAAGACCGGATTTCGTGTATACAAATGCTAAATTGTTTACTTAAAAAAGCAAACTGCTCTTTTGTTTTAATCAAAAGTTGGCATGTAAAATTATGTACAATTATGTGCACTCCAGTTGCACCTTTAACGAAAGCGAAATTTCTATAAAAGTTAAAAAATATGAAAAGCACAAGCTTTAGAGCAGGGAGGTTAAAATGGTGCAAATTTATTGTGATTTAAAGTACATATTACACCAGTCAACAACTTTTAACAACCTTAAAATAATGAAGGACTTGGATCCCAAAATACTACTCTTCCTCGAACTTATGTTTGTTTTGGTCTAAAAAAACAATGGCATTCTTTGTCGTAAAATAAAATGTTTTTTTGCTCCAGGCCGCGTCTAGGTAATCTCCCTGGACTCTTCTAATCGAAACAAATGTCCAAAAATTAGGTATTATTCCGCCAAGGACGGCACAGAAGACGAGATAAGTCACTGTACCACATGACCCGACTATACCCGATTATCTGGCATTACACTACTTTTCATCTTTCAATATTTTCTAACTTATACTACCGTTTAGATAAAATGTAATCTTCTGGAAGACATAGAGTAACTTATGCAAAGTGCACGTTGGGGTTAATCATCCTACTCATATTGTTATTTTGTGTCTTATTTAGACAGGTCTTAGTCATCGACACCACCTTACATTCCTATAGGTACTAACTTTCATTTTTCTGCTACTAATCTTTGGTAGCAACAAGAAACAAAGGTGCATTCTCTTTATAAATTTGATTTCCGAGAAACTTAAAATAAGTTTTATAGCCTTATCAGCCAGCGGAAGAAAAATTCCCCTCTACACGTTTACTGGAAGCATTCACTATCTTCTTTAAAAAAAAACTTGATTTATTGACGAAAAATTTATATCTGAAGATCCGATAAGCATTCGTAGGTTCATTCATTAAAATGTCTTTTCAAAATGATCTGGGCATTTGTGTACAATCGGTTCACGTCCATTGAATAACGATAAAAAAATACAATTTAGTCATAGATAGAATTATGTAATTTTAAAGAACATTTCCGACACAATCGAAGAGCGTTGAATTTATGTCATGAACTGATAAAAGTTTAAAATCGAGATGTGTTACAGCATTTTACCCTCGTTAGGTTGGGGTAAGAAGAGTCTTGAGGAACGGCCTGTCGTAAGACAGGCATACCATACATCCGACGAAAATCCGCCGGAAAAAGAAGTATTCATGATATTATAATCGATGCTGTAAGTACCTATTAGATCAATTGTGTTAGCACAGACTCCAGGAGGGTCTGATGTATAATAGTGATCATACTGATCATACTGATCCAGATTTTTATGTCTCGAAAGGCGTCATACTCCACAGAAATATATCACGCCTATATGGAGCTGATTCCATTGCAGGTCCTAATCTAATGTCCAAGATAAGCGGCCTTCTTCAATAGATAAACTCGCAGACGGACATTATACTCCTTATGGACGATAATTTCAGTGCACTTGTTCCTACCCACATAAAGGCTTGTAAGAGAGTGTTTAGGGCACGATAAACAAAATCAGAAATTAAAAGACGGTGTTAGACTTCTCTTCTGTCTTTGAAGAAGGTTTTCGTGATAGACAAGCCATAAAGTCTGAACTGATCACCTAAGTAGGTACTTAGTTAGTGTGGTGCCAATTATACTTCAGCGAAAATATTTTTTTGCCACCGGATCAAAGCTGGTCATTCGTACATGGTGGCAAGGGATACTAGATGGATTCTTGCTTCAGAAAATGGTTTGCATACGTGAGTGAAAGGAATTATTGATATACAGAGCTGAGGAACTCCCGAAATGATATACACAGACGCTACTGAGCCGGTGTCTAATATAAAACCTCTGCACAGAAACAACAAAATTTATTCCCTCAAGTGTTATGCCCTTTTATGGAGGAAACCAATGGTATAACCATCAGAGTATTTTTTGCATTTCTATTTGCATTTCTATTGCAACCAAATGCAACCTGGATATAACAGAAGCCTTCAAAGTGACCTGCACCAGCACCCTGAGGAGGGCGTTGTCGGGCCCCTTCTGAAAAAAATTCCCCTACCATCCCTATTCCTATCCCTAAATTCCCCTATATCTATTGACCACCGCCCAGATGTCCTCCAAACAAGAGTCTGTCATGGACAAGGTACTCATGAGGAAAGCAGAGTTTAGCCGCAATTCCTAGTAACAAACTTTAAAGCACGCTTCCTATACATATTGCTGCACTGTAAAAACAAGCCGACAGTAGAATGGTTGAAAATTACCACGCAGCAGCTGAAGCTATGGGAAGGTGCTGATATAAGGACCACAGATGAGGGAACATCTGCCTTGTATCCTAGTTGGATACTTTCTGAACGCTGCCGGCACTGAATCTAAAATAATAATCCAGGACACAATTTGACTGCAAAACGAAGACCTCATGATTGATTACTGGAGAATATCAACTAAAGTAAACAAGGGCATCTCGGTTATGTTGGTTCCATCGAGAAGCCAAACAATAGCAAAACGGCCAGAGAATGGACAAAATAAAATTTGTTACAGATTTTGTCAAGGCATCTTGAGAAAATCAGCACAGGATGATAAAACAACGGATGATTCATTTCGCTCAGATAACAATATGGCGTCCAAAGAGGCAAAAAATGGCGCATCAAAGTTTCAACATAATAAAAGTTTTACAAACCAACCTTCACCATGCAAGGGTGGATCTGCAGAGATCAGCTAAAAGTATGCTGCAGCAGAATTTGATCTGAGGCTCATACAGCAACCCTAGATTGACGGAGGAAGTTGGTATATGAGGCCATAGCTGAATCCTCGATATCAGATATCTTTATAGAAAAAAATATTAATAACATTTCTATTCCAGAATATACAAACAGGGGCACCACCGCCTTCAATCTACATGGTGAAAAAAGCGTAGAGGTAGTAATAGTAAACTAAGTCTACTTTCCGGGAGACGCAGTTCCGAGGATTAACGATCGAGGATTTGTTCGTCCTCTGGCTGGTTTCGTACTACCAGAGGACTAACAAATCCTCCTCATCGGCTGCGATGATAATGCCATAGTACATTTTGGGAAAAAAAATTGTACCTTTGACAAACTCTGAACTGCATAAGCTAAGAAAAGCCGCTAGGGATAAGTTCAACTGAGCCAAAAGGCGACTAGAGTAAGTACAAAGATTTGCCTTTGTACTTTCGAAACCAAAAATAATAAAGAGCTGAGGAAATCTTAACGAAGGTCGTGGAAAAACTTTTGTAGGACGCACTCTTCAGTAAGGGTTATATCTGTGAGGAAACAGGATATAAGCTTCCAAGTCACAAAAATCTTAATAGTCTGGGTAGAAAAAACAGTGTAAAGCTGATTTGTGTGCCAGGACACGAAAACTACTAGCTTTATTATTATTATTATTATTAATTTTCTAAAAAGGAATAAAATTACATTTTAATCATAAAAAAAAAACTAAGCACTAGCTACCAGGGCTTATGGCTAGTTTGAATTATATTTATATATAGTTTGCTATATTATTAAATTCGCTCAGATGTTCGAAGGCTTTAATATTTTTATCAGAAGGATGGGAAAAAAGTTCGAATAAACTACTATTTAAAATTATTTTGCTTTAAGTTTTATGATGGTAACTATGAGCTTAATAAAAGGGATACATGCAGGCCGAATGCGGAGAGCTGAGATTCCCTTTTAGGGCCCTTTCCCATCTTTAATTTCACTATGACAGATATTTTTCATCACGCAAAAAGCTGGACTATGACCATCTCTATACAAATGTGGAATAACCTGGAGGGTCTTAAAAGCTCAAAAAAAAAAAAATATCCTCAGGTATAACCCCCAAAGAGTCTAGGAAGCCCTAGAACTCCTCAGATCTGATCTAACACTGTTATGTGGAGCTCTCAGCAAAACAAACTATGGAACATCTTTGGCAGAGTGCGGCAGAGTGCGTCCTGCTGTTGCTTTCTACAAATTTAAGATAACTGTGAAAACCAGTTTAACAAAGGGTTACTATAGGGAACAAATCTCATCTTGGGAGACTATCAAGTTTGTTGAAACAGTCCTAAAAGCCTAGATCCAAGAGAGAGGTACAATAGATCTTTTCAGTCGCAGACGCAGTACAAGTGGGTATCAATTGAGTACTCGTACCTCATGTAAGTTTTTTTCAACGGCAGTCATTGTTTCTGCTCAAGATGTTTGTTGAGTGTAGCGACTTGGTTTGGTGACTGGCTAATAGAAAATAACAGTTCAGTTTGAAGAGCTTATAACTTCTTCTTCAAAAAAAAGAAGAAGAAAAAGGAAGAAACATTTTTTTTTCATTTTGAACATTTCTTTCAAATTGCAACAATTTTTTTACGCAACACTTTTTGGAGCTTTATTGGTTTCCTTTTTCATTTCCATATAGTAAGAAAGACGGAAAATATCTCAGAAAAGGAAATCACTGCGTCGATTAAATCGATAAAATGGTGGAGAAGTGGTCCAATGATTGGCCCGTGTGTCGTTAAGACTCACCTGGGACGCTTTAAATCGCCTATAACCTGGCGTGGTCATAATCAAACACTGAGATCAAATTCAATAGGGTTTGATTTGTGCTTCAGGCCTCGCTTAGGGTGTTTAGTCATATCACTTCTCAGTATCATAACATAAGTAGATATGTATGTATATGAAATAGATGTAGCAAAGCAACGAAGTTTTACTGTAGCTTTTCTGAAAACTGTTTTAATATATGCTTCTCGAAATCCTTTAAACAACATTTACTAAGCATGATTTACTAGATCTTATTAAAAAATAATACTCTATAACAATAATATTATTATTAGAATTAGAATTCCACAACAATGTTTAAAAATAGAAATTAAATTTTACTTTTGCCAAAAATAGAACATTTTTGTACTTTGGTTAGGTTCTTTCATTAGGTTCTTTGTTGAACAACTAATCCCTTTTTAACGAATGCTTTCCTGTGAAACTTTTCTAATTTTATTATCAGAACCACATTGTTAAATATCTATTTTCGATTTAACTATCGAGGCCAATCGATTTCTTTTTTTTTTTCTTTCATTTTTTCATTCAATATCAGTCACCTGGTTGGAGAATTGATTTTCCACCGTTTCATTTTGTGACAGGTGATCATTCACAGCTCATGTCAAAAATTGATGAATGTTTTCCGCAGTTTTTTAGTTAACAATGTGTCTATAAAATGGTCAAAACTACTGTCGCAGAAGTTAGTATTTCGAAATCATATTTACGAGAACAATGTTAGGTGTGAGCTAGTTGCTATTCTGCGATTGCTATTTCGTATCGGTCTAATTTACTCTTATTGCAGGTTACTACGTTATCGGCGCCTTAGCTTTAGTCTTGGTTCAACCAAGTTCAGCCCTGAATTCAACCACTGCAAACTCTGTTTGTAACTTGTTGAAAGATGGAACCCTGATTTCTGGTGGAGACGACAACTGCGCACAATACTACAGCTGCACTAATGGAACAGCCACTTCGGTGTCTTGCCCCAGCGGATATTCCTTTTCGGTTGCTAATCAAGCGTGTCTTTTATCGGGCGCTGTCTCTTGTGGCACTGCAGTCGATAATCCATGTGCAACTGCTTCTGACGGTACTTTCGTTTCTGTACCGAACTCATGCACAGATTTCTACTACTGTAAAAATAGCATTGGCTCCCGAAGCAGCTGTCCTTCAGGCTTAAATTTCGATGCCGCAAGCCAATCCTGCAATTATACGACCGACTACCCTTGCACAACGACCAACGGAGACGCCAGTGATTCCATCAACCTTTGCGCGGTTATTCCAAGTGGACAATACTTTGCCAGTTCAACATCTTGCCAGGCATGGCAGGAATGTCGCAGTGGTGCTTTAGTTGTAGGAGCTTGTCCAAGTCCATATTACTTCAATGTGAACACCGGAGCCTGTGACTATCAGGACAATGTTTCGTGCAGACAAGTCAATGGGGATACCTCAACAGGTACTGATCCTGGTTACTTGGCGGGCACGGCTTGCAAATATAACGGACTCATCGTGTCGGACAATACGACCTGCGCTGGCTATTATTTGTGCAACAATTACATTTACAGCTATGGAACATGCTCAGGCGGGCTTTACTACAATCCACCCACAAAGACTTGCGTTAATCGCCTGAATGCCATCAACAACTGTAACCGATGCGAGAACACCAATTTGCAATTTGTGAACTTGTACCAAGACAACTGTGAAGGATATGCATATTGCAGTGGAGGACGCATGACATCAACTGGAACGTGCGTTGATGGCTACTTCGACGAAGTTGCTCAAGCGTGTGTCTTAGAAGATGACGAGCCCCAGTATCCGGTGTGCAATGACTCTCTGGGAGGCGTTAGCACTTCATCCACTGATTCAACTGAATCAACATCAACTGATAAGACAACAACAACTGTTGCAACAACAACGGATAAAACAACGGATTCAACAACAACAACGCTGGCTCCCGCATAAGGTTATTGTTGGTTTTAAATATGTTTCCAATATTTTTTCAGTTTTCAAATAAATTTGGTGGAAGGACAATAAGACTTTTCGTTCATGGCTAAGAGCTTAAAATATCTTTCTAAACTGCAAAAAAAAATAAAAAGTCTGTACCATTTTAATCAGCAAATTGCAAATATATATGTATGTATATTTTGACGTTATAAAATTAGTGAAGTAATTTTCAAGTCACAAATGAGTTCGAAACTTGAAGTTCGAAAGTGGAAAATCTGCAAATACAAAAGCCTTATTCCGCCAGTCCTGTATTTTGATGCCAAGTGCTGAACAGATAGCAAAGAAGGATAAATTAAATTTATTATGCTAAATTTACTACGACAGATAAATGTATTACGATTGTCATCGAGCCCTGAATGAGTGGCTACAAACCATTAATTTAAAAAAACAGAAATTTGTCAGCATTGTCTGTTTGGCAGCAAGTATATCGCTTTCTCACTCACGCACCGTCATACCGAGGGGCTTCGTCTGCATACATATTTACCTTTTCGGAGCATACGAAGTGAGTCCGGCTCCTTTATGTACACATCTTGTTCTCTTATCCTTGTTTATTGTTTAAATAAGTTTCAACTCCTTCTTATCTCAAAAGTGTCTTTCTAACCTAGACACAAGTGGTAGTACCTGTCTAGTAACGAAATACATCTTAATACATCGCACGTAACTGCTACAATCGGTGTTGTTCTTATTACAGGCTTGGTGTCTATTCTAACGACTTTTGCAGGAGTTTCATGAATGAGGAGGAAGAAGAAACCACTCTCCACTTTCTGTGCACATGCCCCGCTCTCTCTAAGAACCGAAATCTTCACATTGAGGCTTTCTTCTATAATCATCTTTGTGATCTTATTACAATTGACCCAAAACGCGTCTTACGCTTCATAAATATCTCAAATTATTTCAACGAGTAGGCAATTTTGGACAAAAATGGACCTACATAGGTCTAAGTAAGGTGGTTTCTAAATTAAATAGGACTAGCCATTATTCTAATGTTTTTGTAAATTGTTGTAGTTTTTCACTTTTCAATAAGGTGGTTTCTTCCAACCCGACAGCCACTTCAATCAAACCTTACCTAACCTAGACACAAGAAGCGACAAGTTGCGCAGAAAAAAAAATCCTCAAGATTGTAAAGTTCGGCGTTAAAAGCTTTGTTCACATATTTTATTAATTTGGGAAGAGCTGAATTTATTTCAGAGTAAAAATCGAGGAATAGCACTCGAAGCATTTTGTTCAAGCCTTCCAGAGGAGAACTTTTTCTTGCGACAACAACGATAAATTTATTATTGAGGCGAGGATGTAACCGCGAACTTAACCGAGAATGTGCTGTACGAAAACGTGTTTGTGATTCAAAAATTGGCTCGGTTAAATCGAGTGGATCGACCAAAGCGCTTCAGCCATGAGGGTCTTCATGAGGTTCGAGACGGTCGGTTAGACTGAACTCCATCAATGGCAGAGATACCACAGTGCTTGGTATGCAAAATTCGTGGGTGCGTGCCTAGGATCGCAGAAAGGCTGCTGTGTTGAACCAGGCGGAGACCGGTAAATAAACAAAAAAAATATTGTAAAGATACCGGCAACAGGTTATCAGACAATCTGAGCTCGGGCTAAAAACCATTATTAAAGGTTCTTTTAAACCTTAAAATTAAAAATTAAAAAACCATAATGTCTTTTTGCTGCTATATTCCTAGGATTTTAAAATTTCGTTAAGGCTCTCTAAAACATGGGCTCAGCAAAAAATAAACTTGCCGCAATGTTTCAACTCAATTTTCAAATAAATAGTTACCACACCCTGCACAATAATATAGGATCGCTATCTTAAGTTTAAATTAACCATCGTATTGCACGCCATTTGACACTTTTGTGTTTTTTTCTATTAAGTTCAGCAAAGCACTCTTACCCAGTCTTATCACTACTATTAAACATACCCGTAAACGTACCCACAAGCCCGTCTGATATGAATGGTCGTGAAATGATCGCGGAAATGCTCGTCTAAAACAATTTCAATTTCCTATTCATAAAAAGTTTCTAAGAATTTTAAATTTACTACCAAAAGTCAAAAGTAACAAATTTTCACATATAGGCAGTAGTGCTCTCAGCAGCTAGGCTGAGAACCTTCTTAAAATCAGCTTTACAAAGGCTTCGATGAATATGTCGGATTTCTAGTAGCTATACCACGCTTGCATGATCCAGGAAACGGGTGGGTTGTGATATTTTCAATGATTTCAAAAAGATACCAGCTCCTGGATCACAGTTCATTTGCAATACATACATTGTTATACAAAACAATACATACAATAAGCGAATGTCAGTTTGTGTGTGGTGTAGGCGGTTTGTGACATTACCGATCTGCTTAGCAACGGTGGTCTAGCTTATAGCTATTCCTAGTAAGCTCCAAAGCTAATGCGATATGGGAGAAGTTACAGGGATCTGATCCTTTCATTGGCTCCCTGAAATTATGCGAAAAAGTGTTATAAAAAAGGCAAAAAAATATTTGTTTAATATTTTTTGAAAAATGATGACATTTGTGCCTTTTTAAAACTTTGCACATTTAATTTTTGTTTTGTTTCAAATACGAAAAAAATATATGTTACTTTAGCACAATAAAAATATACCGCCCGAAAATAATAATTTTATGAAAGTCCCGAATTCAGGTAGGTTTCTTCATATAATGTACCTACCTATTTATTTGCATATTTTTAAGGTTTTTAACGAAAATCCGCTTTTTCTGAAATAAGTAAAATTTCAGACAAAACCAATGTTCTCTCAGTTGCGAACAGTTTTCTGCCTGCAGCGAATGCATAACGAGTCTTGCCAAAATTTGTCCACCAAAAATATTTCTGTCTATCTACCCTGAATTTTTCTATCTTTGAAGCTGTTATTATTTCTGTGCTATTTTTTCGCCCTTATCGAACTAAATATACTCCACCCCTGTGGAATAGGAGGGTATAAGAAATGCAACAAAAAAAAATCAGCTTTTAAGCCCAAATTATTGGGTGTTTTGTTCCAAGGCAAAAAGCCAAAAGTTTTATGAAGATTTTTTTGTTTTTTTTCCATATATTTCAGGGTCAAAAGCGGTTTTTATTTCGCTATTTCGTTCGTTCGTATTTCAAATCAAGTCTAGAAGTCCTGGTGATGTTGTGGCCATAGGGCTGCAGAGTAAGTCCAGCGCAGCGCCTAATTTATAGAGTCTGACTTTACTACGTATCCAGAAAAATATTTGTATACCCTTCCCAGGGTATATTAAGTAAAATAAAAGCCGTAGACCCCTAAGATCCTTTAGGGCCGGTTTTTCATCCGAGTTCCGGGTTAAACCCAGATTAACTCCGGAAATGATTTTGTTCGGTTAATATTGACCCGGGATTAATCTCGACTTAACTCGCCAAATTTGGTAAGTTGATCCCGGATCAATTCTGGGGAGAGTATGAAATTCTTTGGATGTTTTTTCTGTGTGAAATGGCAGTGGCTTTGCGTGTGTCTGTGGAAAATGACTCAAACTTCTCTTCCCGAATTTTTATACCCCGTCCCATAGGCTAGGAGGTATGTATATTAAGTTTGTTACAGAGTTTGTAACACGGTAAAATAATAATGGGAGATCCCCAAGACCTTAAGGGCATATGATCGAGACCGAATTCTGAATCGAATAAGCCATGTGCGTCCGTCCGTCTGTATGTCACATGTTTTTAGGTCTAAAATAAAAACCATGAACCCGTTCAAACGTTAATAAAAAGGCGAACACGTTTCTTAATAGAAATATAAACTCTTTAATCTCCGAATTCTTTAAAGGTTGAGAAACGACTACAAAGTTAAGTTCTTTACATTGTTCTTAAGAAAAGAGATGCCCATAATGAAAGATAAAGAAAGAGCATAATGTTCTTCAATCAATAGTTCAATCTATTACTTTAAAGGCTTAGAAAAGTTAGGGTAAATCAAGATAATTTGGTAACGCAAAATATAGATAAAAATAATTCCATTAATTTTTAACATCCTCCGCCACCAGCGAAGAGGAGAGCTCCAGCGGATACAGCAGTTGAACTGGTCTACGAGTCTTGGTTCCAACCCGGGGTTGAGATTTCATGGACCCGAATGGATACAAAGCATCACCTATAGTGAAGAGAACGAGGCGAAGATTGAAGCAGATTGCGATTTACCAATGGCGTTGCTGGCACCGTCCTACAAACCTTGCAGCAGTTCACCAGCACCTCTATTTGATTATATGGGTTTTAGCTGTTGGAATCATCTGATGCGAGTAACTGGCTTTATCCTGCGATTCATTAGGCAGGGCGAAAAAAGACTGAACTTGCCATTTACTTAGCTCTCTACGTGTGATCTTATCCCGGCAGAAGCGCATTGGATCAGCTACATGCAGCTAAATTCATATAGTAGCGAAATTTATCTCTTGCAGAGAAAGAAACCGTTACCCAAGACCTCTGATTTGGCTCCGCTGAGCCCTTTCCTCAACGAAAGTGGATTTGTTAGACTGGGTGGCCGGTTACATAACATGGAAGAACCTCTAAACTTCAAGCATCCCATAATTTTGCCTGGGAAGTCTCATCTTATCAACCTGCTAGTAGATGCTTATCACCAAAAAACTTTGCATGGAGGAGTAAGCATTGTTTTGTCGGAGCTACGTCAACGGTTTTGGCTGCCAAGAGGTCGTCAGATAGTCAAAGGAAGGCTTAACCGGTGCATCGTCTGTAAAAAGTTATGGGGAAAGCCAGCTTCTCAACCCTTTGGTCCTCTCCCTGTTGATCGACTTACATCATCCAAACCGTTCAACTGTGTGGGAATCGACTTTGCTGGTCCGATTTATTATCTCAACGCCGATACCAATCAGATGTGTAAAAGCTATCTCATGGTCTTTACTTGTGCGGCTTATCGGGTTGTTCATTTGGAGATAACTACGAATTTGTCTACCGAGAGCTGCTTGATGGGATTAAGAAGATTTTGCGCACGAAGAGCTAATCCTTCAACGGTTTATTCAGATAATGCTCGTACTTTTCGCAGGGCCGCCATAGAGCTTGGAGAAATGAATCGAACCCCAGATGACGAGCTTGTTCAAGGGTTCCTGTCAAAGAACCGCATAAGATGGAAGTTTATAGTTGAACGCGCTCCTTGGTGGGGCGGATTTTGGGAGCGGCTCATTCGTTCAATCAAAAACGTGCTAAAAGTGGCGATGGGCAAAGCTAGGCTTTCGTTCGAGCAATTACGGACCTTGATTATCGAAGCGGAAGGGATTATCAACGCTCGTCGTCTAACGTATGTCAGTAGTGATCCACTTGAAGCTGCTCCGCTTACCCCCGCACATTTTTTAACTGGTTCTGGCGGTTCTACACTACAAAATTCTACAGGCTCTTCAAAGGAGATCCAGCAACTTTGGTCACTTCGTCTTAAATACACCAATTCATTGTGGACCTGTGGCGTGCAGAATATATGCAGCTTCTTTGATCACATCACCACAGCAAGGGAACTCTGTCTACCCAACTCAAAAAGGGGATGTAGTTCTAGTTTTCGACTCGAAGAGGCCTCGCATAGCTTGGAAACTAGCTATAGTAGATGATGCATTTACGGGCAGAGACGGAAAAGTTCGAGCTTGTTGGATTCGCTATGCTGAGCCCTTTCATCGACGAAAGTGGATTTGTTGGATTGGATGGATGAGCGTGTAGCAGACGATCTTATATCAAAGTGCGTTATCAAAAAGGGTCCCCGATATGAAGCTTCATTACCATGGAAGGATCAGGAAACTGCAATAAAGAACAACAAGCAGATTTCTGTAAAGCGTCTGAGTTCATTGACGACACGCTTGTCCAGGGATCAAGGCAAATTAAAGGAATATCATCAGGCAATTCAACAGCTGATAGCAGATGGCATAGCCGAGCCAATTGACACGTACAAACACAGTGAATCGCGAAAGGTGTTCTACTTACCCCACCGGGCAGTCTACAAGGCAGAAAGTACAACAACAAAGATGCGCATAGTATTCAACGGCTCCTGTCGCACAAAATATTTTCCAGCATTAAACGACTTGCTGCATGTTGGTGCTAATCTGTTGCCGAATATTTTAAAAATCTTAATTAATTTCAGACTTGGTGAAGTAGCAATAGTGGCTGATGTAGAGAAGGCTTTCAAGGCTTACAGTTCAACGAAAACGACCGCGACAGTCACCGTTTCCTGTGGCATGAGACTTTGGAATCGATCAGCACCAACTGCGTGAAAAGCCCCGCAAAATACCGAATGACGAGGGTTACTTTCGGTGTTAATTGTAGCCCCTTTTTGCTGACTGCTACTTTACGTCAACGGTTTTGGCTGCCAAGAGGTCGTCAGGGGGGGGGGGGGTGTAGAACATCGCTATGTAAAGAAGGAGAACAAAATTTACTATCGGTCGATATGATGCTCTTACCAGACGAATGAAATCCTTGTAGAGACCACCAAAAAACGGTTTCTACTGCTCTCAAATTTGGTGAAAGTGAACGTTGCTTTCCAGTCACTACAGACCAGTAGTGGTCAGAGCCAATCAAAACACTAAGTCCAGCCTCTACTTCCATGTCTGATTGATACGAATCGGCTAGCTGAAGACCTTCCACACATGGACACAATGGATCTGGCGCATTAAGAACATCGATGCAAATCTCCGGAACAACCACCGCTGTTATTACCGCACCCTTATCATCAAACTGACTGTTTATTGTGATGTTCACTTTTGGAAACATTTTTGCTGGAATTCGCCCCATACAACAACGAACAGACGTCATAGGCCTTCGCTGTCTGTACGATTCGGTTACCTCTTGCTGTCGCACCCTAACAGCTCTTCAAATACCGACGCATCAGTATTACGTCATGCATTATTTTATGCCCGGGTTTCGGCACCATAAAATAAAAACCATGAACCCGTTCAAACGTTAATGAAAAGGCGAACACGTTTCTTAATAGAAATATAAACTCTTTAATCTCCGAATTCTTTAAAGGTTGAGAAACGACTACAAAGTTAAGTTCTTTACATTGTTCTTAAGAAAAGAGATGCCCATAATGAAAGATAAAGAAAAAGCATAACGTTCTTCAATCAATAGTTCAATCTATTACTTTATAGGCTTAGAAAAGTTAGGGTAAATCAGGATAATTTGGTAACGCGAAATATAGTTTAAAATAATTCCATTAATTTTTAACAAGGTCTTAAATTTTGAGCTAGGGTGCCGACATTTCGTACGTAAGGTCCTTGTCATTCGAAACAGAACAAGTGTTAAAATTACCTCCAGAGTTTTCAAAGCTGTAAGACGTTTTAAAAGGCTGAAATTTGACGCTTAGCTTAAAAATTTAAATGGTAAACCGCCTTCAGTGGGCGTGGCATCTATTTTAAGGGTAAATTTTCTAATGCATTTTACTCAATATTTTTGCTCCAAATTGAAAAAACTTTGGACCGCGCCCACACTTGGAGGCAGAATTTAAGAAAAACCAAAAATTTTTCCAGAAAAACGAAATTTCGACTGGCCTTAAGCCTAATTAAGGAAAGCATGAAACAAAAAAATTAGCAGGTTAGGTAAACAAGACTTCATTCCAGATTCCGTTCATACAAAGTTTTTATCCACGAAAGGTCGATTTAAAGGTCGATTAAAAGGTCGATTTTTCGGGGTCGATTAAAAGGTCGATTTTAAGAAGGTCGAATTTTAACCAAAAAATTGCATTTCTACATACATTTAAGCGTAACTCGGAAATATCCGTGTTATATATTGATAGTTTGTAATTAGGTCTGGTTGGACCACGCCCCTTTTCCAAGTTTGTATTACTTATAAAATGTCAAAAATTAACAACATCAGCATCTTACAATATGGGATAGGATAGGGTATTCAACGGTCCGTTTTACGGACTGTAACTTCTGCGTACACACTACTCACTGGTGTCGAATTAATTTTCGCTCTTATCAGATTTCTCTAACGAAATTACAATTATGTAGTTGATTTTATTTTTTGGCCTACGCCCATTTTTAGAGGTGTGGCCAATACAAATAATGTAAAGTAAGAGCTTGGAGAGTTGACAATTGTGACCTGGACTATAACACTTTTTTTAAACATCTTGACTAAGACGAGTGATACCTGTCATATAGAATAACGGATAAAATGACAGCAAACGTAGAGAAAGAGGCAAAGTCAATTGGGTCAAAACTCAATGCCACAAAAAGCAAATTTATAAATACGAGAAGAGATCTATCGACTCGAGCACAAGAAGAAGTAGCTTGGTAACCGGTAGAGACACTCAAGTTCTTCCAATATCAGACGCAAGTGGAACCAAACAGCTTATGTGCCTATCAAGTTTCTCCCGCATCGGCGAACACTCGAAGGATATCTCTTCTGCATGAGGAGGACGACGCGACGTGGACGTCGTGATGCTGTAAATGGGACTATCAAGCCATTGAGAGGATTCTTAATCCAGCTCTTAGCCACCTTGATTTTGTTAAATCGCCAGCCTTCATCGTTTAAAGTAAGGACTTCACAACTTAGTCTAACTTTCATGCAAAGAACATAGTAAAGCAGTTTTTACTTCCTCATACTTTGTCAAATGGGGCCTTGAAGCCAGCTGTAGTAGAACTCTTTCTTTCTTTTTTTGATCTGCAGGAATGCGAATATTCGATCTAATGTGTAACCCTTAAAACACAGATAAGGTCCTTTCATGTTGTTGCATACTGCAGATATTACCCATCAGCTTACAGCTCCAAGACAATTTCAACCTAATTTTTTGTTAACAAGGTAATAACTCACTTATCTTAGGGAGCGAAAAACAAAATACAGAATGACTAATAAATTAAGGTTTAATTATAAACTGTCCAAAGTTCTAAAAATATATTCTCTAGATAGCCTGATATGGAACTTCTTCGAAAAAGCCTTCTTACTTTGTTTAACAGCCCACCAGTAAAAACATAAACAAGCTCAACACACTCTATCAGCTTAGCAATAAAACCCAGCCCAGCATTAGCTACTTATTGGTAATACTGTTGGGGGTACATACATGCATAGCTACTTATCAATGGTACGCACCAGTCAGTGTGGAGTTAGTTTTCTTTTTAATTAATAACCCCCTCGATGTAAGCCTTTCCTACCCCTATAATATCAACGATGTCTGATCTAATCAAGGATTTTATTACCGCTTAGATCAGACATCATTGATATTATAGGGGTAGGAAAGGCTTACATCGAGGGGGTTATTATTAAAACTTTGGACCGCGCCCACACTTGGAGGCAAAATTTAAGAAAAACCAAAAATTTTTCCAAAAAACGAAATTTCGACTGGCCTTAAGCCTAATTAAGGAAAGCATGAAACAAAAAAATTAGCAGGTTAGGTAAACAAGACTTCATTCCAGATTCCGTTCATACAAAGTTTTTATCCACGAAAGGTCGATTTAAAGGTCGATTAAAAGGTCGATTTTTCGGGGTCGATTAAAAGGACGATTTTAAGAAGGTCGAATTTTAACCAAAAAATTGCATTTCTACATACATTTAAGCGTAACTCGGAAATATCCGTGTAATATATTGATAGTTTGTAATTAGGTCTGGTTGGACCACGCCCCTTTTCCAAGTTTGTATTACGTATAAAATGTCAAAAATTAACAACATCAGCATCTTACAATATGGGATAGGATGGGGTATTCAACGGTCCGTTTTACGGACTGTAACTTCTGCGTACACACTACTCACTGGTGTCGAATTAATTTTCGCTCTTATCAGATTTCTCTAACGAAATTACAATTATGTAGTTGATTTTATTTTTTGGCCTACGCCCATTTTTAGAGGTGTGGCCAATACAAATAATGTAAAGTAAGAGCTTGGAGAGTTGACAATTGTGACCTGGACTATGACACTTTTTTTAAACATCTTGACTAAGACGAGTGATACCTGTCATATAGAATAACGGATAAAATGACAGCAAACGTAGAGAAAGAGGCAAAGTTAATTGGGTCAAAACTCAATGCCACAAAAAGCAATTTATAAATACGAGAAGAGATCCATCGACTCGAGCACAAGAAGAAGTAGCTTGGTAACCGGTAGAGACACTCAAGTTCTTCCAATATCAGACGCATGTGAAACCAAACAGCTTATGTGCCTATCAAGTTTCTCCCGCATCGGCGAACACTCGAAGGATATCTCTTCTGCATGAGGAGGACGACGCGACGTGGACGTCGTGATGCTGTAAATGGGACTATCAAGCCATTGAGAGGATTCTTAATCCAGCTCTTAGCCACCTTGATTTTGTTAAATCGCCAGCCTTCATCGTTTAAAGTAAGGACTTCACAACTTAGTCTAACTTTCGTGCAAAGAACATAGTAAAGCAGTTTTTACTTCCTCATACTTTGTCAAATGGGGCCTTGAAGCCAGCTGTAGTAGAACTCTTTCTTTTTTTCAGGATCTGCAGGAATGCGAATATTCGATCTAATGTGTAACCCTTAAAACACAGATAAGGTCCTTTCATGTTGTTGCATACTGCAGATATTACCCATCAGCTTACAGCTCCAAGACAATTTCAACCTAATTTTTTGTTAACAAGGTAATAACTCACTTATCTTAGGGAGCGAAAAACAAAATACAGAATGACTAATAAATTAAGGTTTAATTATAAACTGTCCAAAGTTCTAAAAATATATTCTCTAGATAGCCTGATATAGAACTTCTTCGAAAAAGCCTTCTTACTTTGTTTAACAGCCCACCAGTAAAAACATAAACAAGCTCAACACACTCTATCAGCTTAGCAATAAAACCCAGCCCAGCATTAGCTACTTATTGGTAATACTGTTGGGGGTACATACATGCATAGCTACTTATCAATGGTACGCACCAGTCAGTGTGGAGTTAGTTTTCTTTTTAATTAATAACCCCCTCGATGTAAGCCTTTCCTACCCCTATAATATCAATGATGTCTGATCTAATCAAGGATTTTATTACCGCATGAGAACAAAATTTAATCATAAATTCTCGTACATTGGCTGATTCTCTTTTTGTCGATAAGTTGATATAGCTTTGAAAGTTTCGTATTTAAGTGTCAGATTCGCAACTAGCGAAATCAGTTTAACTCTGGAGCTATCCGGTTTATGTAGCTCCCTTACTTGAATTCATAAATTCAAAACAATAAAACGAATTTCTAACGAAAACGAAAACGGAAACCCAAATAAATTTTTCAAAATGTTCGGTGAGTGCAAGCATGAAATATCATTTCGAAACTGTCTCTTTGCCATTCTCATTTTAAGGACTGGGACACCGTGATGAAGAACCCAGACTTTTTACACTTTTAAAAGTAACTTCTTTTATATTTTTTTTCTTCTCCCTTAAAACAGATAAGCGAACAGCACTTACCCTCCTGGGCCTGGTAGCCCTAAGTACAGCAGCCATCAATCCTGACAACCTTTGCGTTCTGGTGCAAGACGGAACAAAAGTTGTCGACTCTGAAAGCTGTGCTGGATTTTACACGTGTAAGACTGGCAAAGCCACAGCGGGTACCTGCCCAAATGGATATCTCTATAACAAAAACACCCAAAGCTGTTTGCCCAAGGCGCAGGTCACCTGTCTGGGTGAGGAATCAGATGTTTGCCAAGGAATTTCTGGCGTTAAATTTGTTGCCATGGCTGGCTCCTGTGGTGGATATTATTATTGCAACAATGGCGTAGCCACAGCCGGAAGCTGTCCCGGTGACCAGAATTTCAATCCCAGCGATCAGAAATGTTACTACAAGGAAGCCTACGGGTGTAACTCTGGTGGCACAGTCGTTGACGATAATCCAAACTTTTTGTGCGCATATATTCCCGAGGGTATGTACTTTGGAAGCGCATCTAACTGCAAGACATGGCAAAAGTGCGTGAACAACAACATCAAGTCTGGAACATGCGCCGGAGATCTTGTTTTCAATGTTCAATCTAAAGAGTGTGACTATAAGGACAGCTACAATTGTCAGCAACTTAAAGGTGATGCTGGTGAGACCGGTGGGACTCCGGTAGAGAAGTGCTCAGTAGAAGGAACAGTGAAGGCGAATCCGGACTCCTGCAATGGCTATCTAACATGCTCGAGTGGAAAGTTTGTTGCCAATAAATGCCCGACCGGCCTGTACTTTGATCCAGATACTACAAAGTGTGTTAGTCGTCAGGATGCAGTTAACCAGTGTGATCGATGTGAAGGAACCAGTCTGAAATTTGTGAATGCTGTAGGCGACGGCTGCACAGGGTATCTCATCTGTTCCGGCGGAAAAACTACAGGAACTGGCAGCTGTGCGGATGGATATTATTTCAACGAGATCTTCGGAAGCTGTGTGAATGGGGTCGATCCTGAATTTAAGGTTTGCTCTATACCGGAGGTCACGACAACTGAGGAACCAACAACCGAGGAAACAACTACTGAGGAAGTAATAGTAGAAGAAGAAGAGGAACCAATTGTCGAGGGTCCGCCAATCATCGAAGATCCACCAATCGTCGAAGATCCACCAATTGTCGAAGATCCACCAATTGTTGAAGATCCACCAATCGTCGAAGAAACCATGTTCCTTCCAAAGCTCAACAATTTCTTGTCACACAACATACAAAAGTGATTTCGAAAAAATAATTAAGTGTTAATTGTGTAACTTTTTACCTAAGAATGCAGTTGGCATAAATAAAAATTATCTGTTTATGTTTAATGAGACCCAGCAAAATAAATAAACTATGAGAACAATTTAAGTTATTTTTTTCTATCCCAAGGTTAGTGTACCTATCGGGATATAGGTTAGGTTAGGTTAGGTTGAATTGGCTGTCGGGTTCGATGAAATCAACTCACTTAGACCTCTGTTGGTCTATTGTGATACCACGTGGATCTGGAAAAATTGCCTACGCGTTGAACCATTTTGAGCTACTAATGAAGCATAAGAGACGTTTTAGGGCAGTCGTGCTAAGATCACTAAAATCATTATAGAAGAAAGCTCCAACGTGAAGATTTCGGTTCTTAAAGAGAGCGGGGCATGTGCACAGAAGGTGGAGAGTGGTCTCTTCTTCCTCCTCGTCCATGCAGCTCCTGCAAAATCGTTAGAAAAGACACCAAGCCTTGTCGCGTGCTTGCCTATCAGACAGTATTGTAGCAGTCATGTGCGATCTATTGAGGCTATCAAACTATCAAACTACTATATCCTAGAGCGTTTAAGATCTAATTTAGGCCAAATCTGTTTTGTTTTTGTTACTAGACAGGTACTACTACTTGTCTATCTGAGATTTGTTCCTTCTATTGCATCCAGTTTTGTCATAAGTTTGCATGTCGAAATTGCAATGCCTAAGGAGCCTTTATCAGGCGAAATTGACAGAGTAGTTCCAAGTTTGGCGAGTTCGTCAAACTTACAGTTGCCTGGAATGTCACTGTGCCCTGGCCTGGCACCCAGCACAGGAGAATGTTGAACTGCTCTGACATCTTCTTTAGAGATGAAAGGCTACTTAAGAGTTTACAGAAACCGATTCCAGGCACTTGATGGCCGCCTGGCTGTCAGAAAAAATACTTATGTATATCCTTGGCGGATATATAGCGTTATGCAGGACAAGGTTTCCTTAATCGCCATGATTTCAGCTTGGAAAACACTACAATGATCTGGAAGACGGAAAAACAGACTAAGTTTTAGTTTTTCTAGGAATATAGAACCTACCCCTTCATATGTATAGCCAGTGGGTGGTTCGGGTTGAAGTCCCCACTTATTGCCGATGGCTTTTTTACAGGAAAAGAGTGCTATCGTAGCTTTCCTGACCCTTTCCTGTATGTTAGATTTCCAGCTAAGCTTTCTATCGAGGATGAGACCCAGATATTTAGCTTCTTCGGAGAAATTTAAGCTAGTGCCCTTGATTGAGGGAGGGTCGATATGAGGGATTTTGTATTTCCTGGTGAAGAAGATATGTCAGAAGATAAAATTTTATGTAGTAAAAAGTTAAACTTGTTATTTTCATGCCCAGTTTACCCTCTTACAAAATATGTTCTTAGCATAAACAAGGGATGAGGCAGAGAGACAGGCAGCCTCCCTGCTTTTTTGAAAATAGCTATAACAAAATGAAAGCTTCTAGGGAAGAGTAGTCTTATTTACATCTCTAACTATTCCATTTATGAGCTTTGTTTTAGCTTGTGACCACACATGCTACGTTCGTACTAAGTTACACTCTTCAATTACTGTTTTCATTCTACAACCTGCTAAATAGAGTGGATTTGAAAAAAGTTTTACCCATGAATGAACACTGTTTGATATAAAGATTTTAGCCGGTAGCTTGAATTTTAAAGTGGCTAAAACACATTACTTATTCTACGCGTATGGTCTTGATTAAATGCCTCTTACTTCCAAGGCCTTGAAGGCCTACCAAAATTATTTCATCACGTTACGAGCGATCTCATGGACTTCAATTACGTACTGCGAAAACTGGCGCAACTTATTTGACAAACCCATTCCGTAATTTATTGTTGCATACACTTGGGCACCGATCTATGTTTGCTTTTTTTATATCAACACTCAAAAACGAACTAAAGTCAACAAACTAAGTATATGCAATGAAAAGTGTCGTGTATAGAACAAAATCATTAATAAATGTTCCGATACAGGGTGTTGGTGAGTTGGCTGGAAGTCCAGTCCTTCAGGTCAAGTTTGAAAGTTAGCTGAATCCGCTCACAGCCACACGCACTAGCAGGCCTGTATGTGCGACCATCTCTGATTTCAAGAAATATTTTTTCCAAGTTTTAGCTTGATGCTAGCGCATTCATTTTTGACATGTAACATTGTCTTGTATTTGTCTTTGAGGTAGCAGAAAAAGTTTGGCCTTTTTATTGACCACGCCCACTTTTTTAAGGGATTTTAGATTAAAATTACTGTTTTTCCATATATATAAATATATGATATTTGACTAAAAATTATATGAAAAAGTTGTAGATATGCCTCCAACCACTTTTGTGGGCGTGGCATCAAAAAATGTGATAAAATTGCGGAGTTTTAGGACGAAATGTATGCAACCACCTAATATGAAGCACTCAACAGTTATATTTTTATTTCCTTTTTTGGTAGGGTAGGGTTTTTTGCATCCGTCACAGACGGACTGACGTTTTTACATATGCACTGTTGCACTTTCCCACTTGTTTTCGTATAAATTTTCTAAATTTTTTTTCGAAAATGCGTCAAAGCGGCAGAATTAAAACCTTTTCTAAAAAATATGGCTTCTACTCTTCATTTACTTTGGGCTGATTCATACGTGTGTTCAATATTGGCTTTGCGCACTAGGCGGTTCAAAAGTTATGGCCTCCAAAACATTGAAAAACGTCAACCATCCGGTCCGTCCAAAAATGGAAAAAAGACCTCTTTCGGTATTGCTACGTTATCCGTCCGTCCGTCCACTCGTGTTATAACTTCTGAAATTTGGTGAGCTTTTTAAACTGCGGAAATAGTCAGAGAATCCAACAAGGGCAACTTTTTTTAAGCGTAATAACGGTTCATTTACAGTTTGAAATTTCATGGGAAAATGGATGTAATGTTTTTCAATACTTATTTTATGAAGATATGCAGGAAAGATCAAGAAAAGTGAAACCTAAGTTAAGTAGATATTAAACTTTAACGAAAAAATTCAATTTTTTCAAAATACTGAAAAGTTTTTGAAAAATGGGTGCCGTTTTTCAAAGTGTTTGAGGCCATAACTTTTAAACTGCTTAGTTGCCAAAGACAATATTGAACGCACGTATAAAGCAACACAAAATGAACCAAATGCTTAAGTCAAATTTTCCCGAAAGAATTTTAATACTGCCGTCAAAACAGCATTTTCGAAAAAAAAAAATCGCAAAAATTCATGAAAAAACGTGTGTCCTTTGAAAACCCCTTATCTCTTCTGGTCTTGCTTAAACCATGAAAAAGATCACACGTATCAGAAAAAATCCAAAATTTTAAGATTTAAAGATTTTAAATGCAATTTTTAACCTACATACGAAATTTAAAAAAATTATAAGAAAGGTCAAAAGGAGGTAGGTCCCCCTCTAGCTCCCAAACGGTATAAAGTCATGCTTTGAAATAAATAACGGGCATAGTCCATCTTTTGAGATTTTATGTAAAGCCAAAGCAAACTTCGAATATTGAAAAATTTCGAAGATTTGACCCAAAAGCGTAAAAATATTTTCGAAAACGTAAAGGTTGCTAGTCTATTAACGGTAGCAACAGGGGCGTAGCGAGGGTCCGAGCCGTGGGGGGTGACTTTAATTCAAATGCCGACTTATTTTTGGAATTTGCTGACTGTTAAGATTAAGCATCCGTATAAAAGAAATAATAGTGTGATGTTTTGCATTGTTAAGGGCTTTTCATGAAAATTGAAATTTTAGCGTGGAATTAATATAAGACGCTAATCATTACTCTTACGGTGTGTATTATATTTATACCTGTTAATTTAGGATCATGAAATAAATAAATGACTATTATTATAAATTATAATTGCAACAATTTATCTTACTAGTGAAGAATTTCACATTATAAATTAAAGAAATCAATATTTATATTATTATCACAGCAATTCATTTATATTTATAATATGTATATGAATTTAAAAGACAGTTAAAGCAACAATTAACAAACATAAAAAATGAATATTGCGGCGAAATCTTTATTCCTGTACTAAGGAATGAATGACAATGAAAATAAATACATGAATGTTAGCACTATTTCAGTAATTTATCTTAATGGTAAAGATAAGAATCTTTAATAATAAATTAAAAAACTATATAATTGTACTAAAATCATAGCAATTTATTTATATTACTAAAAAATATTTTAATTTAAAAAACAATTAAAGCATAAAGTTTGAAGGAAGTTTATTTGTTTTAAACAAACATAAGAAACTATAATTGCAGCGATTTTTATAAAAAAAAATGTTTGACAGTGAAAATAAATAAATAACTGTTAGTATTATTGCCCTTATTTGTGTTAATAATAAAGAATATTTTATAAAGCATTCAATAAATCAGTATTTACATTAAAATCGCAGAAATTTTTTATATTTACAATAAATATATTAATTTATAAATTAGTGAGTAGTAAAGCAGCAATTAACAAACAAAACAAATAAATATTAATTCTATACTAAAGAATGAATGACGATGAAAATAAACAAGTAAATGACTGTTAGTATATATTATTGCAGCAATTACTCTTAATAGTAAAGAAACTTTCATTTACACATTGCTAGTCTACTAACGGTAGCGCGTAGCGACGATTTAATTAAAATTTGGCTGAAGTATGAAGCGTTTATAACTTAAATTTACTGCATTTCAAAAGTTTAAATATTGCCTTTTCCAACTTTAAACAAACATGTTTTACCATTTTCTCAGAAATCCATGTCCGTAGAATTTAAGAAAAGTGGCCAATGGAACGCAGCTGATTGTAAAATTGAAGAAAGCCTAACGGTAATTGAAAAAATAAATCTAAGTTGTTGTTTTATGTTATTAATGTGCCAAATTCGGCACAGGCACAACATGCGTGACAAGAGCTTTGAAAAAAAAAAAAAACAATATTCTCATAATAGTTAATTTAAAAAAAATATATATATAAAAAAATTAAAGGAAAAGTAGCTTCACCTACAACAAAAGCCGACGGACCGCCTCCGTATGTCTTTATACTTGACGGTCTTTTTTGTATTATTTCGTTATTGATTGAATTTTCTGAGAAATCAAGTTTTTAAAGATATAAAACTGCAAAAGTGGGCATGTCGATGGTGTAGTTCTAAGACAAGGTATTAGAACTCCAAAATTTGAGTTCTAATACCTTGTCTAACTGGGTTAAAAGGTGTTTTGGAGTAAAGTATTATTCCTCAACCAAAATATTGGCCTGGAGTCCGTCGTATAAAACTCAATTTCACTTTTATAGTTTTACAATGAAACACAATTATTTATTTCAATACAATCAGTTATTACTAAACTATCGATTTTCACAAGTCAACGTTTAAAATCTAACGGTGTCGTCCGTGTATTTATACAAATTCACTGTGTTCATCACGTTTCTAATCTGGTTAATTTTCCATTTGTACTTTTCCGCTTGGAATTTAGCTTGGAGGGGAAATTTTCGTTATCGAAATTCGAACTTCGAATATCAGTTTGCTGTCGGCTGACTGGAATGACATTTAAGTGTGTTCATTTGGTGAATCGAGCTGGTGTGTTTATAAAGTGAATCGATGGGTGCATTCAGCGACTCCTGCATGTGTTTTTACATCTTGTCGCCTTACTAGAATATGAATTGGACGTAGCCACACATTGAACCAATAGTGAGCGTGGCGGTGATTATTTCATTGTGTTGCAAACTGTGCACTAAAATTAATATACCCTGGGTTGGGTACAAAAAAATATTTAAATTGACGATTTTAGGGTACCTCCAAGGTGATTTTTTTTATTGCTAACCACATGATGGCAAAGCATTTTTGTACTAGAAAATTTCAATGTGGTTCGGTTTAAAATTAATTAATTAAGCAAATTAAATTAATTAAGGAAAATCCTTTAAATCCTTAACGAGATATTAATGCTGCCTTAATTTACTGCTTCATTGGAAACAACAATATTTTTTACAGAATGTAGTTCACCTTCCAACCTTTAATTTAAGATATAAATAGGGACAATATTTGGGAAAGTAGTTTCGGATCTAGAGCTATTTTTCTTCTACTATTGAAACTTTGAAACTTCGTGCATTGCGGGCACCTGTTTAAAATCATTTGCCCTTTTTCATTTGCCCATTGAATACCTTAAACCCTAATTGAGACCAAAAATGCAATTTTACAGTGACTAGGTACAAAGATACAATTAAGCCAAGTTTTTTTGTAACCATTTACTGCAATGGTTGTAAGGAAACTAGGTACTCTAGATTCTAGAATTATACGGCGCCTCTGTATCTGGCCCATTATGACTAGTTTTAGCTGTGACAAAAACCTGTGGTGAATTTGTTCTAGATAAAAAATAAAAGAGGGAATTTTCTGGGTATTTTTTACCTAGCTCCCTTTGGTTGTTATGGAGCTAGGTACTTAGATTCTAGGATTGTGGGGCGCCTCTGTATCTGCCCCATTATGACTCGTTTTAGCTGTGACTAAAACCTGTGGTGAATTTAGTCTACATAAAGAAAAAAGAGAGAATTTTCTTGCTAAAGCGTTGCATGCTTTTTGTTCGACTTTCTACAACTCCCTCAGATAGACTAAGCTTCTTTGATTTTGTGTGCATTTTTTTTGAGAAAACAACGACGCATACTGAGAGTGAGCTAAACTGTCCCTTGTGTTCAATGCACTTTCATTGTCTAAATTCAGTTTAAAAATATTCAGTTTTCAACAGCTTTCTACTAAAATTAGAACCTATAAGTTATGAGATTATAATTTAAATGAATTATTAACTGTTTTTTTCTTTATGTAGTCCGCAATTTAATAATGCACAAAAGCATCCAGAACTGTACCCGTGTTTAAACAGGGGTCTCGAAAACACGAATAAAAGTATAAAAAAAATAAATAGGTACATTGTGCAATTTCATCTGAATCATATTATTTCTTTAACAAAATTTACTAAGATCGATGAATAGCTTCATTGCGTGAAAAGGCCGTTGACATGATCTGCTTGGCTTCTTCAATACTGATCAGTGACGTTGCCTGACACGATCCGTGTGCTTCTCTGCGTCACGATCAGTTTACATGAAGATAATGAAAAATTCCATAAAAATTATCATTTTCAATGATTGACGCAGTAAAATAAATTTTGTTGAATATAGTTTGCGTCGGATTAAGGCTTTCAGTATAGATAACTCTAATCCGAGAAAAAGGCCATAAAGATTTATTATTCCAAGTTACCTTGTGCAGCGACACGTTTTAGATCGCCGAAGATTATTGAATGTTCCCGAAGCGTGTAAGAAGCACTCCAAAGATATTGTTTGTCTCAACCGATCACTTTTAGGTTCCAGTTTTAGTTTCCAGTGTTTGGTTCTAGTTCAGACTCTATTTCCTACATCAGTTCAGTAAAAGGTACAACAACTCTAAAGTAGTCAATATCATGCGGAAAGCTTTAGGCACTCGTGGTGCCTTTACAACATCTTACGCTATTTTCATTCATCTCGTATATCCTATGCCCTGAGCGGCAGAACCTACTAAGGAATGGAATACATCGACACAAGACGACAGGGGGTCCACCTGAAAACAGTAGGCTAAGAACTGAGGGAATCGGGGTGGCATTTTCAAAAACCACGAAATAATTATTTACATGGGGTTTCAAAAAAATCCACTTAAATTTATTATAAATAATAATACTGTTATCACATAAAACTCATTTTTCTTACATTCTACGCCTTTTACCTTTTTCTTACAATTGATACACGAAACTATATTTGCTGCAACATTTATGCGGTTGTATTTAAAGCACACAACCTAAACACTCTAAAAATCACAAATCTCATACGTTATATCATTGTAAGTGCAAGCCTGCTTGTGTTCATCAAAGAACATGTCCCTGGGACACTTGATCTTTTCCAAGGGTAAGCTATTTTTACAGATGAAGTAGTGCTGGCAGTACTGGTCTTCTGCTAGAACCATCATGTCACCGCGTCCCTCGCAACGATTGAAATTGCAGGACACATAAAGTGGATGCAGACACGATTGAGAAGTCGCGTCAAAGAATAGACCTTCAGCACATTGATTCCAGGCCGGATTCTTGTCCGAGATCCCTGAACCCATGTTCGTGCAATAGTAGTAACCTCGACAAGTAGCTTTGTCAGCTACAAACTTGTTCTTTGTCGGTTTGGTATTCGTTCCGCAAATGTTTGAAGGTATTGGGTGCGCCCCGCATGCCACCTCATATTTACTGATGCACTCTCCACTCGTAGCATCATAATAGTTATTTGAACCGCTGCATGATGTCCTGGTTAATCCATCCTTAGCTGTACACTGGCGGTACTTATCGCAGTTGTCGACATCCAAGAACTTCACACCGTTTGCTACGATTCCGCAAATGTCAGATACTACTACGCAATCGGTTTCAGATGGGAACATGCACAATTGTTGTTTTTCGTCAAAGACGTGGCCATCAGGACATGAACCAGGAATTGCCTCACCCGAGCGGCAATAGTAGTACCCATTGCAGGTGACACGATCCGCTACCCAAACGTCATCTTTGTTCTTGCACGGGCTGTCACAATAGGCGTCTGTCAGTGTCGCAACGCATTTTTTGTCGGTTCTGCTAAAAAGTTGGTTATCTGGACACTTGGTGACGGTTCCAATGCCATTGTTGCAGGTGACATACGCTAGACAGTTGTCGGGCTCCCGAAATGTTTGGCCATCGGCAAATAGGCTGCAAAGCTCGTCATATTCTGCCCTAGCCAATGTGATTGTACCGAGGACTAGGATGCACCCGATCAGACTCTGGGCTGCAAAAAAAAACTACTTTATTTAAGATCAAGATCAAATCTTTGAGCAAGCTGAATATTATGTTATTGTAAAGCTTTTATCGATGAAAATAAAAAAAATTGTTAAAAAAATTTAAGATCAAGAGGATTTCGCATTGTCATCCTGAGCTTACCTTTCATTCTTTAATTTTCCTTCGATGCTGATGACAGAATTTCTAAGAATCAACTAATTGGGGCTTCCACCTGGGTGACTCTTATAAATAGCGCGTCAAGTTTCGAATTGATTTTTGGGTACGTACTTGGAGGAATCACGATTAGATAACGTAGGTTGCTTTCGATTTATGATTGAATGTCGAAAATCGATTGAAGCAATTAAGTTTCTTTTGTCCTCAGATAAGACGCCAGAGCGGGTGTGCAAATCTGAGTGACATGAATTATGTTTATATTTTTCTTGCATATTTTTATGTATTCAAGGTAATCGATATTTCGATTAATCGAAACGTAAGCAATTGTTTTTTTTTTCTGGTAATCAAACACCACTTGGTACATCCGTTCTTTGTTTTCAACACTTTTTCTTATTGCGCTAACTATCGAGACGATCCCCATGGTGTTTCAGTCGCGGAGTGCCTTGAAAAATACTTTTTTTTCGGCGTTCGGGATTCGAACCCAGGACCTCGTCCACATTAGTCTGACATATTTACCACGTCCGGTGCCCACATCAGAAAGCGGTTTAATCTTTAGATGTTTTCCAAACACGATTTTTTTTGTGTATATTTTTCGTTTTTCGGGTAGTTATTTCTGTGGCTATGGGATATAAACTTAGCTTTTCTATCATATAACGTTTAGTACGAAGAGATTGTTAAAGTTGCGTCAACACCTTTCTATTTTTATCATGTTTCAACATTTTGATCATTGGTTCTTAAGCTTTAGGAATCTTTTTACGTATTTAAAAGCGATTACGTAGATTGCTTTTTTCAAATGATCAGTAAAAAAAAAATTATCATAAAACAGGGTTATTCCAGCCACCTGTAAGCAAGTTGTATTTTATGATTCGAAAATAACTTATCTATGATTTATTTAAAGCGCTAAATCTGATTCTACTGTTGACCTAAGTACACCGACAAATACAACAGCATGTAGGTGATTGATTACTTGATATCAATCGGTTCAAGATATTTAGTTGATTGTAGTTCATCCGAATGGGTACTTCAATTCTATTGATAAGTGGCCTTTAATCTTTAGCCGAACCTATAACCTGTGTGTTCTAGATTTAAAAAGACAACAAAAAAGATTTTGTTTCCATTTTTTTCTCGAAAGCAATGTTATCTGATAAATTAATTTGTTTCCCTTCTTTACTCTTTCCTATTCTTAAAGTTTTCAAACTCAAACTTGATATAGGCATAAAATTATATGCCTATTATATTATATAATTATTAATATAATTTAATTCGACGAATTTATTTACATTTGATTTTAATTTTTGGTTTTTATTTTTTGTTTTTAACTAAGAAGTATACATTGTATATAATTATTCCAGAAAGTGGACGGTAAGTAAGTAGACTCTAACTTATGACAATTGAAAATTGTTATTGAAATACAAAATTGTTTAATTTTAGCAACAGGAAAAAGACCTGTTATTGATAAATTTTTCAATTAATTAGGCTATTTTTTATAACTAATTATTATTTTTGTAACATTTTTCATAAACCCTGTCATAGTAAGTCAGCTAATTTAAGCTTCGTTGCAAGTTACTTCTTGCGCCACGATGTATTTTGAAAAGCTTTCATGAACCCTAGAAAGATAAACCTTTTATGTTCTAAAAAGACAAAAACTGCGTATTTTTACAAAATTAAATAAATTTCTTTTTCATTTCTAGTGTTATTAAAAGTTTTATTTTTATACTTTCTGTAATAAAGTGATTTTTGTTATATCAAGCAATTACCTACGATTTAAGTAAAACATAAATACATATTAATTATTTTAGATTTTATTATTTTATTACTTTTTTCTAAGTAAGGTAGGATTTTATTAAATCTTTTACAGAAAGGAACACAAAATTAGAGATCCTCGCTATGTACATTAATATCAATTATTAATAAATAGATGTAATTCATATCCTTTTGTCTTGTTTGGATTTCGAAACTCAATCTTATTTCCTGTATTAAAAAGTCACAGCATAGCTTGTACATATATTCTCTATACTGTTCAATGGTATTTCTCCCTTTAGTAAAACACTATGCGTGTAATTTATACACCAATTGACAAAGACTATGTTTAAAAAGCAATGAGAAACTATATTTTATAAATATTTATTGTATTTTATGCCAGAAATTACAGAAGAAGATAAACATGCGCCTCTCGAGCGTAAGGCTTTGTCATAACTTAAAATCCATAACTTACCCAACTGGGAAAATCGTCTCTCGGAACTGTCGATCAATGACTCAGTTGGCTTTAAAGAACAATTTAATTCGATTATTGCATCGATTAAGAGAAGAAAGCAACATTTATATACATTGTAATGTTTTTGCCTGGGATTCGTCTAATAAAACTCAATTTCACTTTTAAAGTCACACAATGAAATACTTTATTTATCAAACGAACTTATTTAAATTCAACTCACACTGTTATTCAACTTTACTACTTAGAATTCAATGCTTTATTTCAATTCAATCACTTTTTACTTTATTACCGTAAGTGCGCATTTAAAATATGATTGTCCCGTACGAGCCTGTCACCCGAGTATTTATACAAAATTAAGTACCTTCTAGTACGTTCTATACTTCCCCTTTGGTAATTTTCCATTGATACTCTTCCGCTGAATCCCAAGGAGGGGAAATCGAAATTTGAACTTCGAATATGCCAGCTGCTGTCAGATGACTGGAATGACAGTTGGGCATGTTCGTTCAGTGAATCGAGCGGGTGTGTTCGTAGAGTGAATCGATAGGTGCATTTAGCAACTCCTGCATGTTGTTTTGTTTGTTGTCACCACATAACAATATTGTTAAAACATACTAATCTCTTAATTATTAAGGCTTAAGAAGGCTTCGACTGTCCCAGGTCGAAAACAATTTAAAAATTAAACAAAAATAATGTATCTTCATAAGGAACGATTATAATTTGCCGCCCACAGCCACGCCTACAATCGACCCTACATTTTTTATGTATACAAAATGTGGGCAACATTTTTGAACTGAAAGAAAATTGAGCCGCCTACACCATTAGATCCTTGGGTTGTTTGAGAGTTTTCTCTTCGAAAAAATTTCAAAAAATATAGAAAGCGAATGACAATCAGAATCACTTAGTTGGTTGCATACCAAGTCTTGAACTCCACACTCGTTTAGGGTGCGTTTTTTTTTGCAAAATTGCTTTTTTGTACCTAAAGTTTTCGCATTTCAGCAGAATCAAATAGCCCTGATGAAACAACATACAAGTACGTTTCATAGTTTGTAAAAACGTGAAATAATCACCGTAGACCCCTAAGACCTTTTAGAGATATGATCGAGACGTTCAGGTGAGTCGATTAACCCATGTCCGTCCGTCCGTCCGTATGTATGCAGTTTTAAGGTCCTTAGAATTGAGCTAGGAAACTGAAACTTGCAGCGTTGCTTGTTTGTCTTATTTTGTTCCGACAAAGTATAAAAATTGAAAAGATCCGCCCACAGCCACGCCCACAATGTCAGACAACCTCAAATTTACATTTTATTTCAAAATGCCTTTTGGTCAAGATAGACAAAACATACGAACTCAAATTTTGGTGGAGAGCAATATCGACCAGAAGCCTTTAATTAGATAAAAATTGAACCACCCACTCTATTGACCATACCCACTTTTATGATCTGAAATCTTTGAAAACCTGATTTCTCGGGAAATTCATTCTAAATTGAAAAAAAATTGTATGACAAATACTAAAGATATTACTATTTGCTAAGTTTGTGAATTGAATTGAATTAAATTGAACTAAAAGCATTGAACTCCGCCCACTCTTAGGTGGCGTTTTTGGGAAAAAACTGTTTTTTTTTTCCAAAAACGCCCTGTGATTCCAACGAAGTCAGGGTGAATTGATTTTAATTTGTAGCCTACGCCCTTTTTTGGGGCGTGGCCAATACAAATATTTGACATTCAGTACAGGACACAGACCAAAAAAATTTAAATTTGGTGTTGATGGCTAAAGAGGGTATTTAGAAGTTCGTTACAGACGAACTCTTTTTTTCGATTTGGAGTGAAATTTCCGAGAAATCGGGTTTTTAAAAATCTAACGTGTTAAAAGTTGACATTGTCGATTAAGTGGGCGGTCCAGTTTTTCTCTTCTCAAAGGTTCTGGGCCATTAATGCTCTAAAATAAGAGCCAATAAACAACCAACAAGTTTAAGCGTCCTAGCTTAATTTGAAAGACCTAAAAACTTCAAACGACTGGCGGACGAACGGATTGACGGACATAGCTTAATAGATTCACCTGTTGGTCTAGATCATATATCCAAAAGGTCTTAGGGGTCAACGGTGATTATTTCACTGTGCTACAAACTATGCACTAAAATTAGTATACCCTGGGTCTGGTATAAAAAAGGTAGCAAAAAACTTTTCCGTCAATTTATTTTCTGTTTTTTTTTTAAAAAAAGCTTCCATAAGATTATTGTTTTTTTTTTATACACGCCCCAGGGTATTATTATTTTAATGCATCGTAGTTTCACAGTAAATTAATCACCGTTTTCAAAAATTTGGCCGATGTTATATCGGAGATAGTAGTGGGGACGAAATTTTTTTTACGATTCTTTTTTTTTTCGAAAATACGCTAAAACTAAAGTTCTAAAACCGTTTAACAAAAATTTTAATTAAGCCTTTGCTTGGTCTTTGGCTGCTTTATATATGAGCCCAATATCGGCTTTGTAGATAAAGTGATGAAAAAGTTATTTTTGGAAATCAACCTACGCCAATTGATGGGTGTCATCTTTTTCTTTGAATTTAATCGAAATGCCTCAAGCTTTAAAATATTTCTAGGATCGACAAAAAGAAACAAGGATTCCAACTAAAAATTTCCAACCAGCTAAAAGAAACCTAATGATTGGAAATAGGCATTTTTAAAAAAGATTTTAAATGAAGAGTTCAGAATCTAACCAAAGTTTTCCGCTAAAACAGTATAGGTCTAAAGTTGCTTGGAATCCACTCCACACCTTCAGAAGCTGTTAATTGAAGACTGAAGAAGGAACAAAATAATGAACATTTTTATACTCCAAGAATAAGGCTGCAGAGGATCGAAGCCTTAAAAATGTTATGGTTATTTAAAGACGTAGAGATTTTGTTGTGTAACTGAATTTGTTTTTATTAAAAAGCACCTGTTGAAAGATTTCTCTAAAGAGGATTTTTAGAGCCTTTCATTCAAATGGCCTGGTAATTTTTTTGATAGATTGGCAAAAAGGAATAGCTACAGTTAAATGAATTATAGGTGCTTAGATTTTTAAGGACTATTTTTTTGTCAATTGTAGTAAATCTAATTTAGGCCTTTCTCTATCCGCCACCTGTGATCCCAAGGAAGGGTGCGTCGGTACAGGCTAAGAAACTTCACACATTTAACTCAGTCAAAAAATAGGGTGCAACTTAAAAAAATAAATCTATAATATCTCAGGGCATTTCGTCAGCTCTATTGCGCTGGCCTATTTTTTTTAGTGTGATATGATAATAAATAATAATGATATAGGTGCATAAATAAAGAAATATGTAAAATCAGGGAATTCCATAGGCGTCGTGTTTCTTTTATCAGGCATGTGAGTGGTCACGTAAATCATCATAGAAAGCACGATTGTTTAGATTGACAAAGTTAAGGCATTACGCATACGTATCGAGACGAAAAATTATTATTTTTTGTTTTAATTTATTCTAATCGTAATAGCTACTCACACAAACGAAAATCTATTTTATGCTGTCCGCTATTCGCAGGAACATCAGTTTAGCAAGACCACAACAATAGACAAGAACTATGAAAGGTATGTCCTATAATTTGAAGTTTTTTTTTTGTAGTTTCACAAAATTTTAATTTTATGAAACATTTTTGTAAAAGTAAAATTTAATGAAAAAATCCTTTAAAATAGTAAATTGTTTTTTCTTGTTTATCCTGCTAGCACTTATAGTGTATTTTACACTCCTGGCAGCAATGCCAGCCATCCGCTCCCAAGTGGAACCTTATGGAACTGAAATCTGCCGACTCTTTGCTGATGACGTGCAACTTCGCTTAGCTGGATCCTGTTACGAATATGTCACGTGCAAAGGTGGGCAAAGTATACCCGGAGATTGTGGTAGCGCTAAATTTTACAACAAGGACACTCAAGCTTGTGTAAAGTCAGCTCCGGATGCATATTGCAAGGACCCATGCACCTCAAAGTCTCCGTTTTGGGTAAGCGACCCTAGATCATGCACCGGCTATTATAAATGCGTCGAAGGTACGGGCACCCTTGGAGCTTGCCCAAGTGGTTTGAATTTCGAGCAGAGCTCTCAAGCATGTGTTTATCCAGACGAGTCAACATGTCAAGGCTATGACTATTGCGACGTCGTTGCGAATAATGTCCCTTTCAAGGACGAATCAAGTTGTGACGTTTACTTTATGTGTGTCAAATCCAAATTGACAGAATATCGGTGTGACAATGGCTACTATGACGCACAGCGTGGCTGCGTTCCAAGATCGGAGGTCGAATGTGAAGATCATCCGTCTGGTGTCAGTGCGTGTGGTACAAACAAGAGACCAATCCTTGGTTTTATCAGCGATGAACGCACCTGTAGGGGCTACTGGTACTGCGATGACAAGGGCGAACATACTCCCGACTTGGATCCATTTTGGGGACAATGTCCTGAGGGAAGCTTTTTTGATTCAGACCAACAGGCATGTGTACCACCTCCTGATGTCGTTTGCGTAGAGGACCGCTGCGATGGTCGAAATCGTGAAAAAGTGATAAGTGGTACATTAGGTTGTCAGAATTATTTGGTTTGTGATGGCGATGTCACAATTGCTGAGGAGAAGTGCGCCGACGGAATGTTCTTCGATGACCAAACAATGGAGTGTACGGCAGATGTGAAAACCTATGTCGCTTGCTCCTGATAAGGTCTCATAATGTTGAAAGATATATACAATTAATAAATGTATAGTTACTTGGTGTTGAATTTCTAGTTTACAATGTAAATAAAATGGTAAATATTCTTATCGATGACACATTGCATAAATAAATCATTTATCGATATCAGCGACTTTACCGACGATGTCTGTAGATTGTGTGATAGCTGTGAGGCACTGTAAATTTTCAAAATATTAATCGTAGTTACTTAAATAAGGCTTTAGATTAAGTTTATTAAATGACGGAAAAGAAACACTTAATATATTTACTTTTTTTATTTGCTACAAACAAGTGCAGTGGTTCCTTTATTGGCATTGTCTTGAACTCGAAAAAGTCACTCGCGATTTCGAAATCAATTTGGTGCTCCTTGAAGACTAATTCTGATTACGGAAGCTTACAACATTTTGGGATACCCGTGAAAAGCTATGGCTCTATATGGTTCGATCTCTTCAATGTAAGTTTGTCGTACCAACTAGGTACCAATCTCTTCGTTGTTTTAAAGTTTTATTTATTTACATCTGAAACTCAGCTCTTTAGTATAAAAATGACAAAGTAGATTTCAATGAAGTTCGGTTTTCGCTCTACACTCTTCGTGTAAGTATGTTATCGGGACCAAATATCACCAAAAGTATGTTGATACAGTTAATAAGTTAAATATATAAATAGAGTGGCACAACAGCTCGAGGACCAACTTATCAAGCATGTGTGCTATGAGTTTCCATTTCACTTCTCCATCTTCACTTAAAAAAACACACTTTAATAAACGATCTCTACACTCGCACATCTTCTTACTGTTAGTTATTAAGGTAACTATAAGTTTTGATTGATTAAGATTTAAGTTAAGTAAAGCTTGTATTAATCTTATAAAGTGCCCCAATGGGGGCGTCAAATAAAATCGAACCAACAAATCAAGAGTGTTGCATTCTTCACATACAAGGGTTCCTAAAATTTTTGAGGGGACCATGAAAAAGAATGAGTCTTGTTTTTAGGCAGCAAACGTAGGCGTCTGACCACTACGCCACGGTACCCCATCAGTAAGTTGGTTATACTCAGGGTTGTAGAAGTATAAAAGTTGACGTATATTACTTACTTTTTTTACGTGTATAAAAGTGTATATTTTGCATCCCGAAAAAATTGATATTGTATAAGAGTGTACAAAAGAAAATAAGGTATAAACCTAGAAAAAAATGTTTAAAACTACATATGCACAAATCTGTGCATAACCAGGTATAAAACTATAAATATGCACTAATACATGTAATTTTTATACCCCATCCTATAGGATAGGAGGTATATTAAGTTTGTCACATAGTTTGTAACACGGTGAAATAATAATAGTAGACCCCCAAGACCTTAAGGGCATATGATCAACCCGAATTTTGGATCGAATGAGCCATGTCCGTCCATCCGTCCGTCCGTCCGTCTGTATGTCACATGTTTTTAGGCCTTAAATTTTGAGCTTGGGTGCTGAAACTTCGTACGTAAGGTCTACGTCATGCAAAGCAGTACAAGTGTAAAAATTTTGAAAATTTTGAAATCCACCCAAAGACACGCCCAAAATCGGTCTAAATGTGCAACTACCTCCAGAGTTTTCAAAACTGTAAGACGTTTTAAAAGGCTGAAATTTGACATTTAGCAACTCCTAATGAATGTAAGACACAAAAAAGACAAATTTAATTGGTAAACCTCCTCTAGTGGGCGTGGCATCTATTTTGAGGGTAAATTTTCAAATGCAATTAACTCATTTTTTTTTGCACAAAATTGAAAAAAATTTGCTTAATACAAGACAATACAAGACTTTGAGCCACGCCCATATTTGGAGGCAGAATTGAAGAAAAACCTAAAATTTTCCAGAAAAACTTGATTTCGACTGGCCTTGAGCCTAATTTAGGAAAGCATGAAACAAAAAAAGTAGCAGGATAGGTAAACGAGCCCTCAGTCCAGATTTCATTCATATAAAGTTTTTAGCCACGCCCCTTTTTAGGGGTCGATTTTTCAAAAATATTGAATTTGAACCAAAAAATTGCATTTTTACGTACATTTAAGTGTAACTTGCAAATATCTGTGGAAGTATCTTATAATTAATAGTTTGTAATTAGGGGCGGTTGGACCACGCCTCTTTTCGAAGTTTCCATTACTTATAAAATGTCAAAAAATAACTTTACCATCAGCATTTTACAATGTGGGATAGGATGGGGTATTCAACGGTCCGTTTTACGGACTGTAACTTCTGCGTACACACTGTAGCACTTACTCACTGGTTTATATAGGTATTATATATAAGTAATATAAAGGTAGCCTAAAAACTGCAGACAGACGAACGGACATGGCTCATTTGACTTATGAGCCATCGTCAAATGAGCTATTCGGTCTCTATCATTATGCCCTTATGGTCTTGAGTCACCGGTGATTATTTCTTTATGCTAAAAAAATGAAAGGTTTTTTTCACGGTGTCTCTCCTCCGCGAGGGCCACACGAACCCTCCGAGAGTATCTTTTGTCTGGAGAGACTTCTCAATTTGCTTTGAAATCAGCAAAAGATTTAAGGTCCTTTTCATGTGTGTAAAACCAACGGTAACGAACACAGCATGCATGATTGTAAGGCTATAGCTACACACTGCGCGGCAAGCGGTAAAACGGCAGAGCGCCGAAATTAAAACATATGAATTGGTATGGTTGTGTCCCTGCACTGAGCGATAAAGCGGCAAATATCATTTGTATGGGAAAAACGCTTTGCCGCTCAGTGCGTGGCCGAAGCCTAAGAGAGGTCAGGCGATGGCTCTTCTCGGCACTTGCAGCTCAGAACCAATAGAAAAAAGGAATGTCAAAGTAAAAAATGAGATATCTTACTGTCTGGATAGTACCTTTACCCTAATGAAAGAATAAGTCCTGTGTTGATCTATTTCCCAATGCCATTTGCCGATTTTATTAGCATTGTATTTTTGAACGTCCTTTTCCGACATCGGTGGTCCCCTAGTCAGACTACGGGGAGTCAGAAAACGAAGAGTTCGAGAAGCGTACGCGCGAATTACCATGGTATGATGGAGCAAAGATAAGAGTAAGATGTCCTTCCAGAGTCACTGGTGAGTTTCCAATTATAAAAGGCGGTGTACACCAGGGAAGCGTCCTGGAATCTATGATCAATAGTAAGGCAAACTGTGATGACGACATCAATCATCGCGTAAGCGTAAGGTGGATGAAGTGGCGAGAAAACTCCGCCATCTTCTGTGACCGAAAAATACCCCCTAAGCTAAAAGGAAGGCTCTACACCGCAGTTATACGTCCGGCGCTCACATATGGTTCACAATGCTTGAGAACGTATAAGAAATAATGAGAGCAAATTAACGGCAGCTGTGTGAAGATGCGTCGCAGGAGCAACAAAGCGAGATAGAATAAGAAATGCGAAGCTGCGAAGAAGCCTCGATGTAAAAGAACCTATCTCCAGGAAAATGGAGCACGTCTGGCTCAGTTGGCATTGCCACGTTCAAAGGAGAGATCCTACGGACGCTGTCAAAGAGGCAATGTCAACCAACATTCCAGCGCAATCGCGAAAGAGAGGAAGGCCTAAACATCATGGATCACACCAATGCAACGACAACAGCATTGGCTTCAGTGACGAAGAGATCCAAAACCAAATGGCCTGCCGGTATATTCGCAGGTCGAATCGGCGTACCCCACAAGCGTACAATTAGGAAAGCAGTAGAGAGGGTGGAATGTTATGATCCATCACTTTAGATCATAACCTCGCGTCTAAATGAAAAATTGAAGATCAGTGTTGTGTTGTGTTTTTTAAGTGTTATTCGGGCATCTTTCTCATGGTCAAAATATCTCTTAAATGAAAGATATTTTTGCTCTTGGGGTTGCAAAACAGCTGACATGTCTTTCAAAGATAAAATTATTTCAGCCTGAATGCCTCATTAATAAGTTCATTGTGGTATGTTCCAATCTGGTTCTGGGGAATATACGGGGAGGGGCGTTTAATTTAGTTACCCATCCTGTAGCAGAAGTCGTTCAGAAGTATAGTATCCTTCATAATGCGCATATAAAAATTTCATTCTATCTGCGGCAAATTTCGAAATGCCCTACTTTATCTAAAAATAAGTGGGAAGGTGCAACAGTGCGTATGTAAAAACTTCAGTCCGTCTGCGCAGGATTGCAAAATTCCCCCTTTTTAACTAAAAAAAATATTTTTTTTTAAAGCCACGCCCACAAAAATGGACGGAGGCATATACTATATAAACAGAAAAGTTAGAAAATGGTGATATCTACAACTTTTGTATGACAAGAATCTGCCGCCTTCAGAAAAAGATCGAAATGTAAAAAAATAACTTTTGAATGGCTTGCTAGATGATTGCATGCATTTTGGCCTAAAACTCCGCCTTCTCGACAAAAAAAATCTTTTTTTTTTTGTAACCACGTCCACAATGGGCGGAGACATATACTATTTATACAAAAAGGTTAGCCAATGCCAATAACTACAACGTTGGTAATATAATATATCGTGAAATTTCATATATATTTTTATTGAATATCCGTCATTTTAAGTTAAGACTACTAAAAAAATTGGGCGGCGTGATTAATGTTATTCGTGGTCCACTCTTTCCGTTGCTTCAAAGAAAATTACAAAGCAGTGTTAATTATCGGTGTTAAAAATCAGTGTGCTAGCACCTTTGTACCATATGTAGCTAAAGAGTGAAAAAAGATACACTTTTCAACGAGTACTAGCAATCCGAAATAAATTTTGGACTGAATTCATATCCTGTACATACCTATGTCAATTATTTGTATTTGCCACACCCCCCAAAGATGGGCTGGGCTGAAAACTAAAATCTATTTATTCTAATTTCGTTAGAATCACAAGAAAAGGAGTTAAAAACGGAAATTATGATTGCTCAAAAGACCAGTTTTTTCCTTAATATGCCTCTGAAAAATGGGCGGAGCTCAATGCTTTGTATGCAAGGAACTTATCAAATGGTTATATCTTCAATATTTGTTAAATTTCTGCCCCCGATTAAAAATGAAATTTCTAAAAAATCTGGTTTTTAAATATCTAACCTGTTAAAAATGGGCATGGTCGATTGGGTGGGCGGTCCAATTTTTGTATCAGAAGAATTAAATAGTCTCCGGCCACTATTGCTCTCTATTGCACTCTATTGCACCAAAATGTAAGTTTATTCGCCTTGTCTAACATGACCAAAAGACATTTTGAAATAAAATATCAAACAGAGGGCGTGGTCGTTGGCGGTTGGTTGTCCGTGCAATTATTGGTTGTCCGTGCAACTAAAGAACCAAGTCGTGGCCCAAGCTTTAGCTCTCTAGCTTGATTTCGAAGACCTGAAACACATACATACAGACGGATAGATGGACGGACGGAGATGGCTTAATAAATTCACCTGCCGGTCTTGATCATATCTCTTAAAGGTCTTAAGGGTCTATGGCGATATAATTTCACTGCGCTACAAACTATACATTAAACTTGATAACCCTGGATCGGGTATTAACAGGCCCTCGCGCATACCTTAATTCTATATTTCTTAAATCTTCAAGTATTAATACAAATATACCCCTCTCGCCTTAAAAAAATCATGATTTATTACGAACAGCCCTTATATTCAATCACCTCCGATGTGCATGCACCTCGTTTTTCATCAAAAAACCTTTGATCGGCGCACTGTTTCGTAGCAGTTGTCACTCCGTTCTTGCAAACGTCATAATGCTGACAACTTTCGTTGCTATTGACGAACCCATCTTCACGCCCATCACAACGATCACCATCACATGCCACTAGAATGGGATCCATGCAAGTCTGAGTGCTGGCACTGAAAAACTCACCCTTGGGGCATTGACCCCAAGACGGATTTTCATCCGCTTCGGTACCTTTGTCCGCGCAGTAGTAGTATCCCCGGCAAGTGGCCGAATCCGAAACAAACGTGTCCTTTATTGGTTTGTTTTTGCTTGTCAAGCAAACTCCCGTTGGCAGCGAATCGCACCCATTCACAATAGCTTTATCAACACACTTTCCAGCCTCTCGACTGTAAAGACCTTTGCTGCATGTATTAGAGGTCAGTACATGGGTTTTGCTGCAGCTATAATATGCATCGCAAGCTTTTTCATCCTTCCAATTGATTCCTGTCGGAACGATGTGACAAAAGCTGTCTTCTGCATTACATTCCGAGTGTACTGGATAAACGCACTCCTGTTTGTCCTCATCAAAGTGTAGATCATAAAGGCAGACACCATGGGTACCAACACCATTCGCACAGTAATAGTATGCCTTGCAAGATTGTGGATCAGACACCCATATGCCATCAAAGTCCGGAGCGCAAGGATTGTCGCAGGTGGTATCCGAAGCAACACATTTCTTTGAATCGATACTGTAGATCTTGCCTGATCCACATTTTGTAGACACTTCAGTTAAATTGGTGCATGTGATGTATGCGTCGCATGCATAAGGATCACGGAGAACAACTCCGTCTGCAAACAGGCGGCAGATATTGTTGTACAGGGCTTCAGTTGGTGGGGGTCCCAGCATTAAAACGAGGACACTTGCAATGCTAACCCAAATGGTAGGCTCTGAAAGACAGAAGTAAGATTAGTTATCAGTCGCCGGTTGTCATGCTACTGGATACTTTACGCAGGTGTGCCTTAATTTTTATTAGTAAAAAATGCATTGAAATGTCTTCTTGCCTGTGCTAAGTGCTTGAAAAGGGTGTTAATGTTAAATGGAAATCCAGCCAAATCTCACTTAATAAAAAGAATTTCTACTACACTACTTCAAGTTTAGGATTAGGATCCTAAGCCCCACCAAAATTTACTTGCCGTTGTTATGAATTGCATTAAGAAGGTCACACTCATAATAAAGCTTAAGTTAAGCAATCTTTGAAGGAATTCTAAAGTTCAAGCTCTATTTTATTTAGGAGAAGGTAGATAAGCAAAGTTGCAAATTTGAGCGTATGTTCTTGAACTACGAAACATAGGAAAACACTACATTCCGATTCAGACCGAAGAAAACAATCTTAGAGCGCACCACAATAAGACTTTAAATTAAAAATGTTGCACTTTGCTCTACAACACGTTACACATACATCTACAAGACCTTATCTATGAAAGGTAGATACAAATTTGAGAATTGAGTAGATATTAAATGCAAATTAGAATCAGAACACAAATTTCAGCCAGCCACATCGTTTTCATATTTACCTTTCATTCTGCTCGTGTTTTGAAATTACGGATTTTCAATCCTGTTTTTAGTTCTTGCCACACCGATAACTAACATTTTTGGCACCTCAACGACGCCTTTTATACCTAGGCAGTTATTGTTGGAGTATATCAAACGCCTAGAACATGGTTAATTTGCAAGAATGTGACGTTTTTATTTTTCTTACGGGCTTGTTCGGTATTCTAGAGATTAGATAATTTCTAAAAGTGTTATAGTAATTAGAATTGTCAGCTTTAATGCTGTTGCGGTAATCGAAGATTGAAAGTTTCAAAATAAAATACAATTAATTCGATAAACCATGGAAAATGTTTTGAGAAATCTCTGACGTCATGGTTTAGTCACTGCGGAGGTCATTATTAGGTAGTATGATACTCTTTATTAGCACTTATCTATAAGGTAGTTGATTCTTAATACACACATTCATTTTTAGTAGTTAATCGATAAGGATAGCGCACTTAAACGATAAATATTATCGCGAAGGATTTATGAGCAGCAAATTCAATCGAGCTAAAGCGGGGAGCAGAGCCCAGATTTCAAAACGAAGAAATTGACTTATATATGTATGTGGCAGAAGCGTGTTACGGTATTGTGCGCGATTTCGTTTGTGAAGGGCCACAGTATTTCGCGGCTCTTACGATTTCTGCCGCTACGCAGGTATGGTTTGTCTACCAGCCACATAGGAGTATTTGCATAAAAAATCTAGCCAATAATGTTTTTTTTTTTTCTCAACAAAATACAGTTACATATATCAAACTTAGCGCCCCTACATTTAACTCTTCCAGTGCTTGTGTGATTGCATGCGTATGGATGTAGTTGAAAGTTGGCTTTACCTACTTAATAACATGAAAAATCAAAATTGTCGTGGGGCCCCAAAAATTTGGTATACATTATCATTTGCTTAAACGTATTGAGGTTTACGGTCGCCGCTCCTTTTCATAGCATATATGGACTGGATGGTGAAGGCGAGCAATTGGTGTTGGCGAGCAACGTTTCGAATTGGCTGGCATTAGGATGAGCCATCTACTTTTCGCAGATGATTTGGCCATCCCTGCATCATCCAAAGAGGAACTTCAACGACTACTGGATAGGTTTGCTGCCGTCTGTGGTGATGCTGGGATGAAAGTAAACGTGAACAAATCGGAAGTGATGGTTGTTTCCCGAACTCCTGTGAAGTGTACCCTGCACATAAATGGAGTTCCATTAAAACAGGTGGAGAAGTTTAAGTATCTCGGGGTCTTTTTGTCCTGAGTTGTTTTGAGTTGTCCTGTAGAATTGGCCAAGCTGGAGCAATAGTAAAGGAACTGCGCCGGCCGGTCATCAGGAAAGCTGAGCTTAGAGTGAAAGCAATGATCTCAGTTTTTAATTCAGTGTTCGTTCCGACCCTCATCTTTGGTCATGAAATTTGTGTAATGACCGAAAGAATTAGATCGCGGGTACAAGCTTCCGAAATGAGATTCCTGAGGTGCGTTGCTGGTGTTACTGTCTAAGGGATAGAGTGAGAAACGTCAGTATTCGTGGAAATCTTGATGTTGAGCAGCTACTTCTCCGAGTGGAGGGATCGATTCTTCGATGGTCTGGAAACGTTGTTCGCATGCCCCCTGACAGACTTCCTAGACAGGTCATGCTAGCCGAGATGCGATCGCGTCGCCCCCCTGATAGGCCAAGAAACAGGTGGTGGGTCCAGGTAAAGAACCTCTCTGAGTCCCGCCTGGGGATTGCGCCGGAGTCTCTTGAGTTAGTGGCGGAGGATCGAGAAAGATGGAAAGACCATTTAGCCACCCTCGCTCCGTGACCCTTTTAAAGGATAAGCGGCTTTGGAAAATGATGATGATGATGGTATTGAGGTTGGAATTGAAAAAAAAAATCAAAAAGCGCGTTTATTAATGCTGCTAGTTTTATTAATAGACTAGTAGCATTAATAAAACAACTACTTACGAGTAGAGTGATAAATGCTACTTTAGGTCACGCTTCCTTGAAAAGCTCGACCGGAAGAGGTACACCTCAGGGAAGAGTACTATCTCCTTTTCTCTGGAACGCCTCGGTGAATAAACTGTTACTAAACTAGAAGAGGCGTGTGGCAAACGATTGCTTATGCGGATGATGTCGCCATTGCCTTCTGGTTGAAGTATCCCCAAGAACTGACAGACCTATTGCAACATGCTCTCACTCTCCTCTACAACGGGTACTGGACCATTGAAAATGGACTGAGTGTTAATGCGCAAGAGACCGAAATCGTCCTCTTCACTAATAGATACAAAATCCCCCACACTGTCCCTCCCACCATAAATGGACCAGACTAGCGTTCTGCAATAAGGCGAATTACATTTTGGCCTTATTTTGGCCAGTAGACTAAGCTGAAAGCTCAATACAGCTGAAGAAGCAAGAAAAGCCTGTGCTTAGACCAATCCTTCTATACGGCGTGGCAGTATGGTGGACCATACTCAACGTCAGCACACATCTTTACGTTTTAAGAAAAGTACAAAAACAAGCATGCATCTGCATCAGTGGTGCTCTGAGAACCACTCCTACCGATGCGCTCGAAATCCTACTGAACCTTACTTCCTTAGATATCCTTGGTAAGCAAATAGCTACCAACTGCGCAATTCGACTTAAGGCATGTTCCCAATGGTGCGATAACACTTGTATGGACATGCCAATATTTTCAACGAGCAGCACCTCACCTCCACGAAAATGGATTATACTTTACCTTCATACTTCCCTGTAATCGTTTTCTATGAACTCTAGCCCCGTCTTGATCCAAAACGATCAGATAGCTTGATCTCCTTAAAGAGATCCAAAACCAGTACTGCAGTGGGGATTATTACCGGGCACTGCCTATTAGGACTTCACTCAAAAAGATTAGGGTGTTTCTCAAATGACTTCTGTACAAGCTGCCGAGACTCGAGACTAGCTGCCCGGCACTCCCAACGTCCAGGAAATCCATAATAGGCTCCTACTTCTACAAGTAAGTGACCATCAAGTGAGACACCGGTCTAAAAGATACCTACTAGAGTTCACTGACAAGACTGGCTGGCTGTCATAAAAATTTCACGCCAACCCTCTACCTTGGTTACATACCCACGTAGCAGTACAATGGGCCTACTTTGGTCTCAGTGCACCTTAAAGCCACTTACCTACCTACCTACCTAAGTAGGTAAAGTGGGCGTGTAAAAAATTTTTCCAGTGTAATAATTTCAAAAATGTTTACACTTGTGCAGATTCGGGGCCCAGACAGAACAGTTATCAGGTTTCAAGTTCCTAGTTCAAAAATTTAAGGCCTAACAACCAACAACAGATGGCCGGACATGGCTCACTAGACTTACAATTCGGTCTCGATCATATGCCCTTAAGGTCATGGGGGTCTACGGGAATAATTTCTCCATGTTAAGAACTATGAATCAAACTTAATATACTTCATGTCCTAAGGGATCGGGTGTAACAAGGGAGTAAGTGCACGAGTTTGTCTGTAACTAATTTCGTTACACCCGACCCTTACCGTGTAACATCAAATTTTCTGGCCCGAATTCATACGGAAAACATACGGCAGTCAATTATTTACTAAATGTTAAATGTCAGCTTATTAGAACGTCTTACAGTTTTGAAAAAGGTAGTTGCATATTTAGACCGATTGTGGGCGTGTCTTTGGGCGGATTTTAAAAATTTTTTCACTTGTGCTGCTTCGCATTACGTGCACCTGACGTTGACGAAGTTTCAGCACCCTAGCTCAAAATTTAAGGCCTAAAAACATGTGACATACAGACGGACAGACGGACGGACATGGCTCATTCGATTCAGAATTCGGTCTCGATCATATGCCCTTAAGGTCTTGGGGGTCTACCATTATTATTTCACCGTGTTACAAACTATGTGACAAACTTAATATACCTCCTGTCCTATGGGATGGGGTATAAAAATAGTAATATTAAGGCCCGTTTGCACTTACTCTTCAAAAAATTATTGCTTTGCCAGGTCAAACTTACGCCTTGTGTTTTACTTAAATTTAAGTCATTTGCAACAACATTTTATAATTATTCCTACATAAGTATAACCACAAATTATTCAATTCTGTAATTTCAATTGCTTGTATTTGCTGGGGCCCTAGGGAGTTATTTTATATTGTAATGTGGCGATAAGAAATAAACGACATGTAGGAATCGCTGGATGCACCCATCAATTCACTTTCCAGTCAGCTGACAGCAAACGGATATTCGAAGTTCAAATTTCAATATCGAAAATTTCCCCTCCATGGAATTCAGCGGAACAGTACAAATAAAAAATTACCAAAATTATGTACTTCAAATTTTAGAAGGCATTTGAAGTACATAATACATGTAACTCGAATCCAATTTAGGTAAAAATAATTTTAAGGTTTCAGGCAAAACAACATCAATGTAGCACGACCCATTATGTGGCGACTTCCAGATATTGGAATTCCTGACAATTTTTGTCCGGTAGACGTAGCAAAAAGCTGATTCCGTCATGTTTTAGTGGCAAATCACTTGAACTTCGTGGTGAATGCCTTCAAGTATGGAACACATTGACAGAATGTGGGAGTTTGCATGGATTTCCAGTCATCTCTATAGCAACAGCTTGTAGGCCCCCCGGTTTTCCAGTCTAGTTGAATATCTAATTCATAGTAATTTGTGGTATAACTTATCTGAAAACTGACAGCAACTTCATTTCATTTTCATTTTCACTTTCATTTATGACATTAAAGTGAATAGAAATCAATAAAAAACCTGAAAATAATTGTTGTCAGAAATTCGGTTTGTTGTGTCATAAATTTACGAGCAAGAAAATGGGTTCATCCGTGTGTTCTTTAATATAACCACTCATTATCAGCCTGTGGATGGCATTACAATGGAACGCGTTCTATATCGTTCCAAAGACTGCTGAGGATTTCCGCCGTCTGTACACGAAACACGAAATACGAATTACGGCAATAAGTTTAACGACGAGAAGTTTACCTTGAAGACACCGAATTCGGGGTGTTGTCAATGGTCAAGGCCGGTCTCCACACCAATGGATTGCAATTTTTTTTATCACCACCGTCAAGACAGCATGGATGGACAATTGTGGCAAGACAAGCAAGAAAGTTGTTCATCATTTTTCATCATCATTTTCGAATGCTGTTTATCCTTTAAAAGGGTCGAGGAGCGAGGGTGGCCAAATGGTCTTTCCACCGTTCTCGATCCTCCGCCACCAACTCAAGAGATGGGACTCAGAGAGGTTCTTTACCTGATCCCACCACCTGTTTCTTGACCTACCAGGGGGTCGACGCGCTCGCATTTCGCCAGCAAGAAAGTTGTTGTCAACTTAAGTTCTAAAAAATCTTGCATAGTAACACTGTTATAAATAAAATCGAGAAGGGCTATTATTATTGTATGGAAACGGAGCAAAACACTTTTTTTTAAAAAAGAAAAGAATTGTCTTTTGCTATTGAATAGAACTGCAATGTAACAAGTATAGGATCTGATTAAACAGAACGGATCCTGGTTAGATAGAAAAGGTTTACATCAGATTATTTGGTTCGGCATTTTTTTGCAAAGTACCAAATCATCGAATTTGCAAAACTTAGTAAATTTGGGGAGGAAATTGTGTTCCCACAAGTCAATTTCAAAATCATCATATATTTTTAGCCAGTGTGTGGTTAATTTTTAAAATTCAATTTTTAATGCTTAATTACAGGATTCTTCCGAACTTAATTAACATATGTATGACTTAAGTGATTTAAGTCTTAAATAAAATTTCTTGTAACCGAAAAAACTTCTAAGTAGAGCTTAATATCTTAAGAAGATGTGGTGCAAACGGCCCATTTGTCATAATTTTTTTTTCTATTTGGAGTTCATTTTCCGAGAAATCGGGTTTTAAAAACTAACATGTCAAAAAATTTATCCGTGAGGAATAAATTATTGAAAAGCGTTGTGGGCATGAAGCGAAAAGTGGGCATGGTCAATGGTGTGGGAAGTCGAATTTTCGTCTTAATAAAGGATTCCTGCCAATGTTGCTCTGTACCAAAAATAGTTCCTACGCCTTGTCTAACTTGACCAAAAGGCATTTTTAAGGGAAGTGTGAAATAGAAGTTGTCTCACATTGAAGCCAGAAGTAGGCGAAACTGTTGGGGGATTTAAAAAAGTTATTGATTTTTTTTTCAGGAAGTTTTAAGAGCTATATGGTCTTGATTTTTTTAGTGAAAATTACCGTTACCAAGATACTCAGGAACAAACGTAGCCAAAATAACTTGGTTTTAAGCGAATAAAATTTTTCAACACAGCGGTTTTGGAAATGCCGCTGTATGAACTATTGCTGTACACATAAATATCTATCCAATACAATGACATTATGACTCATTGTTATTGGTTCCAGGACCAGCTCACATACATTTTTGCCCACCCAACTTCAGCCTTCTATTTCAACATCAAAACGTATGACATATATATAACAGACGGGCGGACAGACCGACGAAGGATATGACTTATTCGATTCAGATTTCGGTCTTGATCATTATGCTCTTGAGGTCTTAAAGGTCTACCACTATAATTGAACAGTGTTACAAACTATGCGACAAACCCCATGGGATGGGGTATATAAAAAGCTACGTTGGCTTCCGGTTATCAGGAGATCTAAGTAAGGGTAAAGAAGTTCAACTAAAATTACTGCTAACGATATACTGCCAATTACGCATCTTTCGTTTAATTAGATTCTGCGAGAATTTAAAAATTATCTAAAAGAAAGTTGCAATATGGTATCTTATCTTTACCTTATTTTTTCTAAACACGTTTATAGTGCATTAAGCAATTATTCATAAAACAAACATGCCATCTTAAGAGCCTCTTGATACAATCAGCAAAACTACATACTATAGGTATACACAATTGTCTTAAACGCTAGGTTAGAATAGTTTTGCGTACTGTCACTCGTATGTATGAGAGGTCTTAGGCCTAGCCGTGAACGGGCGACGAAACGGTTTTCGGATACATTGAGTCTCATCAAAGCCCTTAAACTAGCAACCACTTTCATCGTCTATCGCTCCTATAAAGCCCTCGTGAAAAAAGGGCCTTAGCCGAAGATATAAAACACCCTCTCAATATTAAAACCCATCTTTATTGCAATACAAAAGATACTTTTGACAAAACCAATTTATTTTAGGAACACGCAGCATAGGTCGTCACAGTGCTGGTACACTCCATCTTTTGATCATCAAAATAAAGTCCATCTGGGCATTTTTCCTCACTCACAGTCTTATCGTCCTCACAAATAAGATAGTTCTGACATCCTTTGGTTCCACTTATAACTTTACTACGATTTCTTCCATCGCAACGATCGTAATGACACACGACAGCAGCTGCAGGATAACAAGCTTGCATTTCATAGTCAAAGAATCTATCCTCAGGACATTTGCCCCTAGAAGGTTGTTCGTCTGGAATATGGTCACCTTTGTCATGGCAATAGAAATATCCACTGCAAGTACGCTCATCATTCACAAAAATATCCCGAAAGGGTTTCTTGGCTAGTCCACAAATGCGATAAGGAGTCGGATGCTCTTCGCAGGTTGTCTCAGACTTTTTGACACAACCCTTTTGCACATCGTAATATCCACCATCGTCACAATAGTATTCCTTAAGTTTGTTCTTAACGCACATGTAGTACATCTGACAATTTCCTTCATTCTTGAATTCGACATTATTTGGTGCTACATCACAGAACGCATAGCCTTCACAAGTCGATTCTTCGGGGTATATGCAAGCTTTTTGTTTCTGGTTAAAGTGCAGATCATCCGGACAATATTTTTGAGTTCCGGTGCCTTCGACGCATTTGTAGTAGCCGTTACAAGATTTTGGATCCGTGACCCAGAATGGAGACTTGGAAGTACAAGGGTCCTTGCAGTAGGTATCGGACGAAGCGCTTTTAACACATCCCTTTGCCCTGTCATAGTGTGGCTTGGTTCCTGTACACTCCGTTACTTTGCCCACACCATTCTGACAAGTCTGGTACTTTGTACATGATCCCGGGTACCGAAGATTGACTCCATCTGCAAACAAGCGACAGAACTCTGTGCCAAACGGTTCAATTTGTGCATAGCTGGAGCCAATAATGGCCAACAAGGCAATAAGCACTGCAAAGATTTTAGTTATTACTTCTCTATATTGGGGGCTCTCTTCGAATCCAACTTACCCTTCATTTGGTGTAGCTTCTTTCAAATGTGGTATTCAACTGCTTGTTGCAGAATGTTGTTAGCTCCTATTAAACTCTGCAGGTTTTTTAGATGTTTCGGTTTTGCACTTGGCATGATTAGATAAAACACTGAAAAATATTAACCCGCAAGATATCAATTTTTCAGTAGATACATAAATAACAAGTACATAATGTGTTATCGAATCCAAAAAGCATGGCTCACGACTGTCGGAATTGCTTTTTTTCTTATCAAAGGCTTAGTATAGTTCACATAGTACTGCATGTCACTCCTACTTTGACAGTTATTTACTACTCTGCAGGTGGTAACGATTAGTTGTTGTTTGAGTGTCAGAAATTTGTTGCTAGGAATGTACCAATCATTTCGGAGCTGAGTCAATCAAGATATCTAAATTTTGCCTATGAAAAAATTTACAAAAGCGGTACGACTGAAGCAGTTGTAAAACACAATGTTTAAGCTCTTTATTTAAACTTAATCTTACAATCCGTCCCATCTTGAACTTGGGGTGTGGATTGGATTTTATATCATCCGTTTCCAGTCATGCCCACTATTATTTACTGGAAGCTATGAACCGAGCGATTGTACTTACTATGGCATGTAGCCGAAAGCCCTGGTAGCTAGTGCTATTTCTTGTTTCCATGTTGATATTTTAATTTATTATTTATCAATAACGTAGTAATAATAATAATAATTACTATGGTACACTCCACCTATTTTCATTTTTATTCTCCTTCTCATTTTTGTTCTCCTTCGCATTACTATATTTCATTACTCTATTTTTGTTTTCCATACCGTTTTTCGAAGCTATTTATGAATCTTTACTTAATTGTAAACAAAATTGCTTTAATTTCAAATAAGGCTTCTTAAATTATTTTAAAAAATAGGCGTGGCTCCTATGACTAAAAATCAGTTTTATCATGGAAACATACTAGTTTGCCTCAAAGTTAAAATTCAATTATTTTGTAAAATTGACCCCAAAAATGAGCGTGGTCAAAAACTTTGTAGAATCGGGTCTGTTTTATCTTACATGCTAAATTTTATTTCTTTTTCTTTCCTCTTAATTTGGCTTAAGGGCAGTCCAAATCAACCTTTCTCGAACAAAATATATAAAATTAAGTATTTTCGACATAACATATTAAGTAAATTTTTTTGATTTGGAACAAAAATTTTGAATAAAATGCATTTGAAATAGCTATTATCTACTCTTTAAATTAATGGGGAGGTCTTGGTATCTACCCAGGGTATATTAAGTTTTATGTATAATTTCTTTTCTGGGGTGGTGGATAGGCTAATGATCACCATATATGGTGGGTATAAGCTGAAATACTTCGGCCCATAGAAGAACTTCGTGACGTACGTCGCTTCCCATAAAAACGTGTGCATTTCACTGAGCTGTCAGCTGTGTACTTCGTCGCAAGGGATGCAACGGAATCATTGGGCTAAAGGCATAAGAGGCAGCGGAAGATGAAAAGCATTGCTGGCAAACAGCGTTAAATATTCTCAACTGGCTGAAAGCGCAATCACTTCGGTCGACTTCTTGAATCTGATTGGCTTCGTATGTTAACAGAACTGTCGAATTTGGGGCTTAGGAAACCCTCACGCGATCCAGGATAAACAAATGCAGCCTTAACAAGCACTGGTACGAACTTCGGTCAGGCCGTATGACTGCGCCTTACTTTTCCAGGAAAAAAAAAATAAGCAAATGCATCACAAGCAAAAGCAACTGTCTGGTGTGGATTTTAGTCCGGTCGTATAGATGTCGGTTGTGGATTTTAGTCGGGCCTCACTTTTTCGAAAATGTTAGTCGGAATAGCAATGACTGTAAATCGATGTCGTTACAGAAACTCAGTGAAAACGGAGCTTTTGTGGCCTCAACTGGCCAACGTGAATCTAGACGACCGACAAATGGTTTCAGCATGATGGTGCCCTTGCCACACCACTTATGATACAGTCGATTTATTGGACATCGAGACCAAATCATCTCACGAAGTTTGATGTCAAGTGGCCACCAATAGGATGTATGGCTAGTCCTATGATCATTACCAACGCTGCCAGGTGAACATCTTCAGAAACCTTTGTATTTTAATGATGCTAACATTAAGTGACAACTCTTCCTACGGTTTCCCATAAGAAAGAAATTATTTAAAAAAAAAAAAAGCAAACCCACAGTATCAAACACCTAAGTGTGGCTACCAATAACCAATACTGCGACTGCAAACTTCCGACTGCAAACCTAGGAAACAAAAAAGACAATAACGAAAGCTTTTCATTGAAAATTATAATAACTGCTGCTTTTTTGGTCTCTTCGACTATCATGTCGGAGAATTTATGCATATAAACTACCTAAACAAACAAAATTTGTTTCTTATATCCGAGTTGTTCTTATGTTAAAACGCGTCTGTAAGAAAAAAGTTTATAATGTAAAAAACAATGATATCTATAAAAAACAAAGTTTCATATAAATGAACGGTCAGCAAAAACGATTTGGCGGGTACATATTTTGCTTCTGACCTAAACTTATACTTAAATATTCATTCTAAATCGAGACCCGTACATGCTTACCTTAACTTAAACCCAGTTCAACAAAAACCAAAAAGATCATGTTTCTTTTATGCATTGAATTTTGTTTAAAAATGCTCATCTTATCGATCGATGAAAGATCGTTTCTTATATGCGAATGAATATCAGCTCCTTTTTATATGCACAAACAGTGAAAAGACTCGGCGTTTTCACATTTGTTGCTTTTAAGCACTTTTTGCTTTTATGAGTGTTTCTTATATCCATGCTGAACTATTCAGAATTTATCAGTTAAGAATCTCCTTCGATAACAAGTGGGCGTGGCATCAACACCTTTTCAATAACATCGTATTTTTTGTTCATATTTTTTATGATGCGGTATACACGTGTTGATTGAATTTTTTATAATAGGACCGAGGGTATATTAATTTTAATGCGTTGTTTGTGAAATAATTACCGTAAACCCTTAAGACATTTTAGAGATATGGTCGAGCCCGACAGGTGAATCGATTTAGCCATGTCCATCCGTCCGTCTGTATGTGTGAAGGTTTTGGGTCTTCAAAATCAAGCTAGAAAGCTGAAACGGTACACGGCTTGGATCTTCTGCTGCACAGACAAAGTCTGAAATTTGACTTAATCCGTCAACTGCCACGCCCACTACTGACATCAATGTTAGACAACCTCTATTTTCTTTTAAAATGGCTTTTGGTTAAGTTAGAAAAGTCGTAGTTTTGGTACTGAGCAATATTGGACAATGCCCACTTTTAACATGTTAGATCTTTAAAAACCCGATTTCTCGGAAAATTGACTCCAGATCGAAAAAAAAATTTATGACAAATATTAAAAATATTACCATTTGCAAAGTTTGCTCTATACATAGTTTTGAGCTCCGCCCACTTTAGAGGGCGTTTTTAGAAAAAAACTGTTTTTTTCCAAAATAATTTTCGGTTTTAACGCATTTTGTCATGAATCTAACGAAATAACAATTAATTGATTTTAATTTTTGAGCAGGCCCACTTTTGGGAGCGGGGCCTTTACAAATTATATATGAATTCGGAACAAAAAATTTTAAGATTTGGTGTTACACGGTATATAGGGTCGGGTATATAGAAGTTTGTCACAGACGAACTCTTGCACTTACTCCCTTGTTTCTTTAAAATTTGGTTTATAATAAAAAACGCCCGCAAAAGTGGGCGTTGCAAACATTAATTTATTTAAGTTGATAGCATACGCATATTATACTACATTTTATAGTGCATTTTTTTGCATTTAAAGCAAATATCATCATCGTCATCATTTTCGGATGCCGCTTATCCTTTAAAAGGGTCGCGGAGCGAGGGTGGCTAAATGGTCCTTCCATCTTTCTCGATCCTCCGCCATCAACTCAAGAGACGGCGCAATCCCCAGGCGGGACTCAGAGAGGTTCGTTACCTGATCCCACCACCTGTTTCTTGGCCTACTATGTCCAAACCATCCAAGAAGCGATCGCTCCACTCGGAGAAGTAGCTGCTCAACATTAAGATTCCCACGAATACTGACGTTTCTCACTCTATCCCTTAGAGAGTAACACCAGCAACGCACCTCAGGAATCCTATTTCGGCAGCTTGTTCCCGCGATCTAATTCTTTCGGTCATTACCCAAATTTCATGACCATAGATGAGGGTTGGAACGAACACTGAATTAAAAACTGAGATCTTTGCTTTCACTCCAAGCTCAGCTTTCCTGATGAACGGCCGGCGCAGTTCCTTTACTATTGCTCCAGCTTGGCCAATTCCACAGGACAACTCAGTATCACTCCTCCCATCTTTCGTGAAAAAGACCCCGAGATACTTAAACTTCTCCACCTGTTTTAACGGAACTCCATTTGTGTGCAGGGTACACTGCACAGGAGTTCGGGAAACAACCATCAGTTCTGATTTGTTCACGTTTACTTTCATCCCAGCATCACCACAGACGGCTGCAAACCTATCCAGTGGTCGTTGAAGTTCCTCTTTGGATGATGCAGGGATGGCCAAATCATCTGCGAAAAGCAGATGGCTCATCCTGATGCCAGCCAATTCGAAATATTGGTCGCCAAGACTGCGCTTCACCATCCAGTCCATATATGCTATGAAAACGGGTGGCGACAGAACACAGCCCTGGCGAAGTCCAACGCGCACATAAAAAGGACGGGATTTGACACCATTTATCCGTACACAGCTTCTGCAGTTTCCATACAAAGACTGGGTGGCTCTCAGAAGAGGCCCACTCAGCGCATAGTCCTGCAAAACTCTCCACAGTGTATCCCGAGGGACTCGGTCATACGCCTTTTCCAGATCTACAAAACACGCATAGACCGGTTTGGCATATTCCCAGGCCTTCTCAAGAATAACCTTCAATGTAAAAAGCTGGTCGGTTGTGCCTCTGTCAGGCCGAAAGCCGCACTGTTCTACCCGTAACAAAGGCTCGATTACAGCTCTGGAACACGTTTCCAACACCTTCGCGAATACTTTTCCCGGAAGACTCAAGAGAGATATGCCCCTATAGTTGGCACAATCTCTCCTGTTCCCTTTTTTGAAAATGGGCACTAAAACTCCCGTTTGCCAATCGCTAGGTGCCTTCCTGCTATCCCAGGCCACCTTAATGACACGTGTAAACCATTTAACACTCTCTTCACCCATTGCCTTGAGCATTTCTGGCCGGATTTCATCAATTCCAGCAGACTTGCCACATTTTAGCGATTTAATCGCTTTAGTGACTTCGTCTACTGTGGGACTATTCTCCGCCCTTCGTCAGCAGTGGGAATGCCATCTTTAGTGCCCTGTTAGGGGTTGAGCAACTCCAAAAAGTGCTCTCTCCATCTGGCCAAGACATCGCTCTCATTTTAAAGAAGTATACCGCCCTTAGATTTAACCCCTTGAATGATATTCAACTTCCTTCCTCTGAGCCGGCGAATAGTCTGCCAAAATATTTTGTTTGCAGATCTGTAATCGTGCTCCAACTTCTCGCCGAACTTTTTCCATGACTGTTCCTTGGCTGTTCTGACTGCCAGATTGGAAGTCCTTTGCGCCTCATTGCACCGGGCTCGAGAAGTTGAGTTTCTACATTGGATCCACGCAATGTAGGCTCTCTTCTTCTCTCTGATGGCTTCTTGGACTCCAGGCGTTTTAAACCAAGCAGGGTGGCAAATAAAGCAAATGTATTGAATAAAAACTGTTTATTAGAATGCAAATAAAATATTACCACACCCATATGGGGCATTTTTCGCTGTTTTTCAAATGCCAATCCCAATACACTTAGGCGAGGGTATCGCATATCAAACTTCAGTTTCCTACAAAAGCTCTGATTTTTAATGCTAGGTATATGCGTGGGCGTGTCAGTGAGCGGATTTAAAAAAATTTTACACTACTACTACTTCGGGACGAAGAAAGAACAGATCAAGTTTTAAGTGCCTCGCTCAAAATTTAAGCCAAAAAACTACCAACAGACGGACGGACGGACATGGCTCATTCGACCTACAATTCGATCTCGATCCCTTGAGGTCTTGGGGGTACGGTGATTATTTCTCTATGTTACAAACTATGAATCAAATTCAATAGACCTCCTATCCTATGGGATGGAATATAAAAAGCTAACCGAACGCATCATTGCTTATATAGCTCATATTTTGGTATCGGCTGTATAAGCAACGGAGCAGCCGCTCCCTAATAGAGCAGCGATACATGCGGTTAGCTTTTAAATTGATGGTTTTCTTTATAATATGAAACTCTTGTGATTCTCGATTTCAAAATAACGAAATACTAGAATGTATTTGTGACTCTCGAATACGACTTGCGTAATTGGGTTGAGTGCTCCACTTTTGGGTCCTTACATAGTTTCGATACTGCTGCGGTAATATTAAATTTTAAGTAGAGCCTTATTGTGAGGTCTTTTTTCATCTTTTAGAGTTTGACACCGTATTTCCTACATACTTGTAGGAAATAGGGAACAACACTCATTGGAACAAACTTACTCAATGTACCTAAACGCGTATGTAAGCTAACGAAAATATTGAGGCGATATCTCTCCATGGTGGTCCTCCTTGTTAAAATGTACTTTTACCGTATCCTGAAAAAAAGGAAAATTTTATCTAGTTCAATAACTTATGATGAGATGACTACGACTTTTATTTTTCGGAAAATTACGTTCTCTACAACAAAATTGACTGTTGAACGACTAATACAATAAATTCAAGTTTAATTTCCTTATTCAGTTGCTGACCATAAATTGCACCAGAAAATAACCTAGTCACCTAGTTATTTTCTTAGTAACTTAGTAACACTAAGTTACTAAGAAAATAACTTAGTAACTTAGTGTTACAATTGGTTTAAATTTACATTATTTAAAAATGTAGTTCGACACCTCTCGTCAACATGGTGAGTTGCTTTTGTCATTAACCATTTCACGCTTCCGCTACTTCAATAATAGATCATTATCAAAATTGTTTACTTTAGTAATCAATTAAATGTAAACTTAAAATTGAAGCTCGTATTTGAAGTGGCTGCTACTCTATTACGACTTCCTAAAAAATAAAACAAATTCTTATCGATGATACGATCGATGAGGTTCAAGATCAAAACACAAATCGCTTTAAGTTTTCCAAAAGTTTTGGAATATAGATCCTTAGACTCAAAATTACCTTTATTAAGTACCTTTATCTGGATGGACTAAAAAGTCATACCATCAGTAACAGGTATACGATACCCGATTCAGAGATTCGAATTTCTGAAAAACACCACCCATGAGAAACACTTGGCGTTAGCATCACCACGAGTAGTGTCTACTCGTTCCTTTTTTCATCTTTTTGTTTTTCGACTTTGGCTTTGTTGCCTCTTAAGAAGGAGTGGTTAACGCTACTGAAATATGCATCGCGCTGGGAAGACCACCCAACAAAGTCACCTTAAAACACTTACTTTAAGTAGTGTGGTTTTTCATTTTTCCCTTACGTTTCGATAAGTCGATGGGTCCTGTTATTCATACCCAATGGTCGTAGTGTGTGGTTTGCCTGGTTAAGCCCTTTTACGGAACTATGCTATTATCGCAATGAACACTCAGCTTTTGAGCCAAGGCTGTTAATTCATTTCTTTACTTAGAAAAACTATTGGTACCTATATCTCTGTAAATTACTTTAATACCGTTCTGTATCGTGTGTTTTGCACGGTTTTTAGCTCTTGCTTATACTTATATAAAATAATTTTGTTAAAACCCTGTTTTAGCGTAAATCTTTCGATAAGCAAATCTTTATCTTTAGCCAACTTCTCCGCCCCTTATCAATGTAAGCTTCGCCCCTTCACGAAATATACAGAGTATAGTGTCATTCCTAAATTGTTTTCTGCATTTGAAATGAAATTTGAATAAAGTTTATGAGCTGCGGTTATTGTTCAGCTTTCTGTTAGCAGGGTGGGCATACGTAAACTTGATTTTGTCAAAACCACTCACCAATATTTATCCAAAGATCTTCTCTTTGATAATGACACTGCGTCGCCTCTTGCCATTATGGCCGTGTCGTTTATTAACGTTGATTTTCTTATAACTTTGAGGTGGGTTTGGGTAAAGAAAGATATGATCGCCCTTTTAGAGATATGATCGAGACCGACAGGCAAATTGATTAAGCCATGTCAGTCCGTCCGTACGTGTGAAGTTTTTAGGTCTTTAAAATTGGGCTGGAAACTGAAACTTGGCGTGTGTTTTGGTTCTCATTTTTTACAGACAAAGTATAAAAATGTATTCGGCCTACAGCCACGCCCACAATTGTCTTCAATGTGAGACTGCATTCACATTCACATTTAATTTCAACCTTTTGGTCAAGTTAGACAAGTCATAGGAATTTAAATATTGGCGCAGAGCTGAAGTGACCAAAACACTTTAATTAAACAAAAAGTGACCGCCCATTTAAATAGCAAGCTTATACCATACACAGGAAAAGACTGATCTTAAAACTATAAGTTAATTTTACTATATCTAACACCTCATCATGATCTCACAGCCTGTCGCATATGAATTGATGCTATTTAGATGCCCTCTATTTCCATCTATCTTTTTCAAAATATGGATTGTAATTTTGAAGCGGTTCTAGCTTCTACAGAATTTTCGTGTTGCATTCAATAAGGTTTGCTTGGCAAACATGTTCGTCATTTAATTAAGACAAGTGTAAGGAATATTTACCACTTGAGAAAAGGTTATCAATGCCTTTTGTAAGTGGAAGTACATCATGTTCTGGGGTTGTTTTAATGCTTAGTTTTTTTCTAATTCTTCAAAGGACTTATCTAACACTCTAAAGCTCAGATAACGTGTTGTAATAAATAACGCTGATAACAATCTTGTTAATAAAACTGCAGAGAAATCAACGACTCTGGATAGTCAGTGTTTGAAATCGTGCAACGCAATATGTTTCGTAAGTCCTGCTAACCATAGCAGCAACTTTCTGTTATAAAAGTCCTAATTTATTTTCGTTAAGGTATCTGCGCGCTTATAGTTATAAGCATTGCTCTGCCAACATTGGCGCAAGAGGTAACACAAGTCGTAGAAGAATGTGATGGGACAACAATTGGAAATACACTTCAAGATCCAGAGGATTGCAATGCATATTTTTTATGCCATGGCGGAAAAAAATTGCCAATGTATTGTGCTAGTGGAATGAAGTATGATAAAAATTTGGGATATTGTGTAGTTGGCAAATGTCCACCGTGTAACTGTTCCAAAGATCCGACAACAACGGCACCCACAACATCTTCAAAAGTAACCACAATTTCATCCACACCGACACAAGAAACAAATCCTACGCCAACAGAGGGCTCAACATCGACTTCTCCATCTACAATCACAACTACGCCGTCGGGAGAAGCAACTCCAACGCCAACAGAGGGCTCAACATCGACTTCTCCATCTACAATCACAACTACGTCGTCGGGAGAAGAAACTCCAACGCCAACAGAGGGCTCAACATCGACTTCTCCATCTACAATCACAACTACGCCGTCGGGAGAAGAAACTCCAACGCCAACAGAGGGCTCAACATCGACTTCTCAATCTACAATCACAACTACGCCGTCGGTAGAAGCAACCCCAACGCCAACAGAGGGCTCAACATCGACTTCTCCATCTATAATCACAACTACGCCGTCGGGAGAAGGAACTCCAACGCCAACAGAGGGCTCAACATCGACTTCTCCATCTACAATCACAACTACGCCGTCGGGAGAAGAAACTCCAACGCCAACAGAGGGCTCAACATCGACTTCTCCATCTACAATCACAACTACGCCGTCGGGAGAAGAAACTCCAACGCCAACAGAGGGCTCAACATCGACTTCTCCATCTACAATCACAACTACGCCGTCGGGAGAAGCAACTCCAACGCCAACAGAGGGCACAACATCGACTTCTCCATCTACAATCACAACTACGCCGTCGGGAGAGGTAACTCCAACGCCAACAGAGGGCTCAACATCGACTTCTCCATCTACAAACACAACTACGCCGTCGGGAGAAGCAACTCCAACGCCAACAGAGGACTCAACATCGACTTCTCCATCTACAATCACAACTACGCCGTCGGGAGAAGGAACTCCAACGCCAACAGAGGGCTCAACATCGACTTCTCCATCTACAATCACAACTACGCCGTCGGGAGAAGAAACTCCAACGCCAACAGAGGGCTCAACATCGACTTCTCCATCTACAATCACAACTACGCCGTCGGGAGAAGAAACTCCAACGCCAACAGAGGGCTCAACATCGACTTCTCCATCTACAATCACAACTACGCCGTCGGGAGAAGCAACTCCAACGCCAACAGAGGGCTCAACATCGACTTCTCCATCTACAATCACAACTACGCCGTCGGGAGAGGTAACTCCAACACCAACAGAGGGCTCAACATCGACTTCTCCATCTACAATCACAACTACGCCGTCGGGAGAAGCAACTCCAACGCCAACAGAGGACTCAACATCGACTTCTCCATCTACAATCACAACTACGCCGTCGGGAGAAGCAACTCCAACGCCAACAGAGGGCTCAACATCGAGTTCTCCATCTACAATCACAACTACGCCGCCAGGAGAAATAACTCCAACAGAGCACTCAACATCAACAACAACTGACCCAAACAAAATAGTTACGTGTGAAAACCGAGCTGATGGATCATTTTTCGCTGACCCAGAACACTGTCGGAACTATTACGTTTGTCGGAATAGAGACCCTGTACTTCTGCGTTGTCAAAAAGGCACATGGTTCGACGATAAAAATTTCGTTTGCAACTTCCGCTACTTGGTTCCTTGTCCAGCTAATCAGGATTAAAAAATAAAATCATAAACATTTTCTTTCCAGATTAACAAGTTGTCCGAAATTTTAAACTGTGTACCATCAAGTACTTATATCTCTCAAACGCCCACGGAAACAAATGGGCTCTTGAGAAAATATTTTTATTAATAAATTATGTCAATCCTGCATTTAAAAGCATTTCTAGCCCAGTCAACCGTGTTTTGTCCAGAAAATAAATACAAATGTTTATTTTTAACTCGTTCTTTATCATTTCTGGGGTGATAAATCTAAATTTTGACTTAAGAAAAGGCTTTAGTTCGCGAAAATTAAAAGAAAAAACCTTTTTTAAATTTTGCAAAAAAAGCCATGAAAATGTGTAATTTTTGGTACAATCATTAAGCAATAAAAAATTAAGCATTAAATTTTGTAAAAAACTAAACTTTGTACGTTTTTCAAATTAATTCAAATTTTTACATTTTAAAAAACCCAGCCTAGGGAAAACATGGAAGTTCAACTAACTTCATTAAATTTCCTATAAAAATTGCACACCTTCTTATGAAAAATAACTTTTAATAAATTTGAACTATAAGTTCAAATGCATAGTTTGTTACATTAGAAATATGATGCAGACCGACAGGTGAATGGATTTAGCCATGATCTTGGCCATATGTTGGTGTGAAGATTTAAGGTATTGTTATGTGGTGACAAGAAATAAAACAACACGGAGGAGTCCCTGAATGCACCCATCGATTCACTCTACGAACGCATCCGCTCGATTCACTAAACGAACATACCCAACTGTCATTTCAGTCATCTGACAGCAGCTGTCATATTCGAAGTTCCAATTTCGATTTCCCCTCCTTGAATTCAGCGGAGGAGTACCAATGGAAAATTACCAAAGGGGGTATGGAACGTGCTAGAAGGTGCTTAATTTTGTATAAATACACGGGTGACAGGCTCGTACGGACAGTTATATTTTAAATGTGGACTTGTGAAAATCGGTTAAAAAGTAAAAAGTGATTGAATTGAAATAAAGTGTTGAATCCTAAGTAGTAAAGCTGAATAACAGTGTGATTTGAATTTAAATAAGTTTTGTTTGATAAATAAAGTATTCCATTGTGTAATTATAAAAAGTGAAATTGAGTTTTATTCAACGAACCCCAGGCAAAAAAACATTACATTGGTGTCAGAAGTGGGATAAAACTCATAATTGTGCGGGTAAATTCTACAGTGGAATTTTCCGGAACAGTGTTAGTGTCTCAAACAGTTTTAAGTGGAGATTTCTAGCGAAAGTGCGCGTAAATAGCGTCGGCGACTAAAACGATTTATTTTTTTAGTGGAATTTTCCAGAGATATCGTGTGTATAAACAGTGCTGGTGACTCATACAAATTTGATTGTGGAATATTCCCGATATATTGAAACTGATTGTGCGATAAAGCTAAAATTAACTAAGTTATAAAAACGGTGTCAGTGATTTGTTTATTCGCAAGTGAATTTTCTGGAACAGATATAAAACATAAACTGATTGTGTTGTGAACGTTGTTTGGAAACAATTAAAAATGGGTCGGAAAATTGAACAATTGACAACAGATGAGTTGAAAGTTGAATTGGGTAAAAGAAACCTCCAGACTTCGGGGCTAAAAAGGGAATTGTTGCTCCGACTCCATGACGCTATTACCGAGGAAGGTGGGGACCCAGACACGATGCTTTTCGAAGTGCAAGAAGAACAGCAACAAAGCACAGTAAGTACTGCCGATGAAATGCCAGCTTACATGAAGTTGCTTCTGCAGAAATTCAAGAAACTGTAGAGCGGCCAGAAAGAACAAAGAAACGCTTTTGAGGAACAAAAGAACGTTCTCGAAAGAAAATTCGATGAACAAAAGAATGCTCTAGAGAAGCAACTCGAAAGTTTGGACGCTAAACTCGAAACGAAGCTTAATGCCCAAAGTTCGATTTTTAAAGATCAAATCGAGACAATAGATCAAAAGTTCGAAGCGAAATTCGATAAAGTAGAATCTCAAGTGGAAAAGGTGGAGCCACAGTACGAACAGCTAGCTAAAGAGCTCGACTACGTCAAGAAGCAGAAAGTTCGGGAATATTCCATCGACAGCCCACGACGCAAAGAAATTCAGCCGCCTGTGTTCGATGGTCAAACATCCTGGCCTATTTACAAGAGGCAGTTCGAAGCCGCCGCGTTGACGAACAACTGGGGGAACGAAGATAAGTCGATTGCTCTTACCCTTGCGCTTAGGGGAACAGCTGCCGAGTTGCTGCAGACCATCCCTGAAGAAAAACAAATGGACTATGACGCCATGGTAAAGGCCATTGAGATGAGATTTGGCGACGACCATATGCAGTTTGCCGGGTCCAGTTGCGATGAAGAGTTCAGAGAAGGGGTGAGACGCTTCAACAGTTGCAAGCCGACATCGAGCGGTTGGCGAATTTGTCATATCCCAACACCAGCAGGGAAATTATCAACGAGTTGGCGACCGATGCGTTTACTAATGCCATTGCGGATGGAAAGCTACAAATGGCTGTAAGAATGGCAGGTAAGAAGACGCTCGCTGAAGCACTAGCATTTGCCCTGACAATGGAAGCAGCAGACCAAGCTTCGCAAGGTGGTCTGCTGCTTCCATCGACGCCCCCAGGACCATCTCCCAAGTTTCGCAAACAAAACGCTGCAACAAGAGTCTTACAGTGAAGGCAATCATCGGCAACAGAAAATGTTTGGCCACTATCGACACGGGTGCCACGGCCTCCATCATCCGAAGACACCTTGTGCAGACCTCCTGGCTACATAACACCAACTGCTACAGTCTGAAGACAGCTACAGGAGAAGCAGCCAAAGTATACGGGGAGGTGCTGCTACAGATACAACTCGCGGGACTGACCTTCTCACATGCATTCTTGGTAGCCGACATATGCGACGAATGCATTATTGGAGTGGACTTCATGAAGGCGCACGAGGTAATTCTAGACCTTCGAATGCAGGTGCTAAGGTATCGAACCGTCGAGATCCCTATGGTATACGGAAACGACAACGCTGTGAATCTTCGAGCAATACTGGGAAGCGATGAAGTTCTGCGGCCCTCTTCAGAGACAGTTCTTTGGACACGTTTGGAGAATGATCCTGGGAACCACCGATTCTATCTCATCGAGCCAGATAACAAAAGTGAACTCAAAAGTTACGTCGTGGGAAAAATTCTTGCAGAGCCCACGAATAACATGGTGCCGGTAAGACTGATGAACCCAAATAAGCGCACCGTTAAGCTCAGACAAGGAGAGGTGATCGGAAGATGTGTGCCCGTTGCAGCCATTTCGACGACAGCTGAGAGTAAGCCTGCAAGTCCTGTCTCTCCATCAAAATTGGCCGAGGTATGTAAGACTATACTCGGAGACTGTGAGACAACACCGCATAGACACCGGAGATGCTAGACCAATCCGCCAACCTGCCAGACGACTTCCGTTCGCTAAACAGGACGAGGCCGCCGAGATGATATCGACCATGGAAAGAGAAGGTTTGATCGAAAGCTCGAAAAGTCCGTGGGCGTCGCCTGTTGTACTGGTGAAAAAGAAGGGCGGCAGTACTCGATTCTGCGTGGATTACCGGAGGCTTAACGATGTCACAAAGAAGGACAGCTACCCTTTACCTCGAATCGATGACACACTTGACACACTCTCTGGAGCGAAATGGTTTTCCACCCTTGACCTGAAAAGTGGCTACTGGCAGGTACAGATCCATCCAGAAGACAAAGAGAAGACCGCTTTCACAACTGGCAATGGACTATGGCAGTTTACAGTAATGCCATTTGGTCTGTGTAACGCTCCGGCTACCTTTGAGCGTCTTATGGAACGTGTCCTACATGGTCTGACGTGGAAAACCTGCCTGGTATATTTGGATGACGTCATCGTTTTGGGAAAGACGTTCGCTGAACATCGCGACAACTTGAGGCAAGTGTTCTTACGACTTCGATCAGCACACTTGAAGCTCAATCCGAAAAAGTGTGCGCTCTTCAGAGCCGAAGTAAAGTATCTGGGGTATGTGATATCGACGGATGGAGTAAAGACGGATCCAGAGAAAATCGAAGCTGTGAAAAGTTGCCCAGTTCCCAAGGACAAACACCAGCTAAGGAGCTTTCTCGGTCTTGCTACCTACTACAGGAAAAGGACGAATGTACTGTCCAGAGAGTAAGAGCCGAACCTGCAGAAGGCTGGAGTACTGAGGAACTTCGCAACGCACAACAAGAAGATCCTGACATTGAGTCAATCCTTGCATGGAAGGAATCTATGGAGAAACCGAGCGCAAGGGATATATCCGACAGAAGTCCCACATTAAAGGCATATTGGGCGCAGTGGGACTCTTTCCATGTACAAGATGGCGTTCTGCGAAGAAAATGGGAAATGCCTTTAAAATGCAGCTTGTGGTTTCACGGTCCAAAGTGCAGGAAATTTTGCGGGAAATGCACGATGGAGTATCTGGTGGGCACTTGGGCATCAACAAAACCCTGGAGAAAGTATGGGAACGTTTTTATTGGCTGAGTGCAAGAAGCGACGTTAAAAGCTGGTGTAGGAAGTGTACTACTTGTGCTGCTAGTAAGGGACCCAAAGTCAAAACCAGGGGTAAAATACACCAGTACAATGTGGGTGCTCCCTTTGAAAGGATCGCCGTCGACATCGCAGGACCGTTTCCGGAAACTGAAAGCGGTAATCGTTACATCCTGGTTATTGCCGATTACTTCAGCAAGTGGCCCGAGGCATTTGCGATACCAAATCAAGAAGCGAAAACCGTTGTCGATCAGATAGTGGACCACTGGGTGTGCAGGTTTGGAGTGCCAATGGAATTACATTCGGACCAGGGGAGAAACTTCGAGTCGAAGATATTCCAGGAAGTATGCGCAGCAATCGGACTACAGAAGACACGGACAACACCTCTTCACCCACAATCAGATGGAATGGTGGAACGCTTCAACAAGACGGTGAAGGAACATCTCTCTAAAGTCGTAAATGAGAATCAACGGGATTGGGATCGGCGAGTACCTTTATTCCTCATGGCCTACCGAAATGCTATTCGCAGTACAACTGGATATACTCCATCTGAAGTTTTATTTGGACGAACTGCCAGGCTACCCAGTGAGCTTAAATTCGGATTTCCCACGGAAAACCCAACATGCCAGGAGGACTACGTGGTTGACCTTAGAGAAAGGATTAATGACATCCACCAGAGAACCAGAAGCAATATAAAAGTTGCAAGCGAGTTCAACGAGGGAGATCTGGTATGGCTCTACAACCCACACCGTAAGAAGGGAAGGTCGCCAAACCATTAGAAGGACTGGGAAGGTCCCTACCAAATTGTAACACGAATTAATGATGTCGTATCCCGAATCCAAAGAGGACCTAGAGCGAAGATGAAAGTTGGCTCTGAGTTCCTGAATGCACCCATCAATTCACTCTACGAACGCACCCGCTCGATTCACTAAACGAACATACCCAACTGTCATTCCAGTCATCTGACAGCAGCTGTCATATCCGAAGTTCGAATTTCGATTTCCCCTCCTTGAACTCAGCGGAGAAATTCCAATGGAAAATTACCAAAGGGGGTATGGAACGTGCTAGAAGGTGCTTAATTTTGTATAAATACACGGGTGACAGGCTCGTACGGACAGTTATATTTTAAATGTGGACTTGTGAAAATCGGTTAGAAAGTAAAAAGTGATTGAATTGAAATAAAGTGTTGAATTCTAAGTAGTAAAGTTGAATAACAGTGTGATTTGAATTTAAATAAGTTTTGTTTGATAAATAAAGTGTTCCATTGTGTAATTATAAAAAGTGAAATTGAGTTTTATTCAACGAACCCCAGGCAAGAAAACATTACAGTATTAAAAATGAAGCAAGTGAGCTGAAACTTAGGGTCAGCTGGTTCTTAATTTGCAGACAAAGTGGTAAAAGCGACAACCTACAATACCCATTTTATTTAAAATGGTTCAATACCAAGTTTAAGGAAGGGCGTAAGGAACTCAAATTCGGGTGTATAGAAACTGTGGCTAAAATTGGATCAAGCACACCATCGACTATGCTGATATTTACCTTGTTATATCTTTAAAAACTTAATTTCTCTGAAAATTCGCTTTAAATCGAAAACGTCACAGTTATATTTGTTGGGGTTTTTATATCCCATCCGGTAGGACAGGAGGTATATTAAGTTTGTCACATAGTTTGTAACACGGCGAAATAATAATGGTAGGCCCCCAAGACCTTAGGGGCATATTATCGAGACCGAATTCTGAATCGAATAAGTCAAGTCCGTCCGTGTGTCTGAGTGTCACACGTTTTTAGACCTCAAGTTTTAAGCTAGGAAGCTAAAATTTGGTGCATAACTTCATTGTTATCCGAAGCAGTAGAAGTGTAAACAATTTTAAAACTCGCCCACAATATGTATGTATGTATGTATTCTTTATTCTCATCTTCAAAAATTGAGTTTAACTTATAGCTAAACATTCACATTTCTTAAGATTAGGAGAATAGTTTGTAACATTTTTATCTTATTTAAAATATATAGAGATAATGCTACAATTCATAAACATATACCATTATTTTGTTGCGGGGTGAATAGAAAAAAAACTAGCTTGAAAAAAAAAAAAAACATAATATAAATTTTAAGTATGTAATTCCAAAGTTTCTTCAAAATAAGGACCAAGATGAATACAAAAAACTTAAACAATGTAGTGCAACAAGATTTCGATTTCATTAATGCTATGTAAAAGTAGCCACGACTTTACTTTCTTAAAACACACGGATGAATTTCTTATGTTACGTATTTGCTTAGAAAGTTTGTTAAACAATTTGCGGGATACGAAGGAATAAGAGTTTCTAAAAAGAGTTGTCCGGAAAGGTATGGATAGAACAGTGCGGTTGGTGCTTCTTAGGTTATATAAACCATTGATAGGACTCTGCATGTAGCCACTTCTAATGAAAAATAATTTTAAAACCTTGTAGCAGAACATGTGCTTTACTGGCAGAATCTTTGTTTTTCTATATAATTCTATTGAGCAACCCGCTCAATACGAAGACGAATTGAAAATTTTTCTAATTGCGCATTTTTGTAAAACAGTAAGTTGTTGTAAATTGTTGTTGTAGGCACCGCCCCAACAACTAATACCGTAATCCAATCTAGAATGAAATATGCCATAGTAAACTGTTCTCAGCAGCTCATTAGAGCATATTTTCCTCAGATTATAGTATAGACAGCGCATAGCAGAAAGAAAATATTGTTTTAAAAGGGCAATATGTTCGTTCAGTCCACTTAAGATGCTGATCTATTGTTACGCCAAGATATTTAAAATGATTCACTAATTCAATAATGAAGCAATTTGCTTTACATAAGTTTCTCGAGTTGAATAGATACTGAGAATCAATGCTTGGACAATTTATGTTAAATAGAGTGTACCTCAAACAATAAGGTGCGTGGAAAGTAATTTCAATGTCATTCAATGCTTTTGATGCAAGACCGAAAAACATCAATTTTGTTTTGTCACTAACAACAAGTTTATGTTCCGCGAACCATGATCTTAACAGACAAACATCAAAGTTAACATCAGCAACTAAATTTAAAGGATTAACCGCATCGTAACCAATTGCGAGATCGTCAGCGAAAGTTTTTACATTCCCAATAAAAGGTTGCTCAAATAAAGAATTGATGTACACTAAAAATAGAATGGGCCCCAATACCAATGCTTGAGGAACACCCATGTTCAGATACTTCGATTCGCTTAGTACATCTTATACTTTAACTTTTTGCCTGCGGTTACATATGAAGGATGCAAACATAGTTCTACATTTTGTTTATACCAAAACATAGTTCTACATTTGCAAACATAGTTCTACATCACTTAGTTCTACATTTTGTTTATACCAGACTTTCGGCCACGCCCAGATTTGGAGGCAGAATTGAAGAAAAACCTGAACTTTTGAAGAAAAACGTAATTTTGACTGGCCTTAAGCCTAATTTAGTAATTTAGTCTGTAACGAACTCCTAAATACCCGACCTTCTTTACCCATTTACACCAAATTTAAGATTTTTTGGTCTGTTTCATGTAGTGAATGTCAATTATTTGTTTTAGCCACGCCCCTAAAAAAGGACGTAGGCTAAAAATTAAAATCAATTAACTATAATTTCGCTGGAATCACGCGAAAATGCGTTAAAAGCGAATATTAATACTTAAAAAAACAGTTTTTTCTTAAAAAGGCCCCCTAAAAGTGGGCGGAGCTCAATGCCTTGTATGCAACAAACCTAGCAAATGGTAATATCTTTAATATTTGTCATAAAATTTTTTTTCAATTTAGAATGAATATCCCTGAATATCCCAAGAAATCAGGTTTTCAAAGATTTCAGATATTAAAAGTGGGCATGGTCAATAGAGTGGGCGGCCCAACTTATGATCAGTGAAGAGAAAGAGGCATGGTAAGTGCTCCTCAAACAATAGAGATGAAATGCTTCGCCTGGAATTGGGATATAGACACCTCAAGAGTCTCCCTAAGAAAAAGTGCGCCCAGGTTCAACAAAAGAGAATGAGGGCCTATATCAGCAATTGGAGGAAGTTCCTTCTTTAACTTCTAATAGACATCAGGGCACCCAGGATCTTCGACAAAGCACTTCGACAAAGCAAGAAATAAGGTGGCTAAAATCTTCAAAATTATCGGAGGAGGAGAAACGCCCGGGAGATTTGTTCGCCAAAGCTCATCAACAATACTGAGGGAAAGCTTCTTGTGGATGATGACAAAATTCTGCACAGGTGGTGGCAGTATTGTGAGAGACTTTTGAATGAACAGTTTCCCAGGCACCACTTTCCAGAAGGAACTACTCCTTACCCAGCAGAAGAACCAGACATCACAGTCGAAGAGGTTGGTAAGGCGGGTAACCCTAAGGAGCAGATACCATTAGAGTTCTGGAATAAAATAGGAGACAGCGGGTCCAAATGGCTTATGACTTTCATCTCCATAACTAATAAGAGGGGATCCAAAGCCTACTCCAGTATAGGGAATGTTATCTTCTTCCTTTGTTCAAAGTAAAGGGTGATACACGAAGCTGTGCCAAGCCGTTCTATCAAGCTGATGTCTCACACAATGTAGATTGTCTTCCGGGTACTAGATAGTCGACTACAAGAACTAATAAATAAGGCTATCAGAGGACCAGTGTGGGCTTGTCGCGGGCAATTCAACCATTGATGTAATCCAAAGCACAAAGATCATAATGGAAAAACATCGGGATGCCCTTGGTTGATTTTGAAAAAGCTTTAGATAGACTTCCACGAGATTTGATATGGGTGGCACTAAGAAAACGAGGAGTGCCAGAATCCTACATGCGAATGATCATGGACATGAAGCAAAGACAAGAGTAAAATGCCCTTCCGCAGTTACTGATGAGTTCTTAATTAAAGTCGGGGTAGCCAGGGAAGCATCCTAGTCCTCTGCTTTTCATTGCAGTCCTTGATTATCTGCTTGAAGGAAAATTGATGGACCCGAAAGTACATCAGTTCTCCAAGTGTGAACTTGGAGAACTCACAACCAAGTGTGAAAGGTTTAAGTACCTGGGATCAATGATCAATTGCAAAGCAAACTGTGATGACGATATCAATCACCGCGTTAGCGTGGGGTGTATGAAGTGGCGAGAAAACTCCGACACATTCTGCAACGAAAAATGCCTTAGCTGAAAGAAAGGCTCTACGCCGCAGTTGTGCGTCCGGCGCTTACATATTCATATGGTTTGCAATGTTGGACAGCGTATAAGAAATATGAGAGCAAATTAACGGCAGCTGAGATGAAGATGCTTCGGATGACAGCAGGAGTAACAAAGCGAGATAGAATAAGAAGTACGAAGATCCGAGGAAGCCTCCATGCATGTTCAAAGGAAATATCCTACGACCCCGTCAAAAAGGCAATGTCAATCCACATTGCAGCGCAATCGCGAAGGAGAGGAAGGCCTAAACATTCATGGACAAAAGCAACGACAACAGCATTTACTTGGCCTCAGTAACGAGAAGATCCAAAACCGGGTGGCCTGCCGGTATATTCTGAGTTTAAATCGGCGTAACCCACAAGCGGACCATTAGGAAAGCAAAAGAGTGGGAGAGTATTGATCCATCACTTCAGATCATAACTTCGCGCCTAAATGAAAAAGAAGAAGAAGAAGACAGTTTAAATTTTTCCATACAAAGTAACTCATCTGAGACTTTAACTCTCCATACAAAGTAACTCATCTGAGACTTCGAATATCTCTTCCTCGTAATGAAATGGGTCGCCTCGTTTCACTACTGAATGAAGATCTATCGGCTATCAATAATTGGGCAATAAAAAATGGACTTTTGTTAAACCCCAATAAATGCTCAGCTCTACCCATATCAAATAGATTTTTTGACCTTAGTATAGTTCCCGACATTTGGCTAGACAATTGCAAACTTAGAGTAGTTGAGTCGGCATCGTTCTGGACCGCAAGCTTTCCTGTTATGAGCACATAAGCCGCTTAATAGGTCGAATATATGGTTGTTTGAGAAAACTGTGGCGAACCGCCGGTTCCTCCCCATAAGTACTCGACAAAAGCTTGTGAGTGCACTTATAATGCCCTTGATCACCTATTCAGAAGTTGTGTATGTGACGCCGTTCGGTTTAGTTACGGACTCCGTAAATTGGACAGAATATCGGCTTATACCAACAGTTTCCTTGGACGCACCCTAACTCAGCATATAAATGACAGAAATTGCATTTTTATTCACAAAGTTATTATGCTCAGGACTCCCCGGTATCTGTACGAAAAAATTGAATTCTCTCGATCGCGTAGCACCCTGAACATAAATATACACTCAAAAATATTTCCTGGTTCTGGTTTTCTGATACATTCTACCAGGAGATTTTCTGATAAATACTATCAGATTTCTGATACATAGAATCAGATTTCGTGTTAAACGAAATTTTATCCTCTCTACTGATAAATAGAACCAGAAACTGGTAAGATACATCTTACCAGGGATTTCTGATAAATAGAACCAGAATACCCGCTAGGTTATAGCATATGTAGAATAAGTATAGATATGCCGATTGAAAGCGGCTTAAACACTCGCTGGCATGATAGGTGCGTAATTCGGGTGCTTCGAACACGAAATCGATGTTCCTTTGTGAGTTTAATTAAATTTAACGCTAATTAGTGTATAATTAAGTATTTTGCCTGCATCCAACAATAATACCTGATGGTTTTTTGTTTGAAATACTCGCCTTAATTTTTTGGGTAAAATTTAATTATATTATCACTATTCAGTATTTTTCCACAAGAGGGCGTGGCCGAAACCTAAGATGAATGGAATGTAGAATATATGAATGGAATGTAGAAATGATTTTTTGTAGAATTTATTTAATTGATGTTTTCGTTTTTTTTTCTTTTAATGTATGCTTTACGAAATTCTGAACAATGTTAAATTTTAGCCTTTTTTTGACTTCTAAAAAGTTACCTTCAGTTTTAAAAGCACTGAAGGTAGTTGCAGATTTACACCGATTATGGGCGTATCTGTTGGCGGATTTGAACAATTTTAACCTTTGTTTTGCTTCGGATGTGAAAGAGCTTTCGTACCAAAATCGGTGACACACGGATGGTCGGACGGACATGGTTTAATTGACACATTACGGTTTCGATCATATGCCCTAAGGTCTTGCAAGTCTATTAATAATATTTATCTCAGTTACATTTTTGCTTGAATAAAACCTTTTTTTACAGCATTTCTGTGGAATAGGGTATAAAATCTTAAATATTCGGAAAGACGCATGGTCTCATATTACAACGTTTCACCATATGTTGAAATAGAAACTACTGGTGAATACTTTCAGCTTCTCGATACATTTAACCATACCAAAAAATTACTGGTAAATACTATCAAGTTTCCCGATACTTGTAATGATACCAGAAGATAAAACTACTGGTAAATACAATCAGGTTCCCGATACATTTAAACATAGCCAAAGAAAACTACTGGTAAATACTATCAGCTCTACCGATACTATTATTCATACCAAACTAAAACTACTGATAAATACAATCAGATTCCCGGTACATTTAACCATAACAAAAGAAAACTACTGGTAAATACTATCACGTTACTGATACTATTAACCATACCAAAGATAAAATTACTGGTTATATTTATCAGGTATACCTGATTCAATGTATCAGTTATCTTGGGAGATTCTAGTTATCCGAAAAACTGATACATTCTATCAGTATTTCTAATTAATAGCACCAGGAAAATATTTAGAGTGACATTATTCAATTACCCTAACTCATCTAGGTTGTTTTTCATCTACACAGTAAGACTATGGAATTCATTACCTGTGCGTTTTAAACGTATTAGCGAACTCACAGCATTTAAATCTGCAATATTTAACTATTTTTCGACACCTCATTAGCAAACTCAAATTTTTAACGCCTTGTAAAAAGCATCTTTATATAAATCTGTACTTTAAATCTAATTCTACATTTTCTCTTTTTCATTAACTTTATCTTTATTTCTTTGTAATATTCTATTTACATCTAATTATAATAAACATTGTTTAGTTTTTTAGTATTAGTCCAACAACTGAATTTTGTTTGTATAGTAGTACTTTATAAGACCAGGTCCTTAATGTACAGCCACTTTATACTTAAATAAACTTAAACTTAAACTTTGAATTTCTGCCTAAGAGCACGCAATAGTAATTTGACAAGTTTCTCTCTAAAAATATGTGCTTAGAGACAGCAGTGTTTGGGTGGCCCTCTTCGCGGTTTTAACGACGTAAACGACTTCGTCAGTTACAGTTGTATGGAAGGCATTCCTGGGCATTTCTGGGTATGTTAAAGATGCATTTTTTTGCCTATAACTCCTAAACTAATCGAGACTGACATTTTTTAAAATAATGGAATTCGTTTTTACCCAAATATATTAGGGTAAAAACGAACTTCACTCCGAACTACGGTAAACCATAGGCGCCCGCAGGATTTTTTCCAGGAGGGACTCAGACAAAAAAATTAAATTAAACAGTCGCATTTCTTGAAACTTCCTAGTGAAATAATACATGTTTGGTGTTTGATGATGAATCGCACCGAGCCAGGGGAGGCAAGTGCCCCGTCTTGCCCCCCCCCCCCCCCCCTCCGGGCTTTTTTTCGTTATTAAATGATTAATGAATGGCAGCGGGAAGTGGATGGAATACAAAAGAAAAGCAATGGAAAGGAGAAGAGAAATAGGAATAGGGAATAATGCCGTCTGACGGACCGAAGCTATAACATACGCACTGTTTCACTCACTCCATATAAAAACTTTGTCCTGAAAAGCGTATTTCTTTTTTGCCTACAAATATGCAATATAAATTAAGCTAGCTTCCCCACAATAAAATTTACTTTTGGACACAACGGTAATTGGGTGGCCCGCTCAGCGGGCTTAGGATTTCAACTCATCTTGGGTAAGGTTTAGTGGCTCACGCGACTAAAGGTGGGTTGTTTGGCTAGTTGTCTGGCTGGCACATATGGTCAATGGCATATTAAAGTTGCCCTCTTTTTGATTTTTTTTGCCTATAACTTCAAACCAATCGAGATCAAAATTTTTTGATGAATTTTTTGGTTCAAATTCAATATTTTTGAACAAAATCTGGAACGGAGACTCGTTTACCTTACCTGCTTGTTATACCCGACCGAGGGTATATTAATTTTAATGCATAGTTTGTAACACAGTGAAATACTCACCGTAACCGACAGGTAAGTCGATTAAGCCATGTCCGTCCGTCCGTCCGTCTGTCCGTCTGTCCGTATGTATGCAGTTTTGAGGTCTTTAAAATTGAGCTAGGTAACTGAAACTTGCAGCGTTGCTTGGTTCTCATTTTGTACAGACAAAGTATGAAAATTGAGATGATCCGCCTACAGCCACGGCCACAATTGGCTTGAATGTCAGACAACCTCAAATTTACATTTTATTTCAAAATGCCTTTTGGTCAAGATAGACAAAAAATATAAACTCAAATTTTGCTGGAGAGCAATATCGACCAGAAGCCTTTAATAAGACAAAAATTGGCCCCTAAAAAAGGGCGTAGGCTAAAAATTAAAATCAATTAACTATAATTTCGCTGGAATCACGAGAAAATGCGTTAAAAGCGAATATTAATACTTAAAAAAACAGTTTTTTCTTAAAAACGCCCCCTAAAAGTGGGCGGAGATCAATGCCTTGTATGCAACAAACCAAGCAAATGGTAATATCTTTATTATTTGTCATAACATTTTTTTTTCAATTTAGAATGAATATCCCGAGAAATCAGGTTTTCAAAGATTTCAGATATTAAAAGTGGGCATGGTCAATAGATGGGCGGCCCAATTTTTGTCTTATCAAAAAACGAAATTCGGGTAAAAACGAATTCCATTATTTTAAAAAATGTCAGTCTCGATTAGTTTAGGAGTTATAGGCAAAAAAATGCATCTTTAACATACCCAGAAATGCCCAGGAATGCCTTCCATACAACTGTAACTGACGAAGTCGTTTAAGTCGTTAAAACCGCGAAGAGGGCCACCCAAACACTGCTGTCTCTAAACACATATTTTTTAGAGAGAAACTTGTCAAATTACTATTGCATGCTCTTAGGCAGAAATTCAAAGTTTAAGTTTAAGTTTATTTAAGTATAAAGTGGCTGTACATTAAGGACCTGGTCTTATAAAGTACTACTATACAAACAAAATTCAGTTGTTGGACTAATACTAAAAAACTAAACAATGTTTATTATAATTAGATGTAAATAGAATATTACAAAGAAATAAAGATAAAGTTAATGAAAAAGAGAAAATGTAGAATTAGATTTAAAGTACAGATTTATATAAAGATGCTTTTAACAAGGCGTTAAAAATTTGAGTTTGCTAATGAGGTGTCGAAAAATAGTTAAATATTGCAGATTTAAATGCTGTGAGATCGCTAATACGTTTAAAACGCACAGGTAATGAATTCCATAGTCTTACTGCGTAGATGAAAAACAACCTAGATGAGTTAGGGTAATTGAAATAGGGTCACTCTAAATATTTTCCTGGTGCTATTAATTAGAAATACTGATAGAATGTATCAGTTTTTCGGATAACTAGAATCTCCCAAGATAACTGATACATTGAATCAGGTATACCTGATAAATATAACCAGTAATTTTATCTTTGGTATGGTTAATAGTATCAGTAACGTGATAGTATTTACCAGTAGTTTTCTTTTGTTATGGTTAAATGTACCGGGAATCTGATTGTATTTATCAGTAGTTTTAGTTTGGTATGAATAATAGTATCGGTAGAGCTGATAGTATTTACCAGTAGTTTTCTTTGGCTATGTTTAAATGTATCGGGAACCTGATTGTATTTACCAGTAGTTTTATCTTCTGGTATCGTTACAAGTATCGGGAAACTTGATAGTATTTACCAGTAATTTTTTGGTATGGTTAAATGTATCGAGAAGCTGAAAGTATTCACCAGTAGTTTCTATTTCAACATATGGTGAAACGTTGTAATATGAGACCATGCGTCTTTCCGAATATTTAAGATTTTATACCCTATTCCACAGAAATGCTGTAAAAAAAGGTTTTATTCAAGCAAAAATGTAACTGAGATAAATATTATTAATAGACTTCCAAGACCTTAGGGCATATGATCGAAACCGTAATGTGTCAATTAAACCATGTCCGTCCGACCATCCGTGTGTCACCGATTTTGGTACGAAAGCTCTTTCACATCCGAAGCAAAACAAAGGTTAAAATTGTTCAAATCCGCCAACAGATACGCCCATAATCGGTGTAAATCTGCAACTACCTTCAGTGCTTTTAAAACTGAAGGTAACTTTTTAGAAGTCAAAAAAAGGCTAAAATTTAACATTGTTCAGAATTTCGTAAAGCATACATTAAAAGAAAAAAAAACGAAAACATCAATTAAATAAATTCTACAAAAAATCATTTCTACATTCCATTCATATATTCTACATTCCATTCATCTTAGGTTTCGGCCACGCCCTCTTGTGGAAAAATACTGAATAGTGATAATATAATTAAATTTTACCCAAAAAATTAAGGCGAGTATTTCAAACAAAAAAAAATTATTGTTGGATGCAGGCAAAATACTTAATTATAAACTAATTAGCGTTAAATTTAATTAAACTCACAAAGGAACATCGATTTCGTGTTCGAAGCACCCGAATTACGCACCTATCATACCAGCGAGTGTTTAAGCCGCTTTCAATCGGCATATCTATACTTATTCTACATATGCTATAACCTAGCGGGTATTCTGGTTCTATTTATCAGAAATCCCTGGTAAGATGTATCTTACCAGTTTCTGGTTCTATTTATCAGTAGAGAGGATAAAATTTCGTTTAACACGAAATCTGATTCTATGTATCAGAAATCTGATAGTATTTATCAGAAAATCTCCTGGTAGAATGTATCAGAAAACCAGAACCAGGAAATATTTTTGAGTGTATATTTATGTTCAGGGTGCTACGCGATCGAGAGAATTCAATTTTTTCGTACAGATACCGGGGAGTCCTGAGCATAATAACTTTGTGAATAAAAATGCAATTTCTGTCATTTATATGCTGAGTTAGGGTGCGTCCAAGGAAACTGTTGGTATAAGCCGATATTCTGTCCAATTTACGGAGTCCGTAACTAAACCGAACGGCGTCACATACACAACTTCTGAATAGGTGATCAAGGGCATTATAAGTGCACTCACAAGCTTTTGTCGAGTACTTATGGGGAGGAACCGGCGGTTCGCCACAGTTTTCTCAAACAACCATATATTCGACCTATTAAGCGGCTTATGTGCTCATAACAGGAAAGCTTGCGGTCCAGAACGATGCCAACTCAACTACTCTAAGTTTGCAATTGTCTAGCCAAATGTCGGGAACTATACTAAGGTCAAAAAATCTATTTGATATGGGTAGAGCTGAGCATTTATTGGGGTTTAACAAAAGTCCATTTTTTATTGCCCAATTATTGATAGCCGATAGATCTTCATTCAGTAGTGAAACGAGGCGACCCATTTCATTACGAGGAAGAGATATTCGAAGTCTCAGATGAGTTACTTTGTATGGAGAGTTAAAGTCTCAGATGAGTTACTTTGTATGGAAAAATTTAAACTGTCTTCTTCTTCTTCTTTTTCATTTAGGCGCGAGGTTATGATCTGAAGTGATGGATCAATACCCTCCCACTCTTTTGCTTTCCTAATGGTCCGCTTGTGGGTTACGCCGATTTAAACTCAGAATATACCGGCAGGCCACCCGGTTTTGGATCTTCTCGTTACTGAGGCCAAGTAAATGCTGTTGTCGTTGCTTTTGTCCATGAATGTTTAGGCCTTCCTCTCCTTCGCGATTGCGCTGCAATGTGGATTGACATTGCCTTTTTGACGGGGTCGTAGGATATTTCCTTTGAACATGCATGGAGGCTTCCTCGGATCTTCGTACTTCTTATTCTATCTCGCTTTGTTACTCCTGCTGTCATCCGAAGCATCTTCATCTCAGCTGCCGTTAATTTGCTCTCATATTTCTTATACGCTGTTCAACATTGCAAACCATATGAATATGTAAGCGCCGGACGCACAACTGCGGCGTAGAGCCTTTCTTTCAGCTAAGGCATTTTTCGGTTGCAGAATGTGTCGGAGTTTTCTCGCCACTTCATACACCCCACGCTAACGCGGTGATTGATATCGTCATCACAGTTTGCTTTGCAATTGATCATTGATCCCAGGTACTTAAACCTTTCACACTTGGTTGTGAGTTCTCCAAGTTCACACTTGGAGAACTGATGTACTTTCGGGTCCATCAATTTTCCTTCAAGCAGATAATCAAGGACTGCAATGAAAAGCAGAGGACTAGGATGCTTCCCTGGCTACCCCGACTTTAATTGAGAACTCATCAGTAACTCCGGAAGGACATTTTACTCTTGTCTTTGCTTCATGTCCATGATCATTCGCATGTAGGATTCTGGCACTCCTCGTTTTCTTAGTGCCACCCATATCAAATCTCGTGGAAGTCTACCTAAAGCTTTTTCAAAATCAACCAAGGGCATCCCGATGTTTTTCCATTATGATCTTTGTGCTTTGGATTACATCAATGGTTGAATTGCCCGCGACAAGCCCACACTGGTCCTCTGATAGCCTTATTTATTAGTTTTTGTAGTCGACTATCTAGTACCCGGAAGACAATCTACATTGTGTGAGACATCAGCTTGATAGAACGGTTTGGCACAGCTTCGTGTATCACCCTTTACTTTGAACAAAGGAAGAAGATAACATTCCCTATACTGGAGTAGGCATTGGATCCCCTCTTATTAGTTATGGAGATGAAAGTCATAAGCCATTTGGACCCGCTGTCTCCTATTTTATTCCAGAACTCTAAGGGTATCTGCTCCTGAGGGTTACCCGCCTTACCAACCTCTTCGACTGTGATGTCTGGTTCTTCTGCTGGGTTAGGAGTAGTTCCTTCTGGAAAGTGGTGCCTGGGAAACTGTTCATTCAAAAGTTTCTCACAATACTGCCACCACCTGTGCAGAATTTTGTCATCATCCACAAGAAGCTTTCCCTCAGTATTGTTGATGAGCTTTGGCGAACAAATCTCCCGGGCGTTTCTCCTCCTCCGATAATTTTGAAGATTTTAGCCACCTTATTAGTGCTTTGTCGAAGATCCTGGGTGCCCTGATGTCTATTAGAAGTTGAAGAAGGAACTTCCTCCGATTGCTGATATAGGCCCTCATTCTCTTTTGTTGAACCTGGGCGCACTTTTTCTTAGGGAGACTCTTGAGGTGTCTATATCCCAATTCCAGGCGAAGCATTTCATCTCTTTTGTTTGAGGAGCACTTACCATGCCTCTTTCTCTTCACTGATCATAAGTTTCACTTCATCTGACCGCCAGCATGTTTTTTTGACCTGTTAGCAGTGGCCTTTTGAAGTTCCTAGGAGTGATTTGGCCTTCCCTATGTACGTTCGCTGTAGGTCATCCCACATGATCCCACAATTTTCCGACTGTATCAAACCTAATATATTCAATTCCTGTGGAATAGGGTAAAAATGTAATTAAATATTCCTTAATATTAAAATTTAATAAGTCCTTATTCAGGATGATATAAATTCTAGCCCAAAAATGTAATAAATCCTAACATAACATTGGATATTAAAGGCCTGTATGATTTTTTATCAGTGGGGCATTTTCCTGGTTTCGAAACCATAATCATTTTGGCGACTTTCCATTGCCTTGGAACATATAAAACACTTATGGCGGAGTACGTTAAAAATTCAAGGCAGGAAGCAAAAAATTCGCTGTTTGCAAGTATTGCTTAACCCGGATGTCGAAATCAGTTCCTCGTGCACAGTAAAGCGCGCAAACTTTACATTCTTTTAATATTTTGACCCCATTAGCCAAATTTTTGTCAAATTTTATTTGTTTTTCTTTTCATTGAACTCCTTATCATACCAATTTCTGCATTGTTAACTGTGTTGAATTCGTTATCTTGCATGTCTATAACCCAGATTCGAATATAGAGACGTGAAAACTGCACATGAGGCAAGCATTAACTTGTCATTGTCACTTAAACTTGTTAATGAATTCTTATACAGGGGCTCTCTTGTTAGGTATAGACAGTTATATCAATTCATGCAGAGTTAAATAGGAGGATTTTACTCTGCATGGACAACCTTCCGCGCGCGAGGTTGTGGAAAACCCTCCAAAACCCTCTGAATTCGCCATTCGGAATAGGAAAAAATTTGGAAGTCCCTTAATGTATGCAAGAACACCAGTAATGCACACATCATGTATGGTTGTGAGAGCTTAGGCGATGGCTTTTCTGAGGTGCAGCGCCAGTTAGATATCGACTTTTCTAGATGGTATCTGTTCTTTTCTAGATGGTTTAAAGTTTTCCACACGACTTTTGTTGAGATCCCTTTCCTTTTGGGTTGTGCCTCGATTTCCTTTACTGCACCGGCCTTACATCCATTGGAGGGAGGATTCAGTGATTTCTCCAGTCGGAACTTTTATGCTCATTTATATTAGATAACCTTGCCACCTCAGTCTTAGTTTGTCGATATAATGCCTCCGATCACTGTTCGTACAGGCGAGACAGTGGTGATGCATTTTCCGGCAGAGGGGAAGGCCATGCAAGGTTGACTTTGCTAAACAAACTTGCTCGGTTCTTCTTAATCTTGAAGAGAACGCAGAACTTCAAATACAAGGAGCACACGAATTTACAAATCCAAAAACTCAAAAATCCACTGTCCCTCTGTTCTTCCCACCCGGAGACACTGTAAATAAACTGATCGCGGCCGCACCTACACTTTAAGGCACTGGAATTGTGCTTCACCGTGAACAATCTCTAATGACACGTGAAAAACGAAGAGAATTTTTCCACTTTGAAAAACATTTGCTTGAACTTTCACCATCCGCCAACATAGTAATTCAAGGGTGAAGTTACTTATAAACAATGTCGCGTTTACCTTCAACTTTTGCGAGGTCTGGTCAACACACAGTCAAAGTTGTCATTTGTCAAACAACTTTCGCGAACCTGAACTCACATTTTTTGACAGCAGCACAGTACCCCTTCAACGAGGCCATAATGGGACGAGTCATCCGCGTTACCTATCAGCAGAGACACCAACCTCATCAATCAAGTCACTAGAATAGTTTTCTTTTCCAATTAAAATTATTTGCTACAATATTTCAGGTCTTAACAAGAGAGTAAGTGCAAGAGTTCGTCTGTGACAAATTTCTATATACCGTGTAACACCAAAAGTTTTTTGGCCCGAATTCGTATATTATTTGTGTGAAGCGAAAGGCGAATTCCTCTCCCGAAGTAATACAAAAAGAAGATAAGCCCTCTGGCTCAAACAAGGCTAAACCAGAGGCGAAAATTCGTCCACCTCCCGCAATAAACATCGTCGGGATGGCAGACTTCGGGAGATTGCGCAACCTTCTTGCAAATACGGTGAGAACAGAAAACTATAAGCTTACTTCGCACCGAAATAACGTGTGGAAAGTAAATGTTGACAACGCCGATTCCTATCGCGCACTGTCTCTTAGACTGAATGCAGAAAGAATCGAGTGGTATACTTATCAAAATAAGTACGAGAAACCACTGCGAGTCATTGTAAGGAGGCTCCGCTCATCATGCACAAAAGAAGACGTTGTAAAAGACGTAAAAAATAAAGGCCTTAAAATTATTGATGCCGTCAATATCATTAAAATGGAAAAGCAACGCACGGAAGGAGAAAGAGACACTGTGATCAGACGCGGCCGTCCAATTTTTATGCTCTCCTAGAACTGAGAGCATAAACGATGTTTATAAAATAAAAATGATACTTAACATCAGGGTTAAAATCGAACCCATGCGAAAGGGCAATAGACTGATACCACAGTGTAAGCAATGCCAAGAACTCAGGCACACAAGTGCCTACTGCCAAAAAGAACCACGTTGCGTGAAATGTGCCGGAAAACACCTCTCAACAGAGTGCAAAGTTGGCATAAAGGCTCCAGCAGTTTGCGCAATTGCCACGGAAACCACCCGGCAAACTATCGAGGATGCGAAGTAGCCATAGAGCTGCAAAAGGGACGAGAACCTCTTAAGGAAAGTACTAGAGGTCCAAAGACGCCAAAGCCGATCAAAAGTGCAAGATTGGCAAGGGAGGCGACGACAAAAGGCGTAAAAGCTCCAGAAAAGAACGGCGCCAGCTCAAGTGCAGCGGAGAAACCATCACTGGTCGGACCGAAATCATACGCACAGGTTGCGGCAAACGAAAACAAGGCAAGATCGCCCACAACAGATGCAGAGAGGAAGATCCTCCCTCTACATTAAGAACTGCATAAAGCACTTCAAGAACACAGACGTTGAGCTAGACTCTATGCAGATCAGTTTCTGTAAAAATTGACTGCTTAGATTATAACATTGCATCTTGTTAGTTCCCGCCAGGATATAGACTGGTGGAAGACGATCTTTGGATTCTTTCATTGGGTCCAATTTTATCTTTGGGGGTGACTTTAAGGCGAAGCATACTTTTTGGGGCTCACGATGCAATTCAACAAGAGGCAGATTACTGTACAAAAATAGTATGAAGCGTGGGGTGGACTTTTTCTCCACGGGTAAGCCAACATAGTGGCCAACCGATAGGAATAAAAAGCCTGACCTTGTCGATTTTTTCATCGCTAAAGGGTACCCCAAATACCTTACGCGAATTGAAGAGTGTTATGATCTTTGCTCAGACCACTCAGGAGTAATCTTGAAGATGGGTGGAAGACTGGCGAAAATAGAAAGAGCTCCTAGATTAGCTAGCAAAAACATGAACTGGGACGCCTTCAGAAAGGACTGTAAGGAGGGGGTTGGCTTGAATGTGCCATTGAAAACTCCTTTCGAGTTAGAAACCGCAGTTGACAAATTCATTGAAGCAGTTCAGAGCGCTGCTTGGAACAACAATTCGTCCCAAAAGAACGCAGTTAGCGCCGACGGGCATGTACGTAAAACATGTCCGCTCGAAATCGAAGAATTGATTCGTGAAAAGAGAAGAGCGCGTAGGAGATGGCAAGGCACGAGGGCTCCCCCAGACAAAACCCTCTTGAACCACCTCTCTAACAAACTGAAAGGAATGTTGCAAGATCTTAAAAATCGTGAGACGACTGAATACCTTGAAGGCTTGTCGGCGGATAGGAGCTCAAACTACTCGCTGTGGAAAGCAGTTAAGTCTATCAAGAAACCTATAATCCACTCGGCACCAATAAAAAAAACTACAGGCGAATGGGCAAGAGAAGACAAAGAGAAAGCGAATTTGTTTGCTGAACATTTAGAAGAAACATTCAAGCCTTTCGACGGTCCGCCGTTGGCTGACGTTCTAAACAACAACGCGGAACCTGATAGCTTTAGAATAAAAAAAGTTTCGTTACTTGAACTCCGACAGACAATTAGCAAACTTAAAAATAATAAGGCCCCGGGTTACGACCTGATCACTGGCGAAATATTGAAAGAGCTACCAAAAAAGGCATTAGTCAAGCTACTTTATATGATAAACGCTTCTCTTAGACTTCTATACGTTCCACCACAATGGAAAGTTGCTGAAGTCATTATGGTTCCGAAACCGGGGAAATGCGCAAACGATAAAAAATCTTATAGGCCCATATCGCTTCTGCCGATAATATCGAAAGTATTCGAGAAACTTCTGCTGAAGCGATTACAACCAATAATTGCAGAAAGACGCTTGATTCCGGATCATCAATTCGGTTTCAGACCTAACCATTCCACAATAGATCAAATCTACAGAATAACGCATGAAATTGAAAAAGCCTTAGAAGGGAAAAAAATATGTTCAAGTGCTTTCCTCGACGTATCGCAAGCCTTCGACAAGGTATGGCGCGAAGGCTTGAAATATAAACTACGGCAAAACTTGCCGTAAAAAATTGGAAAATTATCTTGAAAGCAGACTCTTTCGTGTTAGGTGTAGTAGTGAATACTCGAGTTTCAAGCAAATTCGGGCTGGCGTACCCCAGGGAAGCGTCCTCGGTCCAACCCTGTTCCTGCTCTACACAAAAGACTCTGTAGATGACGAGACAGTCGTGGCCACGTTTGCGGACGATACGGCCATCCTGGCAACAGGTGAATCAGTCGAGTCATCAACGAGAAACCTCCAATGAGCATTGGACAGAATTCGTGTCTGGACTAAGACTTGGCGAATCGCTCTTAACGAGAACAAGTCTACGCATGTGAACTTCACTTACAGAAGGGTTAACAATTTACCTCTGTTCATAAATTCTGCACAAATACCTTATGCAAATGAAGCAAAGTATCTAGGGATGACACTGGACGCTAAACAAAGGTGGAAACCACACGTAAAGAAGAAGCGTGACGAGCTCGAGATTAGGCTCAGGGAAATGTATTGGCTTATTGGAAGATTTTCGAAATTAAGCATATATAAGAAACTGCTCTTGTACAGGCAGGTGTTAAAGCCGTCCTGGACATACGGTATACAACTTTGGGGTTGTACCAAGCCGAGCAACATGTCCATGTTGCAGACTTTCCAAAACAAGACACTAAGAGCAATTGTGAATGCTCCATGGTATATTAGGAATAGCGATATTCACAGAGATTTAGGAATGGCTACCGTGGGCGAAGAAGTAACAAACTTCGCTCGAAAGCTAAATGCTCGCCTTCATGTTCATTGCAACAATGAAATGATCCGTACTCTAAACGAGACTCTTAACGATGTTAACAACGAGCGACGACTACAAAGAACAAGACCCTTCGATCTAGCGACGTAGGGTGAAGCCGCAAGAATGAACGGCTTAGTAGGTGCATTCACTGGAAAGCAACCTATCCAATGCGGTTAACACTACGGAAGCGTAAACTACTTGTTAAGTTAACTTAGTTGTTGTCAAGAAGTATTATGAGAGAGCGAAAATTTACTACTATGAAGTGCGTTCTGGAAGTTTCATATTGTCTCTCATAAATGGGAGGTTTTTTAGCACGTGGAAATCGGGCATAACCAATGTCGGCTACTTCGGTATTATGTACCTGCTTTAGAGGGGGTATTGGTATCTTTGAAAGATTTTGGAGTTTTAGCCTCCGTCCATCCTAGTCTTCAAAAAAAAAAATAAATAAATATTATTTGTGTAAGCCACGCCCCCAAAAGTGGGCATGGGCTAAAAATTACTGTTATTCCGTTAGAATCATGAGAAAATACCGTAAAAGCGAAAATTATTTCAGCAAAAAAACCGTTTTTCCTAAAAACGCCCATTAAAAGTTTCGATTTTGAAATCGAATTGCTCAGAATCCAGATTCTGGCTTCGGTGTGAAAACGGTAATTCGGTGTGAAAACAGCCGATATTGCTCAGTACCACAATTTGAGCTCTTGCCTTGTCTAACTTGACCAAAAGGCATTTTGAAAGAAAATGTGAAATTGAGGTTGTCTCACATTAAGGTCAGTAGTGGGCGTGGCCTCTGCCGGATTAAGCCAATTTTCACACTTTGTCTGTACAACAAAAGAACCAAGCCGTGTACCAAGTTTCAGCTCTCTAGCTTGATTTTAAAGACCCAAAACCTTCACTCATACAGATGGACGGACGGACGTAGGGACATTTCTTTATCGATTCAGATAATCGATATCTCTAAAAGGTCTTAGGCACGATAATTACTTCACTGTGTTACAAACTATGCATTAAAATAAATATACCCTCGGTCGAGTCGAAACAAGCTGTTACTAGGTGATTTAAAAGTAAGAATAGGCCAATATCAACACCCGACTTTACTGGTTTCGTATCCTGCGCGAGACTTTGATCATTTTAGACACTCCTCGAACCAAACTATAAACAGATACGGAGAGCATCTTATCGGCTCGTTGAATGATTTAAGCTGAGTTGTGCTTAACGGAGTCGCTAATGGTGACAGAAAGGGGGAGTGTACTTTTGTATCAGGTCAGGGTTGTTCACTTATTGATTACTATTGTTTCGCAAATGGCGAATGACTTACTTGACATAATACAGAATTCCGAAATCCAGCCTGCAAATTAAACTGTACATCTGCCACCACTAGCTTCTATCTTGGAAGCCTACCTTGAAAAGCGAAAATAAAAACTGGATTAAATGCTTAACATTAGTGCAGAACAATATGAGCGTAAACTCGAAAGAAATATCTCTTTGCTGGTCGGTTGAGAGAATAACCCGCCTGATGTGATGACAGTTAAAATAACTCAGCTCGTACTCAATCATCGCCATAACCACTCTTTTCAAGCTCTTTTATGGTATGACTGGGTGTTTAAAAAATTTAGTCAATTGCAATGCATGGGGTGGTTCACAATACCGGCGTGATCATACATTTGCGATAAAGTCGACATATTTTAGTAATTTGTTTAGTTTTGTCAATAGTCGTCGTGGTGTCTCGTTTTCATTGTGTATTAACAAACGATTTCCCTGGTCTCTTGTTATCGCTGACGCTCCGGTTTGCCGCACTCGCGCTATATGTGAAACGGTCATGAACGAACTTCGAGTGGTTTTGGAGGAACTCAAAAACAATAAAGCGCCTGGTGTTGATGGTATTCCTGCTGAGTTTTGCAAAAAAAGTTCACCGGCCTGCTTAAACATGCTTATTGCATTTAACAACAAGGATCTTAGTGAGCAGGTAATCCCGAACTCTTTTTTAAAATCACTAATTAGTACTATTAGTACTATTCTGGAAGGTGACAGAAACCTTCCAGAAAACTATATAGAGGAATCTCCAAAAAGACTTTCCCGCTGGGCTGAGAGCAGTAATCTCCTTAGTCATTACCAGCCTGGTTTTCGGCCGGGACTCTCAACTGTGGGCCAAATATTCACACTCACAATTATTGCAGGAAGATAAATCAAAAGAAAGTAGAATTTTTACGCAACTACATTTGATACTATTAACAGAAACTTTCTTCGGTACAAATTGTCGACTATCGGGCTGTCTTCTAAGTTTCTAAGAGTGTATAAGTTTATTATTACAAATACATTAGCTGCAGTGTCGAACGGCAAAGTCTTGTCTAGCTTCTTTGTTACCAACATGAGGTGCCACAGAGTTGCAGCATAAGTCCGCTTTTATTTGCTCTTTTCATAGACGATATCTCTGAGAATATTCCCGGTGGCGCAGTATTTGGCGATGCGATTGTGATGCGATTAAACGCCAGCTACATTTCAAAAGTCATGAATAGGCGCGTCAACAACCTTCGGAAGAAGATCTTGGTGACTTCCCTGCACGGAAGACTTTCGCTATTCATAGAGTGGTGCGATATTGCTTCGTCCAATGGAGTCGTGCTTGATCTCGCTAATACTTCTTCTGATAGTTATCGGACTGAATCTTATGAGTGCATTCTGAAAATCAATGATTACTCTCACTTACAACTTTTTTGTCGGGACACAGAGTTCATTCCTCCATCTCCAGATTTATGTACAGTCAACTCAATCACTCACTGCGTCCTAATAACTTTTTCTTCCCGGAACTTACAGCTAACCAAATGAGCTTAATTTCTAAAGTTAGGCCCTAGGCCTGAATTATATTCCACTTAGGACCAACCATCAAAGTGTATGTATGTAGGACATGCATACATACATGTTTCCCGTAGGACCAACAAGTAATGTATGTAATGTAACGACTATGTAATCTAAATAGTCGTGAAGATGTCTTCCACTTCCTTGCAGTTTGCCAGATTCTGCAGAAAGTTCGAAGGCTTTTCTGTGCAATAAGTTACCTTACTCTTGAAGAAGCTAAGCTGATTTTGAATGGAGCCAGTAGTTGAAGTTCACTCTTCTTATTTTGCAACCGCACGTTATGATGTACCACTACAGTTTTCATTAAGAAATCTTGTCCTCTCAGTAAATTTAAAATTTTTCTTTAAATTCATTTTTTGAAATATCATATTTCTAGCTTGTTTTATTTGTTGTTATATTATTTGTAAAATGTTAATGCAATTTATTTTTTCCATAAAATATATGTTCATCTATGTTATTCCATACAAATATGTTAATCTTATTTTTTAGCCTTTATTTAATATTAGATTTCTAAATTTAAATGTCAATACCCGGCAGACGGAAAGAACTGTCATGCGCAAAAAATTTTTGTAAATAATTGTTCTTATTTAAATATGATCATCTAATAAAGAATTTGTAATAATAATTATAAATAATAATACAGGCGAGGCGAAAAATGGCTCGGAAGGGTTTTTTATGGCAGACTTAGGTTCTGGCAGTTTTTTAGGGTCTCTCATAAATGGGTGGTTTTTTTAGCACTTGGAAATCGGGCATAACCAATATCAGCTACTTCGGTATTATATACCTGCTAAATATTGATATCTTCGAAAAATTTTTGGTGTGTAGGCCTCCATCCATCCTGGAACTCAAAAAAATAAAAAAGACTTGGGTAGCTTTTGCAGAATCGATGCGGCTGCACTCTACGGTCTTAAACTGCAAACTTTAGTTCTTTGAGAAAAGGTTTTTAGATATACGCAATTGGCACTATTGGCGGTGATTTGCAAGATTTCATTCCACTTTTCCTCACTTCAATCCTCACTACAAATGGGGCATTTTAGATACTAACGCTTTTCTCTTTATAATTTTTTTTTTAAATTTTTATGCTGTTCTTCTATCTAATTAAGTTGAACTGTATGTCATAACACCCTTTCGATAACAGTTGATTGTGCAAAAATTAATATCGAAGCGAGCTCAAAATCTGATCATGTTGAAGAAACAAGATAAATATCGATTTCATACCCGTTTTTTGGTATTCTATTCAAGTCCCCGTTTTAGTGTTTCATTGGCGGCGTAGCTCTTCAAATATGCTTCTTGGTGGTGTTGTGATCTCTTGGTTGGGTAGGTTTTAAGTTTTTTTTTTGTGAGTTTATAAGCTTCAATGAGTCTTATTACTTCTAAGTCCTGCTAGCAAACCAGTGGGCAGCTGTTTCATCACTGGAATCTGTTGACGAGCTTGTGTGTCTTGACATTGAAGCCGGTAGCCGAATTCCTCATCCTGAATTTTGCAATGTCTACATCACGTGCACGGACAATGGTGCTATGCTTTTCAACTGTGAACTTAATGTCCTCTATAATCCAATAAAAGAGTTGTGTGACGCCGATTACAGGATTTGCTTGAGTGGCTCAATGAGGGATGATAATGGCAATGTGATACAGTACGAAGTCGAAGAGGAAGAAAAAGAACAAGAAGAAGAAGAACAAGCACAAGGAGAACAAGTACAAGAAGAACAAGTAGAAGAAGAAGAAACTGCAGAAAAACACGAAGAAGGTGAAGACGAAGATGAGGAAAATTTAAATGCTGCCAAAGTAGCAACAACGACCACGCTTTCAACCACAAGTTCCATAAAATTGACTCCGACAATTACCATTACTGAATCCCACACATCTAGACCTTCATCTACCTTAGCAAGTCCAAGTTCATCCAATGCTTTATCATGTCCTAAAATTGATTCCGATAAGCTTCTCCTGATTAGTGATCCGAAAAAATGTTCAATTTACTACATTTGCTATCACGGCAAGCCGGTACCCATGGAATGCTCGATTGGCTTATATTGGAGCGAAAAAAACTACAAATGCGTTCCCAAGGAGCTGTCCGAATGTCATGTTTGTATAAAAAAGCCTCTGATGGATTTAAAAGATTTTTTTTTAATTGTTTTCTTTTGCTTAAAGGCCCGTTCAGCTGATCAATATCCAAAATGCCCATCAGTTGGTATCGAATTTCTGCCACATGATGAACATTGTGAACGATTTTGGTATTGTCGTGATGGTTTTCGAATGTTGCAACAATGCGATGCCTTCTTCCACTGGGATGTTAATGAGAGGAAATGCAAGAGAATACAAAGCGCTGTATGCTATAGAGAAGTTTTAAAGTCCTTGTCTTAAAATGGAAGCTTTGACTTGATGCTGTACTAAAAATGAGAAAATAATTTTATTTTACACGACTGTCTGAGTTTTAATAAAATTAAACTCGTTTTACCCTATATGTGTTGTTAAATGTTGTTCCAAATAATAATTCAAAAGGAATTCTCGCAGAATGCAGAATAATGTTGGCGGTGGTCATGCGTTAAAAGTGAAATTCTATGCAATAAATCATATTCTTCCTAAAAAAGTAGATCTAAAGGCCGATCTCAATACTTTATAAGAGCAAAAAAAAACTTATTTGCATGGTGCCAGGTTGTTTTTACCCAGGTTGACTTACGGATGACTCCATGACTTATTTCATCTTACAAGAAAGCACAAGTCTGCTTTCTGCAAGCACAAGGAATAAATTTTAGTCCTGTTTGTATCATACACAGGTTATAAGTGGACTCCAAAGACCTTTTGGTGGAATGCGCTAGACAAAACTTTCGTTTCGATGCTTCTATACGTGAATTTTTTAAAGGGCCTTAGAAACGGCGCGGCGGGCATTTAGCTAAAAAAGCATTGTAACCGTAATATTTTCCGTGGATATCAGTGTTGTAGCCTTGCAGTATTGCAATTCACAAAAAACCTTTGCTATAACAAAGTAATATTTGAGAAGACAATATTAAAAAAAATGCTTTTACTAAAGGAACAACTTTATTTCTTACAAATACATGTTTCCATGGAAAGTTAAAAAAAAAATCCATGGAAAGTTAAGAAAAATACTTCCCTCAAGCAATTAAATAATTTCCGTACGCATTGTTATCTGTACCCAACATAAAATTTTTACTGCAAACACGACTGCAACGAAGTGTTAGTTAAAAAAATTAAATGCTTCAAAAAGATAAAATACTTTCCCACAAACAATTCATTCTGCAATTTCCATTTACCATAAATGAACGCTAAAGACACTGTGATGCTTACAAGGTATTAGAAAAACATTTTTATTCCGTATCTCATGGAAAGGAGGTATATTAAGTTTGTCACATAGTTTGTAACGCGGTGAAATAATAATGGTAGACCCCCAAGACCTTAGGGGCATATGATCGAGACCGAATTCTAAATCGAATAAGCCATGTCCGTCCATACATCCGGTCCGTCTGTCTGTATGTCACACGTTTTTAGGCCTTAAATTTTAAGCTAGGAACCTGAAATTTGGTGCATAAATTCACTGTTATCCGAAGCAGTACAATTGTTAACATTTTTTAAATCTGCCTACAGACACGCCCACAATCGGTGTATTGGTGCAACTAAACCCAGTGTTTTCAAAGTTGTAAGAAGTCTTAAAAGCTTAAAATTTTATATTTATTATCTCCTGTTTATTGTAAGATACACATAATAAAAAGTAATCGTTTTACCCTTCCTTTGGCGTGATTTAAACGACTGCAAGGCAGATATTACTGTCATCCAAGAAATGCGGTGGGACGGGCCGGGCAAAAGAAGGATGAAAAACTGCGACTTCTACTACGGCGACTGCTATCGGCATCAAAGGCAGCGCCTATTTGGATGTGGTTTCGTTGTTTAAGGCAGACTCAGACAAAAACTCTTGAGCTTCAACTCTGTGAGCGAGCGCCTCGCGACGATCCGCATCAAGGCTAAATTCGCCAACATTAGCCTCATATGCGCGCATGCCCCCACAAAGAGAAAGATGACGCCAAAGATATGTTCTACGAGCTCCTGGACAAAACTTATGAACAGTGCCCTAGCTACGACATTAAGATTGTCCTAGGCGATTTTAATGCCAACCTAGGAAGGGAGGCCATCTTTGGTTGTACAGTTGGAAAGCACAGACTGCACGGCATGACCTCCGATGACGAATTCAGCCTGATCGACTTTGCTGCGTGGCGACACGTTGTGGTAGCTAGTACACAGTTCCCGCATCTCAATATTCACAAAGGGACATGGGGATCTCCCGATCAATCTACCGTCAACCAGATTGACCACAAGCGATCGACGCAAGGCGCCCCTCCAGTATTATGGATCACTATCACCAGTACTATGGACTCGGATCACTACCTTGTTGTAGCCAAGGTATGGCTGCGGATATCCCGACCAGCGCCAAGTAATGGAAATACTGTGAGGAAGTATGACGTCGGCCGAGTACAATCGCAAGAGATCGCCTTGTCCTTCTCCAATCGAGTTTCTCAAAACTTTCTACGAAGTCCTATGCAGCCAGTAACAAGTATTGATAGCCAGTGGCAACATTGCCAAAATGCCATCAGAGACGCCGCCTCTGAAGTCTGAAGTGCTGGGTTTTACACGGCCACCACAACGAAATCCCTGGTTTGACGATGAATGCCGGCAAGCACATGAAGCTAAACAGGAAGCACACAAGGCCATTTTACGGACTGTATAACTTCTGCGAACACACAGTACCACTAACTGGTTTTTATTTGATTTTTGAGCGCCCGAAACTCAAACTCTAGTACAAATCGAAACACTACCACCGAGTATTTTTGCTGTCCCTGGAAATAGGGGCTATTTATTTTATAAACTCGTAACCTGCAATTGTATCTAAGAGCTGAATTATATCTAACACCTCCTTAACTAGCCTATATTTTTCACTACCAAGCTTAATAGCAAAGTTAAAATTATACCTTTATTTTCCATTAGTACAAATATTTTATCTTTAAATAATTATTTGCACGACCAATAAACGGGATTCGCCTGAGAGTGAGTAAATAAATATGAAAGCTCTCCAAAATAGCAAACAAAAGCAAAATAACAAGCAAAAAATAACAAAAGATAGCACTAAATGCAAAATAATTATCGATAAAAGCCATTTCAAGATGGCAAAGTAGTCAGTTATTCTTCAAGAGTGATCAAATGGAAAGTAATAAGTTATTCACAATAGGTAAGTTTAAAAAAAAATGAGTAAAATATTAACCGAAAATAACAAGATTTTTCTTTAAGGAATCTTTTGTTTTGTGGCAATTTTATTGCCATTCACACTCGGAGACCTAAAATATGGGTACCATGAAACAATTGTGTTGGATGCAATTCAAAATGAAAGAGAAACTACCTCTGAACATATCGATGGATCCTCAACTGGCTCGCCCTCTGAAATAGCAACGGTTACCTCATCCATACAAACACCCATCAGTACATCATCTACAGACATTGGCGTTGAATCCACTTCCGACTCGCCCTCTGAATCATCAACAAGTTCAGGAGCTCAGACTGAGTCTTCAAGCTCAACTGGTGCCCCCCCTATCTCTTCCACACAATCATCAACAGATGATCCCATAGAGTCCACAATATCTACAGAAGCTGGAAATGGATCATCAACCACAAATACTGATTCTTCGACACAAGCACCCACCACGGTAGCATCCACAGAAGGTGCCAGTGAGTCCACAACTTTACCCAATTCTTCGTATGAGCCAGCAACCACTTCAGAACAAACAAGTGCTGGCCCTTCAACACAAGAATCCTCCTCATCAATAAGCCCAGAAATTTCTACCGAGTCTACAACCTCGACTGGCTCTTCAGTCCCATCTGACACCACCTCTGAACCACAACCGGGCCCTTCCACCCAATTAACCACTGATGACCCAAATACGTCCACAATATCTACGGAAGCTGAGAATGGATCATCTGCCACAACTACTGATTCTTCAACAGAAACGACCGCCACGCCAGCATCCACAGAAGGTCCCAGTGAGTCAACAACTCTACCGAATTCTTCCTTTGGGCCAACAACCACTTCAGAGCAAACAAGTGCTGGCCCTTCAACACAAGAATCCTCCTCATCAATAAGCCCAGAAATTTCTACTGAGTCTACAACCTCGACTGGCTCCACCTCTGAACCACAACCGGGCTCTTCCACACAGCCATCCACAGATGACCCTACTGAGTCCACAATCTCACAAACTTCCAGTTCAACATCGTCAGAAGCTGAAGACGGATCTTCGGTCACTTCCACCTCTTCCCCTGAACTAGAACCTAGCTCCTCCACACAAGTATCCACAGCTCAGCCTACTGAATCCACCAATTTACCTGGCTCTTCTTTAGAGCCGACACCGAGCTCAACATCTACGGATGCAGGA